>OZ038499.1:75488350-75623350 GCA_964036315.1 Acanthosepion esculentum | reverse complement strand
AACAAAACTTTAAGATGAGATATTTCTCTGTGGTCAGTATTAGTCTGTGATTAAATGTTGCCTGATAATCAGATAATGCCTTGTGGTCAGATAGTTGTGTGTGGGTAGAGAGAAATCTTCATGTGCTAAGGGGATATCCTCTTATGTATTGAGTACTGGATAGACACAATCTTGTGATCAGATAATTTTGTGTGGTCAGTTATTATTGCCTGGTCAAAATTTTGCCCTCCAGTTAAGTATTATTCAATAATCAGGCAGTTACCTTCTGGTCAAGTATACATGTTGATGTGAAAATCTCATATAAGCAGCTGTTATTGCATACTCTTTATTGATCTAATATTACCTTTTGATTGTATATTTACACCTGACCAGTTATTGTCTTCACCTCTTTAAAAATAACTTTTCTCTAATCCCAAGAGATGAAAAAGTAAGCATGTACATGTGTTCATCTTACATGTAAGCAACAAGAGATGTAGACAGATGCTAATTAATAGAAGAGAAAGGGATGCAAAAGGAAAAGGATAGGGAAGAATGAGATTAAAAAATTGTAATTATTTACACTATTTACATTATTTGGACTGTTGTCCTCATCTTTGTTGCCATATTCACAATGTTTCGGACATTCTATGCTCTGGCCTTCTTCAGGTGATTGCATGTGTGTTCATCAGCTGAAGAAGGCCAGAGTGTACAGCAACCAAAAACGTTGTGAATATGGCAACAAAGATGAGGACAACAGTGTGACCAATGTAAATAGTGTAAATAATTACAATACATCATCTCAGGAATATAGATAAAAAATTGTAGTTTGAAAATATAAGCAACATATTTATTTTGCTATAAAAATAGATACATAAAAACAAATGCTGCAGATAGCTCATAAAATTGGATTGGAGGCCTAAATAGGGGAACTATTTCAAAAGAACTTGTCTAACTGCAAAGAGAAAAGAGATTTATTTTGTATGAAAACAGTTTCCTCTTTTCTATTTGTGTTAATAAATATCACTGACCCAGCAATCTAAAGCCTAGTAACCTGTCAGCTTATGTTCTACCTGTTCATGTTGAATTTTATGCCTGTAGAAAAATTTATTTGATTACAAATCTTCATGTGGTCAGCAGATAAGCTGTTATTAGACACTACCCACAACACCAGGATTGGCCTTTGCTTGTAGACGTTCATGATGGTCATCTATAGTATGCTTCTTCAATCAGACTGAAGGATCTTAAGTTTAGCAACAATCTTTGCTTCTTGTGATGTGGGGGTATCTTATTGATTAAAAACGAAGGGTGATGGCTGTGGAGAATGAATATTTATGGGCGAAAATGTTGATCTCTTACACTCTGTTCATAGTTTATATCACACAACCATCATCTGCATGCGACAAAGTCCAATTCTTTCTTGAGACTTTAACCTGATCAACCAATCCAAATTCTACAAATGTTTACTCAGATGCATATGTGTACACATCCAAGATGTCTGAGTGTACATATGTGCTATGCATATCTGAATAAGTTATGAAGACCTCTGTAAATAACAACATGTCAAGATCACTTTGTATATGTATTGGAATCTGCATACATTGACAAATGCACAACACATTTCAATGAATTAGTAACAGTTACTGCATGTATATGTGCATATATATTATTATATATTTAATAATTGTGTATTTGGGCAGCAATCCCTCTTTTATACAAGTTTTATTGAAGACAATTGATAAGAAACTGCAATTAAGCTTTTTATTCAGTTTTTTTCTTGCATTTGTACAAGTATTTACATTTCTGGAGAAAAAGTATGTAAAAATTGTTCAAATGTTCTATATATTATATAGATCCATATAAGCATGTCCATATAGAGATATTTATAAATTCTGTATATTTAGGCAGCAAATGTTCTTTAAAGTAAATACTATTAAAAACAACAAACATTTTGTGTTGATTAATTTTAGTGATCAACTTTTCCAAGTAATGAATATATATAGATGTAATAGTGTGAACATAGAAATCAATACTGCAATATATATATATATATATAATGATAATAATAATAACATATTGATATATGTAAAATTATATAATTTAATGTGTCAAGATGAAGAGATGTTTTATCAATAAAGTGCTCAATAGATATCTAAATCAATAATTATTAATATTTTTGATACAATATATATACATACATATCTACCTTGAGATTTTCACACTGATATATTATTTTATATATTTACACATGTAAGTACATGCACCTGTATAAAAGTCTCAAGATATGTTTAAAAATGAACAGAAATAAAAGAAAAACAATATTTGATTGTAATTCTCTATAAAAAATCATGAGAATTGAGGACGGGCAAATGAGGGTAGATGATAACATTAAAGAAAGACTATGAAAATTAAAATAAAAACATTTAATTGAAAAGCATTTAACATGAATGGAGATATAATGAAAAGCACTTTGGCAATATGTTTAAAGTGTACAATGAATGCATAATATTAATGATGACATCCAAGTGTTGAACATAGAAATTAAGAAAATCAAGACAAACAGAGAAATGTACAAAGACCAATGGAAAGAGAAATATGAAAAAGAAAAAGATCAACATGGATCAAACAATAGACCACAGAAGTGATAAAATAATTAAAAAAAATGGTGCAAGGAAGAGATATCTAGAAGAAATGATAACAGATGGAGCAAAAGGTTGCTTGATTGGTACTCAGTAGATAGCAAAAGCAGTAGAAAAAGATCAGACAGAAGATGGAGAAATGAGATTAATAGATTTGCTGGTAAGGCATGACAGGGAATAGCAGAGTGATCATGGAAGGAATTGAGAAAAATCTTTTTTGAGCAATGGATGATGCATAGCCATATGAGTGTCTCAGTGTGTGTATGTGTTTGTATATATATATATATATATATATATATATATATATATGATTGTGTTCGGAGTTATGTATACATTTGTGTTTCCGCATTTTATACATTACAGATTCTTTCCACTAAATCTGACAAGATTTAATATTAATTTTCATTTTCATCATGCTTTCTGCATAATTCCTTGCCATTTTATTGCTGTGGACTGATTATTTATGGATTCTATGAAATTTTTTCTCCTCAAACAAACAAATAAAATAACTATGTAACACACACACACACACACACACACACACACACACACACCTCCTGAATCTCAGACATACATTTATATCTAAGGCATTTCTCTATTGCCCCAAAACTACTGGCCTCACTCAATCCACATCTGCCACCAAATAAGTTTTATGAGTAAAATTATTACACCTACTTGCTGTTTGGTAAATGGCATAACATTTGATTAGAATTGGCAAACAATTAATTTTTGGTGCATTTAAGTCTCAACTTGCACATAATCTAAACAAGAAGTTATGGACAACTCATATTTTAGGGAATTTCTTCTTTGGCAAAATCAGGAGGTTTTTCCAAACAGTTATCAACAAAACTATTTTTTTAAATCTTCAAAACTTAAAGATATTTTTAAAAATGGAAACTCTGGAATTGGCAAAATAAAAATATATTTTTACTGACGTCCTGCAAATTTTCTGTCATTTCTATTTTTAAATATTGTTAAATTATTTTTATCTTCATTTGTAATATATATATATATATATATATATATATATATATATATATATATATATACACGCACACATTAGACACTGAGTGGCAACAATCTGTTTTATGTTTAAATGTTTTCAAGCATGAAACAGATTGTTGGCACTCAATGTTGACCTTAGTATTGACTTTATATTTATATTTTTACCTATAAATATAGCATACCATAAAACTATATTTTTATCATATATATTGCAAATGAAGATAGAAATGTTAATATACATATATGTTAAAATGTTCAATGACTTATTTTCTGTATGATCCAGGAATAGATAAATCTATTGAATTTACTAACAGATAGAGAGAGAATTCTTTTGATAAGATATTTTCCACAGTTTCAATACCTTTTATAGAACATTTCACAGTATAAAAAAGGATAATGCATATTTTCTTCAAATGGATTTTACAGCAAAATTTAGTTTTTCAATGATGATTTGTAGTAACACAAGTTTTGTGAATTAACAATTATCCTTGTGTTTTATAAAATTCTTCTTGGTCAGAAATAATTGTAGTATTTATACTTTTGTGCCTTTCAATTTTTTTTATCTCTTCACTTTATATTGACAATATAGTGAGTAAAGAAGTATCTAATCCATTGAATATCCCAAATTAAAAAGCCTGTTTCATGGCTAAGATTATTGCATGTTTCTTATTGGTATTCAAACTCAGACAAAAACCTGGATTTTAAAATCAGATTTTCAAGCAAGGTAGTCAATCCCCATTTGGTACACTGGACACAACAAAATCTTCCTAACCTCAGTTTCTCCTCATCTCACTTAGCTCTAAACTGAGCTTAATAAATATCAATTAGAGATTAAAGTAATTACATGAACAAAAATTAATACAGAGAGACAAGTAAATGAATGGAGACAATGAAAAAGATATGAAATTTCATAATGCATATTTATATAATCTGTTCTGACTTGACATTTATACAAATACTGCTATCCATCCTGCTGGGCTACTGACAGCATTTAAGAACAATTGGGAATATACCCCCCATCTACATGTGTGAGCACACACACACACACACACACACTGTCACATATGGGAGAAGTGGTGCTGAAAATTTCTTATCCCCACCAAGAAACCCCTCCCGCTAAAAAAAAAACCCTGATATTTGGTCATTCAGTCAGATTTTGGAAAGTTGGTCAGTCTGAGACCTTTTAGTCACCTCATCTCACACACACACACATACATATATATGCATATATATTTTTTAGCATTGGCTCTCTGAATCTTCTCAGTCAAATGATAAATGTTTGATGATATAGAGAGTTGCCATGGGTTATTGGCTACTAATACATCAAATAATTACTAGCACACAAAAAAAAGATTGGAGAAAGAAAAAAGGAACAAAAAAACTTTGTCAAACATTCATAAATATTCATGAAAACTCCTTGTGCTTGACAAAGCAAAATCTGGCTAAATGAGGAGAAAAGACAATAGTGGGGATGGGTGTCATAGCTCAGTTGTTAAAATATCCACCATCTTTGAGAAGTTAGATCGGACTTAAGATTGAATAAGTATTTTAAACTCCATACTCAATGTAGCTGCTCAGCTTATATGCTTATAAAATAAAAAAGAATAAGCGTTAGATGGAAGTCTTTATCAAAATAAATCTTTAGTTTTTCTTAGATTAATCAATTTATTTCAAATGTCAGTTTATGTGAAATTGATTAGAAACTCAATATCTTAAATTATTTTAATTTAAAAATTATGCATACATATATATAAATACACACACACACACACACACATATATATATATAAACTAAATAAAAGCTCCTTGTCTGTCATATTCAATGAAATGGGCTTATATATATATATATATATATAACTACCTGAACACTGTTTACCATTAAATACTACTGAAAAACATAACCTATGTACACACTTAAAATTACTATTTGTATAGGTTTTTACTTCTATTTATAGATAAATATTGAAAATCAGTTCATGTATAAATCTACATGTGTGCATGCATATATATATATATATATATATATACACACACACACACACACACACACACACACACACACACACATTAAGGTTTAGTCCTATACATGCTGGATAATTCCTAAAAATAGGGGACTTCTGATTTGAAAGTTCTAAAAGAGACTGTTGAAAAATTAATATTTGTTATGTAAAATAAATGCTTTTTATCATCAGGTTACAGATTTATTGGTGTACCTACATATATATTTTGTCAATCATTTATGATCTTGCACTGTATTTTTTACAGAGATTACACTCAAGCAGAAATATATCAATTTCTGTATCTATACACGCATGCATACACAAGCTCATAATACATGTATGAATTCATCAGTCTATATGAGAACAAGAATATTGAAAACCATTTTATTTAAACTTATTTTGTGTATGTATTTCCATTTGCTCATCTTTTCTCTTTAATGCAAGTAATAAAATAAGAAATCAATTATTATTATTATTATTGTTTTTCTATTACAGAATATTTTAGAAAGGCTATTCAAAGAATGTTTAATGAAATAAGTTATAAATTTTCATTGTTCTTTTTTAAATAGTAAAAGAAATGGTTAGGTTATTTTCCGCTTTTTATCACCCTTCAATTCATATCCAGCAATTTAATCTACAATCAAATCTCAGAAACAATACAGCATTTCAATTTATGAGAAAATTTATGAAAAAATTTACTCTACACTTATGATGGCATTTATATACTGGATCTTTGTACATTTTTAAATGAAAAAACTCTTTCACTTGATTTTTGATACTTACAAACAAATCAACATTTTCTCAATGTCAGAGAATCAATTGAATGTTTAAAGAATCTTGATTATTGTCATTTTAAATTATGTTTGAATACATTATCCAAATTTTGTCTTTTCTTTCCATTTATTCGCCAGAAAATCAAAGTTTTTTGTTTTTTTTCATAAAGTTAGCATTTATGTAATGTGTTAGACATTTTTTAAATAAGCATATTCTGTCACTCAGAATTTCTATTAAGTGTCTTTTTTTTAAGAAATGTTTAAGATTGCTATTGCCACTCAGCTGTGCAAAACAAAATCCATCAAATTACATAGAATCATACATTACCATCTCTTAAAAAGAGGACAGCTGGATGAAAGTACTTTAAATATCTTACATTCTTCTCCTCCCATTCATACTTTGCATAAAAGATTATGCAAACAAAAATTAACTTCTCTGTTAAGTTTTGTCACAGTTCATGAAATTTTTGCTGAATATTTCAATTTTTGATTTTTTTAAAGAAAAAAGGTTTACAAACTTTTTCAGTTCAGAGTTTCTTGTTTTCTATGATTCTCCACACCAAAAGCTTTCCAGCTTTTTCTATGCACAGCTTTAAATAGGGATATCAAAATTTTGAAAATAGTTATCCAAAATTATCTTGGCAGGCATGTAAAAATAGCTATCTGTGGCTTTCATTGACATCATCATCATCATCATCATCATCATCATCATCATCATAATAATAATAAGTAGTAGTAGTAGTAGTAGATGATATCCTATTATAATACTAATATAAGGAGAGAGAGAAAAAGAAAATTTATAAGACAATTTGAAAAATTTTTATTTTGATATTTTCCTGAAATAAAATCTGTTCTATCAATTGTCTTATATATTTACCATTGTGTTGGATTCCCATCCAGATATACACATATGTGGATCATAAGTCAGTAACCTGACACATAGTTAATAGGTGAATTTTGATATGAAATTTTCACTATATTTTTAATATACAGAATTGAATTAAATGCATTGATAAAGAAGGAAATGATATTAAAATATATTTGTTGTGTATATATATATATATATATGTGTTTTTCAACATTAGGCATTGATGTACCTTTTTAAAAAAAAAAAAAAATCAGTATCATCCCAAGCAAGGCAGTAAATCCACTAAAACACAAGAGGCTTACAGGGTGTGGAAGAATTAGGAACAAAAACATTAATAATGAGCAGAAAGAGAAAAGTGTACTCAGGAGAACAGTAGATAGCGATTGACATTGCATTAAATTTTTGCAGATTAAACTTCCACAAGCAAGAAGTTCAAGAAAAGAAACTGTTAGCATAGAATTTACAGTAACATCCAAGTAGCTCAACTGTAAATTGGTAAGATTGCGATGCCAGTCTAGGACTGCATTTAAATTCATAGAGTCTAGGTACCATAGCGAAGAGCTCATCCAAACAATTACCATGAAAGTATTTATAAAAAGCCATAGAGGCAACCTTACAATTGTGGGTAAGTGACTGAAGCTGAGTCACCATATCAGGGCCAATGATCAGGGCTGATTCTTCTTTGGATTTTTTCAAGGAGCTCAAGGTAAATAGCAGGGGTACTGGACCATATGTGGCGGCAATATTCTAAGCATGGATAAATGGTAGACTTTTTGACATGTAAGATAGATTCCAGAGAGAAAAATTGTCTCACACAACACAGTGAACTGACCTTCTTAGCAGCTGACCATGCAAGGGATTTAATATAGTCTTTCCACTTCATGTCAGCTGAGAACGTTTGCCTGAAAAGGTGCAATGAGTCACTTTTCTGGATGTTAGCATCAGCCATAGTGATAGAAGGCATCTATATAAATATTTGGGAACAGCTTGCCTGGTATGTGAATTGGTTGTTTATTTCTGACCAGCAGCTCTGGTACATATTCCTGCTCAGGCAAAACCTATGATTTTGAATGCTGATTTTCAAAGCAGGCATGCACAAACTCCTTAGATAACCACTACAACACAACCTTCCTATTTTCATTTTACTCTGTTCAAATTCATGTTACTTGAAGCTCAGTTTAGTAAATCTCTCTCTCTCTCTATATATATATATATATATATATATATATGTTTTACATATGTATATTTAAATTATTATATAACTCTATGATGTGTGAGTTGCAATTGAAATCTTCATTCCCTGTGTGCCATGTTCCTTCAGAACACAAGCTCTACACAACTTCCTATCATTTGTAGGTCAGAGCAACATTTGTCTTTTTACTATCCCTTGCCCTCTCTATTCTGCCATCTATTTACACAAGTTCATTTTTCTCATTGTGTCCCAGAAATTTCAAGTCTCTTTCTGGTTCTAAATATGAGTGACTTTTTGTGTCTACTTTTCTTAAAACTTCCTTGTTACTAACATGTTCCATCCATAGTATTCTCATTATCATTTTGTATAAACACATCTGTTGCTACAAGTCTCCTCTGAAAATTGTCCAGCATTCACTGCTATATACTAAGATTGATATTCCATAGCAGTTCAGGTCTCTTTGTTTCTAATGAAATTTTCCCATTTCTTCATACTTTGTTTAGCTTTTGGAAGGCAACTTTCACTATTCCAATAAATGATGAATGGCTTAAAATGATGCCTATACTCATGTATACTTTACTGACCTTCAAAAGGGTGATTCAAGGTTGAAATCTTATAATCTTGAAATTAACATTTGTTTGTCAACAAAATGATATGATGGGTATATGGTTGAAACATTTAAAATATTTACACTTTCTTTTAGTGCAACACAATCTTCCTGTGCTCATTTGCCACTAACTGGCCTTGAACTATGCTATCCTAATAAAAGCTAATATTTTACAACTTCATTTTCTTGTTTTAAAGGCATGAATTCATCACTTTCCCCAGATATGGATTAAATAGTGGAATTTGTATCTGGAAAAATCATTGTCATTCTCAAAAAATTGTTAATGCAATATTCACTTGGATAAAAAAAGGAATTATTCTTACAAACCAGGTTATGTCTTAGCTTTAAATAACCCACAAAGGGTTGATAAGTCATTAAAATCAAAACAAAACAAATTCTTGTTCTCAACTTAAGAAAAAGTTATTAACTCTAATTAAATACAGAAAATTAAACAAATTAATAATAAAAGAATGACTTTCTTTCAAAATAAGGTTTTTTACTCAATCTCCCATTCTCTTTTAGCTTTTAGAGAAGTCTTCTGCATAAATATCATATGATAATGAATTTAAATAAAAAAATCTTATGCATATCCAGTTATATATTCCTGACATAATTAAATTCTGTTTAAAGAAACTCTTTGACTCGTGGAGTAATGATTTTTTCCATTTTCTCTTCAGGATGAATTTCATCCCTTCATCGAGGCATTGTTGCCTCATGTGAAGGCTTTCTCTTACACATGGTTCAACCTACAAGCAGCCAAGAGGAAATATTACAAAAAACATGAAAAGCGGATGTCCATGGAAGAAGAAAGACGAGTTAAGGAAGAATTACAGGTAAGCAACACAATTACTTTCACTCAATATATGATGATGATGGTGTGTCTTTCAGTTCATTTTTTATGCTTATGTTTCATATGAGACAGTAATCCTGCACAGGATTTGTAAACAAGTCCACACGAGGGAGATGCTGAAGAGCTGACTGTCATATGGGCTGATGTATTAGCCCGATATTTAGTGTTGGTTCTTAATTCTTTCAGATGGTTGAAACATTTTTTCAAAGTTAGTTATACCTCAGTAGCAGGTGTTTGCTCGGTTTTCAACAGCAAGTTCAAGTTCCTCTATAGGAATGTTTGCAGCATTTAAATAGTATTTAAGTTTGTCCTTGAAGTGCAACCAAGGAAGCCTACATTACACTTACTATGAAAAAGTTGGCTATACATGAGGATTTTCAGCATTCGATCATCACTCATTCTGATGACATGACCAGCCCCCATCTGAACTGTGATTGCATCAGAAAGGATTCGATATCATCAACACTACATTTGATGAGAAGATCAGGGTTAAAGATTTTGTCCTGCCATATATAACCAAAATGAAGACAGCGTTTATGAAAAGCATCAACTTGGTTGATGTGTGTCCTGTATGGCTTCCACGATTCTGACCCATAAAGAAGTGTGGTGAGAATGACTGCTCAATAGACACAGATTTTCGTTTTCAGTGAAATCTCACAAACATCCCATAGGCAATGCTTAAGCTTCCCAAAGGCATTGGTTACCTTTGATATTCAGTTAACTATCTCATCATCCAAAGAGGCACTTGAATTGACTTTGCTTCCTAAGTACGAGAATGATTTCACATACTTCAGGTTGTTGTTGCGAACAGTAATGAGAATGATTGGAAAGATATGGGCAGGTGATTTTTGTTTTACACCCTTGACCTGCTTAGGTGTAGTCGCCTTGGTTGATGGACAACTTCAGTTTTCCTTATACTTATAGTTAATCCGAATGCATTGCAAGCAGTAGAAAAACGATTGATAAGTGCTTGAGCTTCTTTTATTGAGGTGGCTATGAACATAGTGGCATCAGCAAACAAAAGATCATGAATAATGCTTTGCTCAAGTCAGCGATTTTGCTTTAAAATGTTGATGGCTAAAGAAGCTGCCACTTGTGGAGAATTCAAATTTCACACCCATGTCAAGATCACATGGTGTAACACTCAATATATACACATATATACACACACACACGCACTAACAGAATTTACACTTTTTTTTTATTATTAGAAATTCAATTTGTTTTCTGTTGACCAAATTATCTGGCCTCATTTTTTATATATATTTTTACTGCTTGTTTTATTCTGTAGTCTCTTCTCAGCTTTTTTATTGAACTTTTAATATACATAACATTACTTTTCTTATTATTGGAATACAATTCAGAGAATTTCCTTCTGAAATATATAAAGTTAAACAGATGAAAAATTAGTGCACCAAGTAATTATTTATAACATGTACATATCATTTAATATCTCCCTCCTTTGATGTTCACAGTTATCCTTTTGATTGACAGTCTGAATGTGAAGACCATTTAATTATTATAATAGTTACAAAAAGAAAATTCTAACATCTAAATTTATTTTTCTACTTCTACTAGTTATCTGTCAAAATATTTCTTTAATATTTACTTTCATTTTTCATTAATTTTTCTTTTCAGTCTTGTTCTGTTTTCCCTTTAGCAATACAGTTGATGCAATTCAAAGTCTTTATGCATATAAGCATTTTGCAAAGTGGGGTTCATTAGTGCCATTGAACAATAGATTTTAAAGAACTGCAATTGGGATGTTTACTTTCAAGAATACAGATCTTCAGTGACAAAAGGAATCACATTTTGAATGACAGTCAAAAGTCATGTGTCATTAGAATTTAAAAGAAACAATTTTTGGCATATAGATTATGTTGTAAATTTTTTCTATTAATTTTATTACTAATTAAAATTTCAACATTTCCCCAAATTCTTTCTTATTTTTTATTATGAAGCACATCAGTAATAAGACATCTCATTTATATTTTGTACCTAAGCAAATTTTAATATATACCTCACCAACTTTGGTACAAGGCCATATTCATGGAGCACCTGGTGAGGAATGAAATCCTTTACAATGACTTGCTAACCATCACTCTACAATTGCTCAGATATATTCATCACTATTTAATAAAATATTCAGTGTGTGTTATTAAGCATTTACTCTCAATTGCTAGCAGTAAATCTTTCTCATAACTGTTTTTATTTTGAGTCTATAAGTAAAAAAAAATACTTTATGTTATAAGCCACATAAAATAAAACATGGTACAGCTAAAAAAAAATGAAAAAATCTTGATAATTAATTAAAATCACTCTTCTACCTTTTCATATAAAATGTTAAAAATTGCTTGAATCTTTACAAAATCTTTAAAATATTTTCAGGTTGGACTGATTTTTCTTACCAGTCTAAAACTGAAATATTAGCAAGATTATGTGATAAAAACAAACATTTTCTTTTTTCATTTAACTAAAATCCCTGGAAAATTGGAAATTGATGTGGCCAAGTAGCATAGACAATGTGTTAAAATGTGGAGACAAAATAAAAAATCACAAAATCACAATAACATCATACAATCAAAACCAACACAGAAAAATTTCCTGATTTCAAAAAACATGTTAAGTCACATTTCAACCCTGACCACAATAAATTAAATGTCCACAGAAATAAAAAATATATCAATATACATCCAATTATTATAAAATCTCTCTCCAAACATAAAAAATAATGAACCTACTGATGAGGAAATTAAGAAAGCTATTAAAAAACTAAGGAATAATAATGAATCACTATATATTAAGACTGAATTTTTGAAAATAGCTTATTTTCTTCCCAAATTCAATAACAAGTTTGGAATCAGAAACACATCACCAAAGAGTAGGATTTATTGAACATTATTGCACTATGGAAACAAAAAGGTAGTCCTCAAGCCCCACACACATACAGAGCTATGTCAGTTGGATCTATTATTGTGAAAGTATTAATGAACATTATATTAACTAGACTCTCATCATTTTATGAAAGTCAATTTCTCACAATTCAGTTTCGTTTCATTCTCGTAAGGGATGTAATGATGACATATATATCATCAAACAACTCCAGAAAATTATCTATCTCATAGGAAATTGTACACCTTCTATGTTGGCCTCACAGCAGCATATGACCACCTCAATAAAGACTTCTTCTCATCCATTAGAATCCACCTTCCAATTTCTGAACCCACAGGATGCATTGATCTGATAGAAGAACTTTATCAGTTCATAATATCTTACATGTCTGTCAAGGACTCCAATACAGACAGATTTCAAACCTCATCAGGTGTACAACAAGGAGGAAATAAGGGCCCCAGTCTATTTAATCTTTTTCTTGACTCTACCCTGCATATTTACAAGGATAGATGGGAAGAGAGAGGCACCAATCATTTAAGCATTCCATTGCACATCCCAAGTGAATCGACTAATAGAAGACAGTGATCCTGCTTTCCCTCTTGAGGCCAATGTACTGATGATAAAGGGGGGAGAGGTGCTATGCTGATGACATAGTTATTGATAGTTTGGATAAGAATATCTTGAACAGAAAATCAGCATCCTCTACCAAGTGTTCCAAGAAATAGGACTCAAAATAAACCTTTCCAAACCAGAAACAATGATCTGGAATTTGAATGAAAGCACCTACTCTGGATCCATCATAAACATTCAGGATGTGGATTTAATAAACACTACAAACTTCAAAGACCTTGATGCATGGATCAGTTACAACAAATTTTGTATAGAAGGAAATTGAACATAGGATAGACTTGACGTAGTTTCACCCAACACCACAAATTGCTACAAAACTAAAACAGTAACCAGAAAAAGACATTAACATGGATGTCATGCAAGGCACCAAACTAGCTCAGTAATATCTAAACTGTAAGCTGTATACAACTGCTTTCTAAGATCAATAGTTAAAAATAGCTTTGAACAAGTGAGCCTGTGAATTTTGGTGATGGCCACTCTTCTTTTAACCTTGTGGACAATACACTACAGATTCACAAATAAAGAACTGTACTAAATAACAGAAACCACATCAATTGAGGACTTTTAACAATAACAACAGGTAAAATGGATATCACATGTAACTCAAAGAGAAAATAATGATATATTTGATGTTAACACATCTTCAAATAAAAGGTTAAGAAAAAAACCTCCATCAATACTGGAAAGAGTGATAACAACTATTGGACTTGAGAAACCTATTTTCCTGAAAAATTGTTTCAATAGAAAGATTTTATAAATTTCAGTTGACAGAAGTTCTGGCTGCTCAGTCAATGAATGTTAAATGTTTCCTTATAAGGAAACAGTTAATATTACATTACAATTACAAATGAACTTCACTTTTTTATTTTTCTTTCAGACAAAAATAATTAATTAAGCAATTAAAATGTAAATAGTGATCACTTCTTTTTCAAATGTGCTTGTATCAGTCAGTTTTCTATGTACTTATTCTTCATCCAATAATTATCATTAATCAATCTTATATGTTGAAGGTGTCTATATATATATATATATATATATATATATATATGCATATAAGTATTGATTGATGGATTTGGGCAGAACATTAAAAATAGTCATGGGGTTATTCATTTATAAATCTTAATTGTATATTCATAAATTTGATTTTTGATGAATTTATTTACTGTCTGTATTCAATATTTATCTTAATATGTAATAATGTTTGTGTGTGTGTGTCTGTGCTTGTGAAATTGACCATTGGCATGTAAGTAAGAATATATTATGCACAGATTTGATTAATTTAAAGTCCCATATTCAACTATATAACAAGAGATATACATAAATGAGCATGCATGTATGTATGTATGTGTGCATGTAAATGTACATATATGTAGTGTAAGTATCACTACATGTATAAATACAGTAGTTTGCATATTTCTTTTGGTAAGTATATTTATGTATAATAAATGAGAGGAAGATTCCCAGGGTATCATACACTTTGCTTTGAACAATATATATTGAAAGATATCTTCTTTGATCACAGCTAGGTGAGATACATTACTTTTTAGACAAACTATATTTTTCTGATTTTCATTTAACTGCATTTAATGATGGAACTGAAAATAGCTACAAAACAAAATGGTGCTAATTTGAGTTTGTATAATCACTTCTCTTTATCCATACCTTTTTTTCTTTATAGATAAATGTATGGTGCATCTCATATTATTAGCCACTCCATGTGTTAACAATATGTAAAATGAATACTTAATGGAAACTAAAGGTTTATTTTCTAAATGATGGAAACATCTTTGCAGTTAGGATGAAAGCCAATTCATTCTGCATAGATGTAAACAAAGAATGGTCAGTTCTATGAAATGCTTTGAACTGTAAAATCTCAAATTGCAAGTTTGAAGCTTGAAAATGGGTTGTAAGGCTTATTTGATGGATAAAGTGTTTAATTCATTTCAGAGCTTGCAAAAGATAAAACACCACCAAAAGTTGCAAAAATGATCCACTGGTATCACCAAACCAAAGGAGTTCATTGAAGATCCTGGATGTCTCCAAATGGATCAAGGTTAACTCACTGATATATGTTCCATATCAAGAGAGAAATTATAAAATGTCTATTTTTTTCAAGCTATGAACTCTTTTAGGAATTTTAGAAACAAGAAATTATTAAAAAGCACAAGATGTTGGATCCTAAAATCAAGTGGCAAAATACATGAGACATCACTAAGTCTCTTTTAAAGAAATTGATAAGAAAAATTGAATGAAATGGGTAACAGAATACATGAAGACTGATTTTTCAGCCATTCAAAACTGCCATCACATGTTACAATATCAATAAGGTAGAAGTGGAGTGGTGTTTTGGGATGAGGTTATATATGCTTAAATGGTGGGATCATGTATGTTCCAGATAGTGTTATGATCACAGATAAGTTTCAATTTTTGAAGGCACAAAAAGAGCCATATTTCAAGAAACCAAATGCTTTCAGAAAGATGCTATTTATGTACCACAATGATCTGTAAAATTCAACAAAGAAAACTAATGAATGTATTAATAAAATGGATTTCAATGATATTTGTTTAAGTGATCTGCTTAATCACCTGACTTTAACTTGATTGAAAACTTGTGGATCACTTTGAAGTGGAAATTTTACATTGCCAGATAATAATTTACCAACAAACATGAACTTTAAAATGCTATTTTGGATGCTGTACAGATTTTCACAAAAAAACTTCTAAAATTAGTTTCAGATGCAAAACATCCATTTCACTTTAATGTTTTCTTTATAACTTTGTCATCATTACAAATATACTGTTTTCAGTTTTTTGTTCAAAACCGTTGCTTTGTTCTGTAATTATAATTTTTAATTACAACAACATGCTTATTGTAGTTTCAGCTAATTATGTGAAACTTAGAAAAGCTAGTAAAATTCATAAAACTGTTGTCACAGCATAAGAGTGACGTATATTTGACTATGATTTATAAATAGTTTATAATATACTGCACATTAAAAGTGCAAATATTTTTGTGAATCTCTTCATTAGTTTTCCAAAATTCAGAAATATCAAAAGTGGCTAAAAATGTGAGATGCAGTATATAAATAGTTGAAAACAAATTAATTACATAAAACTGTTGTTTGCTTTTGTTGGAATAATCATTTGAAGCTGCTTACAGATTAGTATATTTTAATTCATAATTAAGTCAGAATTAAAAATAAAATTTAAAAAGTGGGTAAAATCTTAAATGGAAACTTTTAAATGTTCTGAAAATTTTGCTAATGTCAACCAACTGGCTTATTGTCAGAGGTCTTTATTTTAGCTTCAAATTCCCATATACATTTATCCACACTCATATCTGTCTCAAAAAACAGATATGAAACTGAGATTATAAATCATAGTTTTAATTAGTCACCAATTAGGATATGGAAATGATATACCAAGGTAACCCCAATACACCAAAACAATTTTTTATTAGATCTTGACCATGATTAAGGTATTTTGTTGATTATTACCTGAAGTACAACAGACAGAATAAGTAGATTGAGAAATCACAATTTAACTGTTGGTGCCTAGTGCCACTCTATGCACAATGTTGTCAGTGCCTTTTTGGTACGCAGAATGCCAAACAAGGACAGTGAGAACAGTGCGAAGAAGAAAAAGAAGCCCAGGTCCCCTCACCTGAGGCAAGTCGTCCATCGAATGTAGGGGTGGTAGTGGTGGATAGAAATGTAGTATTAGCTTGTGGGATGTCAGCTGCTGCTTTCTGGCCAAGTTAATCAATCCTCTTTTCAGCAGAGAGTTCACTGATTTGCTTGCTATTTTTGTTCTGTGTGAGTATAGAAAAGTTCTCTCATATCTAATACTGATCTGATAATCTATATTAGGTTTGTCTCTTAGCATAGATTGTACCCCCAGTGAACCAGCATGAGATGTATAATATTGACTCAACTCTTGCACACATCTTTAACATCTATATTGTTGAAAGTATTAACGGCATCATCATTCTAATGATAGCTGTCCTATCATCAGGAGTCTTATTACAATTATTATTCTCATTAATAAAGTAATACTTTATTTTTACTCTTCATTTTAATGATAATAATCAAGTATTTCACTATATCCGATTTTATTATTCAAGTTAATGATAATACCAATAAGACTGGTATAAACCAACAGATGTTTTTAAAATTTTCAGAATATATTTATGAGGATCGTCCCAGTATCTTTGCTTGAATAATGTTTTCCATATTTATGCATATCTCTTTTGATAATGGACCACAAGTTTTCTATTCAATTAATTTCTAGAGGCTGTGGGTAATTCAATTAATTTAAGGCTTTTTAAACCCCTTTTTGGCAAGGTAACCAACAGTTAGCTGTGCAGAATGAGAAAGAGTATTGTCATATATGCATATATACTTTTAAGCTTAAAAGTTTTGGTTGTGACTTATAGTCCTCAAAAACTGTCTTGTTCAAGAATTTATAATAATTCTCTGCATTTATCTTGACACCACCATCGTCAGTTAAGAAGGGACCTAAAATATTAATGACTATAATACTAGAGTCCAAAACATTACTCCATTTCTCCACTGTTGTTTTCTGAGTTGCTTTAATTGTTTATTTCCATGAAGGATCCAACTTCTATTCTTGTCACTTGTCATCAGGTCCATTCAATGTAGCTCTGTAATCATCACTAAAAATTACAGTTGAGGAATCAGTTTTCCCCCAACAAATTTTTTTCTAAGCATTTCACCCCAAGAAAGGTGGGAGTGCCACTAGTATGCAAGGGGCTAGAGTGAAAGTAAGGGAATAAACTGGGTATAGGGGGGGATTGAGGAAAGGATAAAAAGAAGAATGAGGAACAAGGCATCAGAAGATGTCAACTGACAATACATTTAAATTTTTGAAGATTATAGTTATCAGGGAAGCAAGTAGGAGGAAGGGGGTTCCACAGTCAGGAAGTGTGAGAGAAGAAGCTTTTGGAGTAGAAGAGGTGGTTACATTTAATTATTTCAACAGTAAAAGGGTGGGACTGAGATACCAACCTAATAGCATGTTTAAATTCATGCAGTCGGAGCACCAGCGAAAATAGCTCGTCAGAATAAATGCCCTGAAAATATCTATAGAAAAGACGAAAGCCACTATAGAAAGAGGGAAGCCACATTACATCGGTTAGAAAGTGACTGGAGTCTAGACCTTAAGTCAAGACTTTGCATATCTGTTTGGATTTTGTTGACAACCTCAAGATGAACAGCAGGGGCACCAGACCATATATAGCAACAGTATTCCATACATGGACAAATGGTAGATTTTTAGATATGAAGGATGGACTCAGAGAACCAAGTTTCCTTGTAGTAGATGCAGCTATTGATTCAATGTAGTTGTTCAACCTCAGGCCAGAGTAAAACATGAGACCAAGAAGGCGCAGTGAGGTGCTCTCATGGGGATGAGAATCAACCATGCTGAGAGGGGGCAGGGACGTTTCTCTATGGTGAGTAAATGACAACAGTTTCGTTTTGGATGCATTAAAATTCACAAGCCATAACCTGCCCAAGTCAACCACAGACTGAAGGTTGTTACAAGTTTCTCTTTGTGATATTTACTTAAAAGTGGTTGCCTAGTTACTTTGGTATGTTTAGCCAATGTTCTTAATATTCTGCATCTTTTCTCTCTGTTTACAACAGCAGCTTCTTCAGACATTTTCTTGATGGTCAATCTCCTTTCTTGTTTATTTTCATTTTTCACAGAACTATTTTTATGATATTCATAAAATAAGTTTTCTTTCTTGTTCTTACTTTGACAATATTTGCAATTTCTTTTTTCATTGCTCTTTAATCCTTGGAAACTTTTTCAAAGTTTCAAATGTTATATTCACATCATTCAGTAATTACAATATCTTGTTTCTCTTTTAAGATGATATCTTTTTACAATCTATGTCATTCATAGTATACATGAGATTAAAAGATAAATATTAATATAGATATAATTTATTTGTAATATAATAAACAACCCTGTGGCTGTATAATAAAATCACACATTACTGAATAAGATATTGTACATACATCTAATAAAAATCAAGATTATAAACTGATATTCACTGTAAATATTTATAATATAAATATATCCTGAAAAATGTTACCAATAACAATTGCTTAGTTTGACTACAAATCATTTTACAGCTCCTGTGATTTTAGTACCATATTTCTGCTACCCCTTCCTTTCCAAAATGAATATCCACATAAATTTTCAATATGGAAAATTTGGGATTGTACCCAGTCTCTGATGATTATGGGGATGACCATTACTTTTATATAATTCCTCAGCTACTTTGACTGACTATTATTATTATTATTATTATTATTTATTTTTTTTGTACTAGTACTTATAGAAAAGACATGAATCCAACTGCCCCTTTGTTCTCGTCCATCACCACTCATCTTAACTATGGTCATGTTTTCCATGATCTTAGACAGTGGATAAGTGAGAACAAAAGAAATTCATTCTCTTACTCTGTCCAGGCAACAGTAATCATAATATAGCTCCTATATCCACTATCTCTTATGACAAAAAAAGAAACCATGAAATAACTGATTATCATTATTATTTTCATCATTTTTGTAAGAGAGAAGAGGGCAGAGACTGAACTACCAAAATAGTGATGATACATTAGAATTGCTATTATTATAAAGGATTCACTCTTCCAGTAGCCAACAAAATAAAATTGAAAGAAAATGAAATATTGGAATAATATCTGGACATTATATGAAAAGTATAAGACTTTTTAGAATATAAAACAGATACAGGTGTGTCTATCATTGTTAGAGCACCTGGGACAGTCTGAAAGAGTTTAGCAATTTGAGGATTAGTCAAGACCATCCAGAGGATAGCATTACTGGAAGCAGCTGGAATACTAAGACATGTGCTAGAATAGGTTTTCTGTCTTTTAGTGTCATTTTTAAAAAAATGATATTCACCCTGTACAAAGCCTAAGAGCCACTTGAGGTGGTTAAGAAGTACAGTTTATGGGGATACATGGGGAAGATACTAGTTAACCGTAGACTTACAACAGGTTACCATTATAGTGATCAGGGGAAGCAGCCTCTTGGGAATCAGCTCCACAAAGCAGCAGTTCATGAGAAGCTGCTGCTAGAAGGTTAAAACTGGTGCACCTAAGAAATGTAGTTCATCAGAACACTTTCTGTGGGAATAGCAATAGAGCAGCAAGAGATTTGTGACGTTTTGTCTGTGAGAAAGGAGCTGTATGGTGGAAAGTAGTTCATCACCCACAAGTATGGGCAGATGTTTTGGGATTCTTTTGAGACTGGAAAGTGAAGTCTGGACAGCTCCTGCCCATATATTGGAGCAGTACTCCATTTCCTGGCTCTTGTAATGGTATAGGATAGGAAGAGGAATCAAATACTGACAGAGAACCAACCATTTTTCCAGCAAGTTTAGCAATGGATCGTATTCCACTTAAGATCTGGATTGAGTTTGTCCCAGTAAGCATGAGACCCCTCCCTGAGGGAACAGCCATTCAGTGCGATCAGTGAAAGTTCTCAGTCTCTTCCACTAGAAGTAACTGGAATGAATATTCAATAATAATCTGAAAAAACTCAGAAAATGTTTGGAGGAGACTGACATCTGTGGAAGAATCAAAACTTTCTAGAAAACCACATCACTAAAATGAGCTAGAATACTGAAGAGAATGCTGAAATAATGCGTAAACCTGCTGTTACTCAATCTCTGGTATAAGCCACCAGTTACAGTTACCCAATGAAACTAGCTTGTAAAATAAAGGATAGGAAATGAGAGTAATTTTTATCATTATTATTCTTATTCGAATCTTCATTTTTATTTGATAGATTTGCATGAACCTACCAAATGATTATCACAAGAGACTGAGTGACAGCAAGTCTCTTCAAAATTACATACTTTCATTTTATATTCTTATGATCAACATTAATATCATCATGATTAACATTAATTATGCTTCCTAATAGATCTTGCTCTTAACCAAACTACTTTATCAAAATATTTCCAGTGTAATGAAAGCTACTTCAATAAGGAATATGATTTGATCTGCTAGTGTCAAATGACTGTCAATATTTGTAAGATCTTAACTTCCTTTTTCAATGCCTATAGATATTTCTTAATCCACTTTGTGTTTATCATACTTAATTGAATGAGACAAAATGATATAAAATTCTGATTTTTATATCATTTATTTGTTCAGTATTGAGAAATATGCATTTTGCAGTTTACCTACATTATATATTCCTGCCTCTGTCCTGTTGCTTTTGTTGTCTCATTTGATGCTAACCCATTTTTTACAGGTAGTGTTGATGAACTTTAGGTTAAAGTTGGATAAATTATTTTTGATAATGGCTGTTATGGAGATGGTAGACAGCATTATGTGTCTGCTTTTGTTATGGTTGTTTCGATTATTATTAACTGTGTATTCTTCAATTTTTCTTCTGTGGATTTTGTAGGCTTTGTGTATGGCATGGTACAAGAAATAATTTGGGTATTGGAGGAGTCTGAAAGTGTTTTTAATCTATTTCTTTTCCATGGGCAGGAATTTGTGGGGGGGGGAGTCACATATTCTAAGGGCTCTTAAGTAAAAGTTTATGTGCATTGCATGCATGTTAAGTTTTATCAGTGTTAGCTGTTAGCATATAAAAGAATGTAAATAAAAGATATATAGAAATTCAATTTATTTTGTTTTTTCATCATGTCACAAGTCTCATAACCCATTAGGTTTGTGGAGGCACCACAGGTACTGCAGCTGTAGCAGCAATTGTGAATCTAGGACAATATAGCCTGACAGAACCTACCTCTCTTCAGACTGGTTTTAAATTCAGTTTTCCTTTTCCTAGACTGGTTGGCCTGAGAGACCTCCTGTTAACCCATAATCAGGGAGAAAAATGATAGATTCATATCTTTCAAAGAGTATTTCTGCAAAAGCAAACACAACAGCCATAGCTGGAATTTGAACTCAGCATGCCCAATTCTACTTTCCATTCCATTAACCACTACACTGTGTACACATTCATTTCTTTATTATTTACAATAAAATAAAATTAATTTGTATATTTAAATAAAAGTTGAATTTTTAACATTTTTTTAAATCTTGAAATAAACTTAAGAATTTTTATCAACCTTGGTTGGGATATTGAAATTCATATTTAATCTTTCTGGAATACATTTTTTTTTTTTTTTTTTAATCATATCACCCCAAGCAAGGCCGGAGGCCACTATCAGGCAAGGGGTTAAAGAAGGGTTGGAGGAAGAGCAGATAGGAGTGGCAAGGGAGGCGATGTGGAGAAAGAGAAAGACAGTGGGTCGATCAAGGCAAGGGGGCCACAAAAGATCCGGAGCGAGAGCAGATAGGAATGAAAAATGAAAGGATGTGGAGAAGGGAAGTGTATAGATCAACGCTACACTTAAACCGTTGGAGATTGTATTTGTCAGGGAAACAGTAATAGGGAAGGGAGTTCCATAGGCGAGATGTGCGAGACATGAAGCTATTGGAGTAGAAGAGACGTCTACATCTAACAGTTTCCACGGTGTAGGGGTGGGAGCGGGATGCCAGCCTGGTGGGGTGTTTAAATTCATGAGGCCTGGGGACAAGCGAATTGATTTTACATATTAAGCTTAATAATTTATTCAAAATTTTTATCAATATCCTAGATAGGTATAATAAAAAAACAATTATCAACATTTTAATCATTATCCAACAAGTTCACATAAAAAGGTTTTTGTTGTTTTATTTATCCTTTGTATGTTTGCACCATGACAAGTTAACCCAAAAATAAATTTCTGAAGATGATAAAATGTTTATTTTTTTAGGTTTATATTGCTTATATATAAGCCTTTTCATTCTGAGATGCAGAGAACTAGCCAACATGTATACAGGGTGCATCACTGTGGAGCAATGATTAACAAACTTTTATTACAAATATTATAATGAATTTGTTGCCCCATTCTTGGTAGCTTTTACCAGGCTAAGCATAACATAGCAAATAGCTATACCTAAATTTGTATCTCATTATGTTTATATATGTGTTACACCCAAACACATGTCTGTAGGCAAATAAGAATGTGTGTGCAACAAGGGTTGTGCCTTCAGTAAAAATGGCTGTAATTTTTACATTAAAGTAATGAAAAATCCATCTAATTTCATTCTGGTGTTTTTAGTTCTCAATATAACTGCATTAATCTCTTCAAGAAAGATAGATTACAAACAGTGAAAAACTGCAGAAAAGGTTGATAGCTGAATGCACTCATCACCTATGAATTTGATCCTTTAATTATCGACTCACTCTTAAATTAGCAACTTTCTAATTTTTTTATTCATTAAAATTGTTTTCTTGCTTATTTCTTATGTGGACCATCAAAAGATATTTGGAGAATTAAAGAGAAACTTTACTAAAATAATTAATCACTGTGATTTATTTGAAAAAGAATTTGAAAAATAGAATGGTCTCTGCAAATGCTTTTTTGCATTATCAGCTTTTGTTAATGCCTGTCACACATCTTAAATGTTAACTTCTATTTATAAATTGAGACTGCTTACCAAAGAATTATAATGAACAAGATAAACTCACAACCAATGGCTAGTATGTTGTTTTGACTCTCCATACCCAACTATTTTGTCTCAATACTCAATATATTTATACTATTTGCAGTGTTCAGATTGTTGTCCCCTTCTTTGTGGCTATATTCACAATATTTTGGCCATTGTATGATCTGGCCTTCTTCAAGTGTTTGGAATTTCAAACTGAACCCTTTATTTCATCCATCAGTTATGTGGTCAGCTACATATAAAAGAGTAACAGGTCACTTAAGGTAAGACTGAAAGAACATCGTAAAGTCATAACGAGGTGAAATAGAAAAATCAGGTGTAGCTGGCCATATATAGAAGGGGAAAAGAATATCACCACCCACTGTGGGATGAGGTTGAAGTAATATACAGAGAACATCACTGGAAAATACAAAAACTTAAGGAATCAGCATATATGCTAGACCACAAAAATCTCCTGAGTCAACCAAGCATAGAAATCAATACAATATGAGAACCACTATTATGGAATGCTAGTAGAAAAGCAATAATAACAACAAAAATTGTAATATAAGTTCTGGTAAAAAAAAAACGGTTACTGAGACATTAAGTTTATAAGTCCCAAAACTTCATAGACTGATATCCTCAAAGACATATGGCCCAGTGGATAAAAGTGTTGGTTGGATCCAGTGACTTGACCCAAAGAGTTGTGAGTTCAGTACCTGGCTAGTGCAGTGGGGAACAAAAAATTAGAGAGTTGAGTTAAAGGGAGATAACCGAGACATCCGGAAGAGGTATGGTATGTGGAACTAGAACACTCTATCTAGGTGAATGAAATAAAGGATTTAGTTCAAAATTCCAATCACCTGAAGAAAGCCAATGTCATGAATATAGCAACAAAGATAAGGACATCAGTCATCTGAACAATGTAAATAATTGCAATACCTCATCTCAGAAATATAGACAGATCTCAGTATACTCTAAAAATAGTATATTTACTTTATATTTATATATTTTAATGCTATTCATTTAATTGGAGTTAAAAATCTTGTTTAGAATTTATTCATATGGCAATTAACAATTTGTATTACAACTTTTATGAGATATACAAGTAGCAAAATTTATTGGTACAGAAGAGGAGTATGAAGGAACTAAGTTCAAATTCTGGTGTACTCTGTTGCATTCACTTTCATACCAATGTCCTTGGAAAAGTCATGAATCTATGTCTTCTTCCCCAAGCTATGTGTTAACTAACTTGAGGGAGAATGAGATCTCTAGTCTTGAGTGGTAACTAGCCTAGATGAACTCTGAATTCCAAATCATAGAGAAAGAAATGGGAAACTACTCCACTATCTTTCCACACAATTCATGGCATTTTGCAGATAATAAAAATAAAACTGGAGAGCCATGATTGCCTATGTCATTAAAAAGAAATTACAATTATATTTTTATTTAACAAATATTGTAATCACAAATTATGCAATAGACAACTGAAAACTAAACATGTGAATAAAACTTTAGGAAGAAAGGCATTTTTTTTATTCTCCATCACGTATTGTTATACAATAGCTATGATGCATTTTCGCTACTGAATTGATCAGAGAAACTCCCAAAATTATGACCAGATTTTTCTTCATTTATTCACTGATAAAGAAATACATCATTCCTATTACTTTGCATTTTTCTAGCCTTAGAATAAATAGCCATTTTCTCAAATTGTAATTTATTTTCTCATGACTATTCTTAAAATCCTCAAATGACCTGCCATCAGAAATTCTTTCTTTATTTTCTATGCTTTCTTCCTAGGGTTTTACTTTTTTCCATTCTCTTAAAAAGATTTTGCTCACTGCCTGAAGAATTTTCTAGTTATAACCAACTGAAATAGATAAATAGAAATTTTTTTATTTTATTGGGTTGAAATAATACAGTCAAGTGTTCTGTGAAAACAGAAATTTAAAAAAATAAATAAGCCAGTATTTGGTAGCCTGCTCAACAATCTTACTTTTCTGACTTTTAAAAAATCTCCTTGTAGGTTACAGCTACAGTTTGGGGAAGGTTTATCATTAATAATTTGAAAAAAAGGAAATATTTTTTAAAAAAATGATCAAGCAAATTTAAAATAACCTTAGGTCCTTGATAAACACAGTATTTGATATAAAGTGACTCATTTTATAATAAGTTCTGTATAAAGAAGAAATGGCTACTTAAACCAACTTAAGGGCCTCAATAAAATACATTAAGAGAAGATAACATTTTCATAACTGCATTTATCACACAAATGTTTGTTAATATATTTGTATATTGTAGTTTGATACTGTCATTTGTAATTATTTTCAGCACATCAATTTGTATTCATAATATTCAATTTTCATTGAATTTTTTCAGCTAGTTTTTTTCAGTTTCATTTAAAACAAAAATAGATTTAATAACATTTAAATAGCATTTGATAATCTATAACATTAACAAGAGACATAAATGCTGTCATATTCGTTTGTCAATTGTTTATTTAAAAATAATTCCACTACATTTAACAAGTCAAGAATGTTTCAAATGAGACAAGAAATTTGTTGTATATCACATTAACAGTTTAGTAGAAATTTTAAACAACTGTTTCCTATAATCAAGGATTTTATCTTATTTAAAAAGTTCACTTTGTTCCTAATATTAATAAAAAGAACATTGTAATATTATTTTATATTGCTTAGTATTTTTTAATTGTGCTCGGCAAGCACATTCTTTTTTAGATGGCAGATCAGGTTTATTCAGTTTGCAGATGCAGTAGAGGTCTTACACATTTCTGGCTAACATTTGAGAAATATATAGCATTCTTTTTATACATAAGAGAGTGAAATATTTTATTAAAATCTGAGATTATATGTAGAAATACATTTGACACTATATGGTCACTAGTATAAAAAACACAATCATTAACTCATCAAATACTGATATTTACTTCCTACACCCAGTTAAAAAATAAATAAAAATCAGGACATTTTAGAAGAATAAATATTTAAATTGATTTCATAGTAAAATATTTTATGATAAGGAATGAACAAAATCATTTTATATGACTTTATTCATTTAAAGTACTTTAGTAGAATTCTTGATTATAAACTAAAAAGAATAATAAAATCAGGCAAGAAGACTTGAGCTGTGAATCAATTAGGTTTAGACCATCTTCCATAAGAAGAGGTCATAACAATATGTGCATTAGCTGTACTTGGCTTGGTGATTTTTTTTAATTTCCTGAAAACGAATTTCTTTCATGTTTAGGGATAAGAAAATATCAGACATTGGTGTAGAATTAATTTATTTAGAGTTTACACTAAATTAATTTAAAGTTTAAGACCAAAATGTTTTAAGTAAACCTCTGGCCATTGTTCAACCAATTTTAAATAAATAACAATTTAGGGACATTTCAATTTTCATGATTATTGTAACATATACATAATATTGAAAATTTTCATTCAATTTAGTTCCCAAATTATATCAGCTGAGTCATTCATTCTCTATTTTAACTCTAGGGACTTTCTAAAAATAAAAAGTAAAAACAACAGAAATCATATTTTTATATGTAAAAATCTGCCAACTGTCATCAAGTATAAAATAAAGACACACTTAATTTAATATTGACTTCATCTTTTTTTTCTCCATTTTGACAATCGCTATTAATATCACTCAATGCATGTACATGAATCCACCTTTCTTTCTTAAACAGAAATGATTTAATCATAGATATTGTTGAATATCATTGTTCAGATTTTTCCTTCTTTGTCTGGAAAGTATCTGGTTAAAATGCAAGAAAGAAAAACAAATAAGAAAAAATGAAAAAATATAATAAACATTAAACAAAAAAACTGAACTTATTACAGAAGCTAAAATGGAGTTACATTTTTTTTTCTTTTTGGTTACTTTGAAACTTTGTTACATTACCCTTTCTATTTTTCTTTTTTTTTTGTTTATGTTGCCCCAGACAATAGGTAACTCAATTGGGAGTGAACAAATCTATGAACCTCAAGGGTAGTAAGTTAAAAATTTTGTCAGGGTTGACTTCTGCACATTGATGAAATGAACAGTGACATTTCATTTAAAATGGTTTAAAATGATCGGGGATTGTGGCAACAGCCCATGAAGCATCCGCTTAGGAATCAATGGTTGAGTGTAGATTTTCAAAAGATTTTTTATTATTGTTTGTGAAAATCGTCTCCCATTATTTATTGTCTTCAACCGATTATGTCCTTTATTTATTATTCAATTTTTTTTACGGTGTCTGGAGAATTAGGTGGCCAGATGTAAGGAGTGATGTGATCACAGAAATCGTTTGACTGTCATGACTAGGTTCTCCTGCTTGTGTGGCATGGTCCAGAGTCCTGTTGTCAAACATAGTCTTCCAGCAGCCCCACTCTTGACTTAGAACAGGACTACCTCCTTAAGGCACTTGATGTAGGCCCCCATGTTGAGTCTTAGGCCATGTGGGAAGATGAATAGCATTGTCATCACTAGTCATCACTCCAAACACCTTCGTAATCACCATTAGACTCATCCAACTCTTTCTGAATCCTCTTCACTGTCCTCAGATTGACACCCAACCACTCTGAAATGTTCGTATTGGAGCTTCTGGCATGAATGCCAAGCAGTACAGCATGCCATTCCCCCCCCCCACGCACACACACAGGGTGCGATGTGTAAATTGTCGCCATTTTATATTTTTAATTTTGCATATATGAGTTCTTTGTTTTTGATTTTGTCAGCTGCACAGTATAGTATGGTTAGTTGGGCACCATCTGTGAGAAAAAGAGCACCATGACACAAATCACTCCACCAGTGCCTTGAGGAGGTAGTCCAGCTCTGGGGCTGCTGGAAGACACTATGTCTAGCAAAAGGACTTTGCACCATGCCATACATGTAGGAGAACCCAATCATGGCTGTCAGACAATATTATTCCTTACATCTGACCACCTAATTCTCCAGACTGCAAACCCCTTGATTATTATGTGTGGGGCACAGTTGACCAACAAAGATGAACTGAAAGCAAGCATTATAAAAGCATTCACCAACTTAATCAAGGAGACCATCCAGATCAGTTGCAGGAGATTCTAATGTCGTCTGGAGATCATACTTGAAGCCAGTGGCAATTTTATTGAATAAATTTACTCTTTATTATTTCAAGATATTTTTGTGCAATTTTGGTAATTATATTAGATGTCAGTGTTATTTTCATATTTACGTAATTTGGACAATTTATCCATCATACCCTGTATATAACTTCAAATGTTATTTTTAGTGGATAAACATATTTGAGAAGAATATGCCATTTTTTACAAGGTGTTTATTTCATCTATAAGTCTGCACATTAAAGAAAACTTAAGAAAATGTACCCTCCAGCAGGATTTAAACCTGCATCCCTCTATGTGGGAGGAACCACCATCTGATCCAGCATGCTTTGGAACAGTCAGCAGTCAGGAGACTCACAGCCATGCAAGGTTCTATTTGTCTTAAATCTCCTCATTCAAATTTTTCTTGAAATACATAAAGGCCCCCTCTATAGACCAATGATCAAACTGGCCATTGATAGTGAGTTCATTTCTCACAAGATATGTCACAAATGAGGCCTAGTTAATTAACAACAAAGGTACATACCTCAGGGTTCATAAAATTATGTGTGCATAAAAATATTTATTATTCTTATCTCAGTATATATAAAATTGTGTATTTGTATTTAATAATGTCATCGTCCAGTTCACTCTCTTCCTCAGTCTTTTGAACAGTAGAGATTTATCCTTTGTTCCATATTTAGGATTGGGTTTCTGGTTCCTTCTAAAGTTTTTTTTCATTCTTTTTCACTCCCAGTAGCCCCTTGCATTTTAGTGGCATTTTTGCCTTGCTTGGAGTATGTATGTATGTATGTATGTATGTATGTATGTGTGTATATATATATATATATATATATATATATATATATATATATATATATATATATATACCCAAGTATAGGATTGGTGTATATGGAATAAATTCCAATAACCAAAAAATACTATTCTTAAAAGTGTGCTCAATACAGACTAGAGCAAATATAATTATTTATTCGAAAATTATAACATATGTTATAAAATACCTACAAAAATAGCCATTTTGTTTCAACGCTTCTGGTGTCTTATAAAGTGGTGGTGTTGAATTGATTCAACACCATCATTTGATAAGACACCAGAAGTGTTGAAAAAAATGGCTATTTTTGTAGGTATTTTATAACATATGTTATAATTTTCGAATAAATAATTATATATATATATATATATATATATATATATATATATATATATATATATATATATATATATATATATATAGTGATTTTCTAAGCATAGCTTAGAGATATGGTACAAGGTTGAAAGTATGGAGCACTCAGTGAAAATTGAACTCATTACTCATCATAATTGTTCTACCATGACAAGCTCGATAACTATCACACCATATCAAGGTGCCCAAAAATATGGTGATTTTATAAGTGTAGCTTAGATGTGGCGCAAAGCTAAAAGTATGGGTCACCTAGTGAGGATTGAACTCACTATTCAGTTATATATATATATATATATATATATGAATATGTTATAAATACATGTTCTTGTACAAGGCTAGAATAGTGAACATTTATTAAGGATCAAATTTAGTCCAGTTACAAATTGTTCTGAAATGCATTTGCTATCACCAGCAATGTTTATGTTTAATTATACAATTCTATTGGCACCACAATAGGCATCTTAAATCTTAATATAAGTTTAAACTGAAAAGTGTGTGTGTGTGTGTGTGTGTGTGTGTGTGTGTGTGTGTGTGTGTGTGTGTGTGTGTGCCCATTATGGTATAATGTTAGTGTCTGTTCTAATTGTGAATATATTTACCACACTGTAATTTGTATTTTGGCAAAACTATTCAAGTCTTGGACAGATAGTTGCATTTCCATATTCAAGTATATAAAATTTCAATTATGAATACTGATTAGCTGATGAGCTGGTTCTACCAATATCATGATACCTTTCCTAATTGTCTTTAATGAAAAGATATTCCAATATTTTTTGTCATGTGTTCTCCAGACCCCACATTTGCACCACCCTGCTAGTGTATCTTATCAGTATTGAGGCCAAAAGGAGAAATAAACTGCAACCTGACATATCAATTCCAAGTTTGTTCCTTGGAATTGGAAAGGTTGCCAAAGATTGTAGAACCATTATCATCATACTTTGACAGCATTCGTTCCATATGAATATTCATATTGCTTGACTGATTCTTGGTGCCCCCACCATTCATTACGCCTTCTTCATCCCCAGAAAGACAAGAATAAAAGAAAGAATCCATGTTGATGGTGCAGTGGTTAGTCAGTTGCAATGAAGACTCAAGTCAGTAGTTCAATTCCATTGTTTATCAGGCTCATTGGCAAAGAAGAAATGTTAGAATGGCAGGAATATTCAGATGAAAATTTATTGAAAATTGTCCTTAAAATACGCACTTTCACTTTGTTATTGGTAACAGATCACAGAATCTTAGATTAACAATAGCTGTGTGGCTAGTGCAATGGATCAAAAGTTACAAAGGTTTATTATTTCTTTGTCAGGTTTGTCTTGTTCTCTAAACCATTTGTTGATGTGAGTGTAAACAGCAAATAACACTGACTTGAAAACAAACCAGAGAATAATTTTCAAAGGATCTTAAAAAAGAAACATATGAATATTTATACTCCAATTATGATACTAAGATGATATTAGAGTATTGGAATAGAAGAATCTGTTAATCTCATTACATCATATTTTTAACTCAGTTAAAATAAGAAATTGATATTGATATTTATCTAGTTCTTAATCAGAGATGATGACACAAAATCTAAGCACTTCAGGAAAATGTATCTGGAATTTAGTATTCGCTACAGACATTAAAGAATGTTTCAGTGAATTACGGAGATGATGCTTGGCAAAGAAAGACATATCCAAGATCATAGAATGACACAAAAAAGTCCAAATCTTCAAACAATACTACTGTCAAAAGACAAAATGTATTATAACAGAGGTTCTCAACCAGCAGAGAATTCTCCGCTGGGTGAGGAATTTCAGGGTTTTAATCAGGGAATTGGGACCACAGATTGGTAGACTCAAAATGTTAACTTTTGAACTCCTGAAGGTGGCACAGCCTACAATGTGCATCGACCCATGCAACTGAGAGGTAATGCTGCATTTTCTTTCCGCTAGCACTTGTGTTTTTTGCCACTACAATAATAATCCATGTAAATGTATACATACTAATATGGAAAAGTATGAAGATTTTCAATAATATATGCATATTATTTAGAATGCACCTTTTGAGTCAGACAATCTTGGAAAGGGGGAATGACATCCTGACTTATGGTGAAAAGGGGGCAAATGGACAAAATATGTTGAGAACCACTGGATTATAACAAAAGTGCAGAATTCAAAGTAAGCAAAAAAACAAAAAACAAAATAATTAAGCTCTTCAAATAAAGCATTTCAAATCAAACTCTCTCTCCTATGATTATGTATATGTAAAAAACTTTTCCTATGAAAGTGCATATGAAATTAAATCCTATCTCCATTCATGTAAAATCAAGCATATTACTCTTAACAATTCATATTAAATCAAACCCTCTTCTCTAACTATGCATATAAAATCAAACCCTGCCCTCTGACCATACATATAAAAATCAATGATACAAAAATTAAAAATAAATTGTTCCTGTTGAAGAAAGCCAAGTTTTATAAATTCAGAAGCAAAAATATGGCTGGTAAATTTTTAAAAAATTAAAATAAGAGAATTTATAACATTTTCTTGTCTTCTGTAAGGGCAAATATTCAAAACTAAACTAAATTCTGCTTTAATTATTTTTTTTCTTTCTTTAGATCAATTCTGTTTCCTTTTGAATAATTGGATTCATGATTTACTCCTTCATCTGTCTTTGTTAGAAATAGAAATTTCATTTTGTGACATGTAACTTGAGAGTATTTGTAGTTCTTTTATTTATGGGATGTGGTGTCATTGGAGCACATTGATTGGAATTGTCTATACAGTTCATCATTTGCCACAGACATGCTTACAACTCACATATACACAGGTCCAAATTATGATTGATACAGATGGAGGATAGAAATACATATTTATGTTAGCATTTATCAAAATTTCTCTAACCTACAAAATTCCCATTTTATAACAGTAGTGTACATTTATGAAGATTGCATACATACAAGATCTCCCTCTCTCTCTCTCTTTCTCTCTCTCTCTCTCTCTCGCTCTCTCTATTCTTTAATGGTCTTTTTAATTAACTAAAATTTAATCTAGATATTTATTCACATTGACTGTTGCTTTGTTTTTCTATCATTTTACAGTTCTAAAAAGATATGTCAGGTGAATAATAAATAAACCAAAAATATTGAATTGTTACTCTCTGATCTACCCTGTATTCATTAATAATCTAACCTAACTTTAGACATGGAGGGATTAAATAAAAGGACTTGGACATGAACATTTTATATATACAGGGTGTCCAAAAGATTGTGCCCAATTCTTCACTGAAGTGGCAACTTGACTCAGCTTCATTTGAACCCTACTGATAGTAATGGCAGACAGCAGCAATTGGTTGATTCTGATTCAGTCTAAAAGCCATATTCCTGAAGCCTTGAAGACCAAACTGCAATAAAATAAAAACTGTAATAATACAATAAAATAAAAATAGGGCAAAACTTTTGGTACATATGAATAAAGGAAAAAAAACTCTTATCTAAACCAACTTGATTCATCCCCTGATGGACTTTATTAAGATAAAGGTAAAGATTTTATTTTAGAACAAGTATTTATACAAAGAGGTAAAAATGTTGTTAGTTTTTCAAAATATTTTATATTAAGAACACTCATAAATATAAAAGTTTCTTAAATTTAAAAATGCTGAAAACGACATTTTTACTTCTGTGTATAAATACTTGTTGCAAAAATAAAATCATTACATTTGCTTTGATAAAGTCCATCAGAGGATGAAACATATCAACTAAGATGAGTTTTTCTTTTGCTTTTATTCATATTGTCTTTTTACAGATATATTTTTAGCTATATCTGAGTTTTTATACACATATATGTAATATAATAATAAACTTTTCCTCACTCTTACCCCTCCATTTCATACACTCATGCAATCTTCAAGTGACAAAATGTGTGTTTTGTTTGCTTCCTTCTTTTGTTGCCTTCGGATTGCATGAGTGCATGAAATAAAGCAGTAAGGGTGTGGGAAAGTTTATTATTATAATATTCAATTTTAAGGCTCTCTATTTTGTATTTTACATTCAGCACTTTGGTTTTTACTATGTGTTCTTTTTGCACAAATATTAAATTTACAAAGGACTAAACATCAATTGCAAGTAACTAGAATGCATGGGTGTCAACAAATATTCAGCTCAAAATGCAAATTACAAATTGGAGATAGCAAAGTCAAGCAAGTACAAAAATGTAAATATCTGGGAAATGTTTTAATAGGGGACAGAAAATGTGACACTGAAATCTGAAAGCATATTGGAATAGCAAAAGATCCCTTCTAAAAGCTAAGCAAAATATTAAGAAACAGGAAAATCTTATTAAACTGTTATGTAATATCAATCCTCCTATATGACAGTGAATGTTAGACAATCTCCTCACAGATGAAGAAGAGACTTGAGGAAACAGTTTTCTAAAGAAGGATGTTGAGAATCCCAGGAATTTAATATTTGAATAACAAGGAAATTTTAGGGAAAATGGAAACAAATAGGACACTTCTACTCAGAATAAGAAAGAGACAATTGAAATTTCTAGTGTACTTAATGTGGAAAGTGGGCTTATAGAATTTGACACTCACAGGAAATACTGAAGGCAATATAAACAAAAGCAGTGAATAACCTACCTAATGACCTTGTAAAAATGATTAGCAGAACAGAGATTAGAAGAACTACCACAAAAACAAACCTTTCTAAGATCTATAAAGGACAGGAAGTTGTGAAGAGCTATGATTACCCATGTTCTAAATAGACACAGCAGATAGAAGATAATTTTTATGATGTTTCCAAATATGGTCAATGGTCCTGTTCCCTATGGTCCTTAAATATAAATTGTCTCATATAAGAAGTTGTTGAGTAAAAATCACAAGTATATGAATAAAAAATAAAACTCATGTCTATGCATATCACAATGTAAGAAGATTTAACTTTTATGATTACACTGTCACTAATTTTTACTTTTTATAATTTCTGTTTCATATAATAAATAAACATGGTTCAAAAAAATACCTAACATGACTTTCTGATTGATGCACATAGTTGAAAGGCACAATAATCTGATGCTCCAAAAATATTTGAGGAAAAAAATACGAGATAGTGTTGAAATATTCCCAGCCCCACCTACTTCAAAGAATTTGGACAAATGTCCAAACATCAAATTTTATTTTTTTTAACTCCTTTCTTAGGCCAAATTCTTTTCAGCACCATCTTGTATCTTATTTCCTATGAACTAATACAGTGACATCTCAAGGAGATAAAGAATAAAAATTATATGATTAGATTTGAATAACTGAAATTGGTTGGCCTTCGTAACCTAATCAGCAAGATAATTTCCTGAGGCTAGAGGACACAGGTTCAAATCTCACTGGTGGTTTATCCTCTATTTATGATCTATGCTGCTTATTAATGACTTCAATGATAATCTTGAAGTTGAGATGAAAAGCAACTGATATTCAAATAAAATTAATACATCAATTATTAATAAGTCACAATTCTTCATAAAAATATAAAATATTACAATTTGTAGCTTATTAAAACAAAGATTTATCAGGAAGATAATTTGCTTGATTTTCTAAAAATTATTGTGTACACAAAACATATGAAACTAACATTTTAGAAAGATTCATATAAAAAATTAATGTTTGATAAGAAAAAATAAAGTAGAGTTGATTTTGTCATCTCACACTCAGGGACGTGACCACTTGCTGATATACCCCTGATACCCCTGGACATTTTGTGTAAATTTCACTCTTTCAGAATTGCATATGAAATAAAATAAATCAGCAGCAAATGGCTAGAACAAAATTGCTCATAGGAACAGCTTTATACTCTCTGCTTTGTAAGTAGAAAAAAAACTGTTTTATAAGCATTCTGCTAGGCTGTATCATTCTTTTTTTATGCTAGTTCTGTCAGCATAGATCCTCATTTTGCATAAAGATCCAAATCTGACAAAACTTGATTCATCTTGTTTGTACAGAAATAAATAAAATCTTTATTACTTTTCTTAATCTTAATCTTTTTGACATGAAGTATTTCTAAGAAACAATTTTTTAAATGTGAATCTTTATCTTTTTTTTTAAAGCTAATACATTATTAAGAACTTCTTTAAAAATTAATTTTGTGTGAATTCACAAAAAAAAAATTTGGAAGACTTCAAATATTTCAAGAATACCTTTTTCTTCCAAATTTGCATAATCTAGATTAATTTTAATTTAAAAACTCAAAAATTCAATCATTTTCTTTAACTCTGACTCAAATGGTAAGATATGTTAGTAATTAACACAAACTTTCAATATGGATCTCTGATGAAAAATCAATATAAAAATTGATATTGTCAAACAAAATGAGTTAAACTTTGATACAGTATTTGATTTTTTTTCACTTCTCTTTACTCTGAGATAGAACTTCATGCTTTTCTGATTTTAATACAATGTTCTGCAAGTAATGACCAAAAGTTTAAAGTTTAAGTATATTTTTAGGTGTTCAAAGCTTGTTATAACTCTGATGTCTTTAACTAATATTCTTTCATTGGAATAAAACCATACTTGAGGTTTTCATATGAAACAACAAAATGACAACTAGAAAAAAAAAATAGAAGACCAATTTTTTATTCCATTTTTTAAGGAAATGTTGAAAAAAGTAATTAAAAAAACTCCAAGAATCAGAACTGAATATTAAAAGCAAAGAATAACTGTTTGATATTTGGTATTCATGGTTGGCGCCATGTTTAATCCAAGGCCCTCAAAATATGATAGAATATCTTAGACATGATCAAGAGAGTGAAGAAACCAAAAATTTGAAAAGAAGGTTTTGTATACTCAGTTCTGTCTCTGTCAAGAAAAGGTGGTGGGGAATAAGATAAATCACCATTTGTTTTTTTAAATACATTTCATTATTATCATTTTCTGTTTTCAGTTATTTTCTTGCAAGATAGTTTTTTAAATGTTTTAAAATTTTTCTTTTTCCATTCCCATTTTTTGTTTATTTTTTTAACTTCCTAACCAGTTTCATAACAATATTTACATATTTTTTTCTCTTCCTTGGAAATATTTCAGACCTGTTTTTTTTTAAAAATGGTAGTGGATTCCTTTAGGAAAATTATTCTTGTCACTTTCTTTAAAAATATATTTTCTAATTTCATCCCCTATACTTACCATCCTGTAAACATGCAATTATTTTTTCTGATCTTTTTTTTTTTTAATTCTGATTTATGAATAATTTTAATCTAGTTAAAACAAAAAATAGGCATAGAAAGAAAGCAGAAACATTGTAACTGACCAATTCTGTCCAGACATTTCTGACCTTCAAGTTCAGGGGAACATATTTGACTTTATGATTCTTTGGCATTGCAAAAATACAGTCTCTTCTGCTAAGATAACTACTATATTTCATAAATTTTTAAAGGCTCAATAAAGTAATATTTAACTTCTTGCAACTGATTGTAAGATAATTTTGATGTACATTTTTCTGTAACTTTTATTCCCGTTCATTCACATAATTTATAATCCTGCTCCCTCACCCAGTTCTACACTCAAAATATTTATTTTTCATTTTTCTTCATTGAGATTGAACTGAGATGTGACTCACAAACACTTTTACTATTTTCCTTTCTTTCTCTTGCTCTCTCTCCATATATATACATATACATATACATATATATATATATATATATATATATATATATATATATATATATATATATATAATTTCTGTGTTACTCTCTTAGCCTGTTTTTTTCATATTTGACATATTTTTCTATTCACTTCATACTTCCTCCTCTTCTTCTTCCTTCTTTCTCAATGTTTTAACCTTTCTCTCTTCAAATATTCTTATCCTTCTATATTCCTTCCTCTCTTTTCTCTCATTTCCTTTGCCAATATGAGTAATCATCTTTCAGTTCCGTTAGGCTTTCTCTCTTCCAAATGAATTTTTATTTTATCTTTGAATTATTCTCTAATTATTTATTATCAAATTAGCAGATTTCTTCACTTTTTCCTCATGTTTATCTCCCCGTTTTTATATCTAACACTGCCTCTCTTTCTTCACTTCACCATCTCCTTTTTTAAAATATATATGTGTGTGTGTGTGTGTGTGTGTGTGTGTGTGTGTGTGTGTGTGTGTGTGTGTGTGTGTGAGAGAGAGAGAGAGAGCCAGAGATAAGTACACTCAAATAACTTCTTCAAGAACATGATACAAGAAGACTGATAAAACATGCATACATAGAAATTTACAACTACTTTTGATGTTGGTTAATTTAAAACATTTGGTAAAGTATGCTCCTTGTAATATTGAAAAGATATATATTATAGGTAAAAATCCGTGGGTAAGTAATCCAAGTGAGTCCTAATAATATAAAATATTAAAACTGATCCACAAAACAGATCTCAATATATTTATTATAGAGCACAGAAATGAATTACATAAAAATGAAACTCAATTGTACTCCATTTATATGGCCATTTCGCTGAATACTAAAATATTTTACATGTTTTAGTATTGACAAGATCCAGGGATTTTCTCTAAGAGAGAAATCTCTCGAGGAGCAAAATGGCCCTATAAATGAGGTACAATTGAGTTTCTATGTAATATATATAATTAATATAAGTAAAAGTTTGACACTTAGCTGATTGATGCTACCTTCAGCATCCAACTCCAGAGTTTCATAGGCAGACATGTCTGTCCACTCATCAGGGTGTGTATATATATATATATATATATATATATATATATATATATATATATAAAGGAAAAATGATATATCTTTAGTATAATGATGAAAATAAAAACATTTATTTCCCACAACAAATATGTGATTTTCAACATTATTGCCTTCCTTCCTGCCTTCTATTAATTCAGTAATGAAAATTTATTATATAAGTTAAGAGAGAAAAGTTCAGGCCCAAATCCAGTTAACTACAGATTAGGCTGTTGATTTTATAAATATATATAAATATATATATATACACACACACACAGAACAATAAGATGCATATACTCATAGAAACATAATTAACATGTTTTTCCCCTTCCCCTGCTTCACTTTTTCTGCTACCCCTTTTTCTTAATCATTCTATCAATAAAATTCCATATTTTTTATTTTCTATCTCTCCTTTATTTTCTTTCTGAAAGTTTAATAAATATAGCTTAGTCTGGCACAGGGCCTTAAGTAATAAATCACTGATCAATTTTTCAAATTCACTACCAATGTCCTGAGAGACTAACTCTATAAAAGGTTGTTTTTTTTTGTCTAAAAACATTTTTACTTATAATTTCTCCATATCTTTCAAATTTTACTTTTTTCTTCAATTAAATATACCTCATATATTTACTTACACTTTCTCTTTTTCTTGCTTTCTCTCTTCCTTCTACTTACTCATTCTGAATACTTTCTTTTTCATTTAAGCCATTCTTATATTTTATATTCTTTACTCACAGACACTGCAGCTTCCATGTTTGTTTTGTTTGCATTGCTCAACCACTGAGTCATGGTGGTAGGCTGACAATTTTAATTAACTGAAATCCTCTTCGCATTTCTGATCTAACTGAGGCTTGGGTTTCTGACCATAACTCCACTGGAAAAGGTCAAGGAGTTTTTGGTGTTGCTTTATTAGTACTTTCTGTGAATTTGCTCCAAGGCACCAATATCACAACTGAGAGACCAATTTTCCAAAGGACAGAAAGAAAAACATAAGCAAAGAGTTATCTTTCTTTTCTTTTATTACAAATCACCTCATGGTGATCATTTTTTACTTTCATAGTCATTAAATGTTGTATGTCAGTAGCATTTTCAGTAAGTGCACATATGTCTATAAAATCTAAAACAATTTGATGTACTTTTCTTGAAAATGTTCATTTTGGTTTTTTGAGACATTCTATACGGAACTGACCAATTTCATTTTATTCTTTTTTTCAAATTATGTTAATTTTAGAATTTGACAAATGTAATAAGCCAAAATTTTGTGCTCACTTTTAAAAACATTTTACATTCCCCTGTTGATATGACTGGCATTTAACAAAAGAGTCCCCAATAATTTTATATACAGTAACATTAAAAAGTTTTCAAACCATTCCTGAAACCACTGTGATCATCATAGAATGATTGAAAGTATGAATAGGAATATTTATTAAACATAAATCAAAATACTTTATATTGGAAATTCACTGAAAGTATTCTGTAGTTAGGACTACATAATAATGTTCATAATGATTTTTTATAATATTCAAAATTTTTTTGCTGCTGCTACTTATTTTTATTCTTTTCTGTCATAACAAATGAAGATCAAACCAATTTCATCAGGAAAATAAATATTTACTCCTGCCCCCAACCCTGATAACCTAAATACTAATTTATCTTTCAAATTTGTATGAATTGGTAAATGATAAATATTGCATTAGTTTTCAGAATGTTTTAAATATAAAATTATTCTTGTAAATAAAGAATCTAATAAATAGTATTTAACTTTTTGTTGTAAATTCACAACAACAAAAAATTTATAAATTCACTTTCATCATATTTTATAGCTTTTATTACAGTTCTAATCATTGCTTTTTAAAACAATACACATTGCCAGAGAGAGAAAATAGTTAAAATAATAGTAGTGTCAAGGGAAAAAACGTCATTTTGACACAGTATTAAAGATTACCATATTCAATTTACTACTTTTAAGCATTATACTTATCAGTGTCAAGATAAATTATATTATTTGGATTTTCTTAAATAAGCCAGGATTATGTATTTCATGGATTTATGGTTTATGTTAGCATTGTTTATATTTTCTATGATGAGTCACATGTGACAACTTAGTTCTGCCTTTTGGGGATTTAATTTATAAATTATTTTTATGCAGTCAAATATTTCCAAAATCTCAATTGCAACACAAAAATTGGTTTATTCTTATTTTCCAAATAAATCTCTGTGAATCAGTTCTGTTTAATAATACTAAATATCACCTGAAAAGTTTGTCCCTTCCTCCCTTTCAAATGCACTTGTGTAAACTATTCTTCATAAATAAAAAAAATATGTAATAATTGTAACATGAAAATTAAATCCTTAGAGAATTTTCGTCTTGGAAGCCTTGAGTTGTGAATTGTTTTGTGGTATTTTCAGTTTATTTCCTTCCATCCTTTATTTTCTTTTCCCTCTAAATGAACAATGGCAACACAAAAAGGTGGAAAAACAAAAGTCCAAGGAATGGAAAGGGCCTTGTCTGAAATTGTAAAATGAAAAAAATTATACAAACTAGTATTATAATCTTTGTTTTGGGTGATATGCTACTCAGCTTTGGTCAGGCACATGGTACATCTGATCACGTCAGTGTTTCATCCAATCTGTAAGTGGATGCAGTACACACCTGATAAAAAAAAAAAAACCACACATCAGTTTAAGAATATCACATCAATATGACACATTATATCATAGAACTTTACTAATATTGGCCTAACGTTTCCTGCAACTGATGTTGGAGGGCCTGTAAAAATCATCATAACATAATAAGAAAAGATTACTTAACTTTTAAATATCAATTTTATCGTAACATCAATATTTCTTGGTAAAATTTCCAGTCTTCAGGGCTTGTGGTTTTAAATGGTATTTTCAATTCTTTTAACTTTGTCCCACGTCTTATTCCTCTTTTTTACTGTTTCATACATGGGGGATATTCATAAATTTAATGTTCTTTTATACACACACATTCATGAAGTTTTGCTTTTGTTGTTGTCATTTTTTTTTCAGCTGTAGATTTTTCTTCCAGTTGTAAATTTTTTCTTCAAAATTAATTTTTTTTATGATTTATATAGAAGTTGTTATGTTATGTTATATTATATATTAATTAAATTGTAATATTTGTTAATTTTTATTATTAATTAAATTATATTTTAGTTAATATTTTTAATTAATATTTTAGTTGATTTATTATCTTATATTATTATTAAAGTAACAAAGTAAATATTTGTTAATATGTCGGCATTGACACATTATTTCATTCTCCTTATTTAATAATTTAATTTGATTATTAAAAGTTAATATTGCTAATTCTTCTAAACGCAGTCTACAGTTCTTATTGGTAATATTATTGGTAATATTATGAGAGACTTTTTTTTTATAATTTCCCATTTAACTATATTAGGTATATTATGTTGTACCTATTTGCATATTTATCTATTTTAAATGACATCATATGATTATTAAATCTTTCTTTAAAAGTGATTTTGGTTACTCCTATGTGAATCTTTTCTTCTGTGTTGAGACAATTGCTTTATATATTATATTATTAGTTATTATTAAGTGGACAGTTATTTTTATTTCGACAATTAACAATTATTATTATTGCAATATTTTGGATGTGTGATAATATAATTGCTATTGTTTTTATTTAATATTTTTTATTATGTTTATTTATTATTTTCTCCATATTATTCATATTTTTATTGTATTGTTGTTAATGATTTTTGATAGTTTACTTTTCAATTAATTTAAAGAATATGTTACCTATTTTTGTTTTTATTATAAGGAGGGTTAAACCAATATATGTAGTACACTGAATGCTGGTAGTAGTAATAAAACAGTGCTTTTTATCTATTCATTTATTTTTTCAACATGAAAATAGACTATTCCATTATCTTACCAGCAGCCTATAAAGTGATACGTTGGTCAGCATTAATTTGTGCCTGAAGATTGCTATAAGCATGAAACTTTGAGTAACATAGAGTGTAAAGAAGAAATGTATTCAGATTATCTGGTTCATGAAGCAATTTTTTCAGCCCTCAAAAGTTTATACTGGACAAGAAAACTTGAGTAGGTTGAATTTTCCCACAAAGATCCTAAACTCTAGCCCTGCCAGCCACCAGGTCCATCCAAAGTAGCTGTATATTTATCACTAAAAATTACTGTTCAAAAAAATTACTGGTCTTTTTTCCTCAACTTACATGTTTCTTTTTATGATGTTTTCTTTAAGAGTTTACTTGCTCTAATTTCTTTAACTAATCTTAATATTTTTCATCTTTTTTCTCTTTAGATTTGCTTTACTGGCTTCTTCAGATATTTATTCTTACTGGTCAATCGACTTTACTTGCTTATTACATTTTCATTTTACCAAAATTCCTTTGACATTCTTAAAAACAGTTATTTTCTTGTGTTCTCAATTTCTTTTTTGACCATTTTATTTTCCCTGTTTAACTTTTACACAATTTCCAATTTTCTGTTCCCATCAGTCAACAACCTTACAATATCTTGTTTCTCTTTTAAGGTTTTATTTTCTTACAACACATCATTATATATGAGAAATTATTAGATATATTTTTATTTACAATATTATCAACAGTTTTGTTGCTAAATCTAACACTACCAAATAAGTTACGGTAATTATTTCTAATAAAAACAGATAATATATTAAATTCACATGGTATATCTATTATATACATATAAATATATCCTGAAAATTTTAGCAATAGTATTTATTGTGAAAACATTGACTTGTAGAATACAATCTCTCTCTCATCCATTAATATATATATATATATATATATATATATATGTGTGTATATATATATATATATATATATATATATATATATATATATATATATATATACACACAGACACACACACACACACACACACACATTTATATATAACAAATCAATCAACTAAAGTGGATCTCTTTCTCATTTGAAATTCAGCAAATAAATATTTTCACTTTTGTCCTTTTCATTTTAAAGTTTTCTCTCTGGTTCTGACCTTTCATCATTTTTTTTTTGTCTGGCACATATCACCTTCCCTCACCTAACCCCACAGCATATATATTGCTTTTGCATTGTTTCTATTAAGGTGGGTCTCTTTGGGGGATCAAGATTGGAAGATATCTTTATGTCTGATATGCAGATTTCTACAAGAGTCAACAAAAGGTAACCAGGTTATTGATATGCAAAATAATTTATGGAACTGTTCTTGGTGATATTTGGGCAAGGTGCTGTATCTTTTATCCCTCTTCTGCCATGCCAATGATTAGAGGCATAACAATTTAAAACACTTTTCATTTCAAATCAACAAAAGTATCTATTCTAAATAGGTTGGCCAGTATATATGAATCAATTTGTCTCAAAATCTTAATCATTCATGATTATTGTTGTGATTAAAGTTATTTTACTTTAACCTGTTAATTTTTCTTGTGTATTGTTAGAGATCAACTTACAGCAAGTACTCTTTAAAGTAACATAACCCTTTTCTTCAATCTCTTGTCTAATTAAACAGTATTATCAGTTGGCTGGTTTCTATTTTCACTTGAAAAAATGTTTATTTTAATTTTTACTTTCTAAATTTGGGAATCTGTTGTGTACTTACATATTTCATTTATTCCCTTTTCAAGCAAGGTACTGTTCACCATTTCAGACTGAGAAAAGGCCCTCTTTAGTTTATATTTTCATATGCAATTAAATCACATCATCATCATCATCATCATCATCATCATCATACCCCAAGACCAAGTGTGGTCATAGGGTCATTGCACAACTGAACAACTAACTCCCTCCATATATCTCTGTTGCATGCCAGAACAGAACAGAGTTTTTTTTCACTCATGACAAACAGTTTTATTCACAATGGGACTCCTTAAAAAGTTATTGGAACTCAAGCTCACCTCAAATCTCAAGTGGAACTTATATATATGATCCATTGCTAAAGACACTGGAAAATGTTTGGTTCCTTGTACCACTCCATAAAATATCTGATTCCTTTTGCCATTCCTCCTCTTTACAAGAGTCAGATCAGCCAAAAATGGAGTACTCCCACCACATCTGAGCCAGAGATGCTCAATCCTCACCTTCCAAACATAACAGAGTTCAAAAGTGTTTGCACATCCTTATGGGTGATAAATATTTTTACAACCTACAACCCCTTTCCCACAGACAAAATGTTGCTAGCCTCTCATTACTCTATCACTATTTCTATGGTACATGTTTGGGTGGACTACATTTATTGGTACCAACAGTTCAGACCTTCACAGCTAGGACCCATCAGGTCATGTACACTGAATCAAATCATCCTCATTCCATTCATTAGGAGGAAGTTCCACTCAGATAGCTTCTTACCCAGAACTGTTGGATTATGGAACAGAAGCCCAAGTGGATGCTTCCCTGATCACTACAACCTCTTCAAATCAAGAGCCAACCATTATCTATCCTACATATTCTTATAATATCCACCTCTTGTTCCCTCCCTGTAAATCCCTTTTATCATAACCTCATTTAATAACACTTTATCTTGAGTTGCTCTTAAGCCTTCTATTTGATGAACAATACTAAAAAAATAATCAAGCCAAACTGAATTGTCTAACTACTTTAACTTCCTGACCACTGACTTATCTTTCTTGAAACCCCTTTTTCAGTATTCATTATGAGCTTTTTTTGTTCTTTTGACATTAATCTGCCTGCCATATCTGAAGGATTTTTCATCTAAGTTCTTTACCAAACTGATGAGAGATCTTCTTTGCCAGTTAAATCTTTGCCAGTTAATATATTTGTATATATTTTCCCAATGCATCTGATCAAGCTTGCAACCTGATTATTAAATATGTCTATGCCTTCCACTCTCAAACCCAAGCACTTCCATTGAATTGCACCTACAAGTACCATCTGGATGGATTTAACTTTGACTCTTTACTCTTGAATGAATGATAATGAGTGCAACTCTAGCACTTTAGTCCTTCATTACCAGTTTTGTATTCTATCACTGAACTATAACATTGAGTGCTCATCTTCAATATGTAATTTACAACACCTGTGCCCCCATTCTCATCAACTATGCTTGTGGATGGATGCAGGTTTAGGGTTCTTTTGATACCCCTAAGAATTGGGACAGGAGGCAGTAAAAGGAGAATAGATAACTCTAGATAAAGTATAACTATATAAGTTGCTTTCATTCAGATCTTTCTAACCCTGAGCCTACTGCAAGGTCTTATTTTACCTGGAATTTATTCCTTTATTTATTTTTTATTAAGATCTTCAAAAGCACCTCCAGCCATTTTAGATTTGTAGATAAAACATTATTTTTAGTTATAAAATAAAAAAATATACATACCAAGTTTCATATTGTAAATAGGCTTTATTTAAGACTTGGTATCATTTACTGACTTTTGGGGGTCATAGAAAAGATATCAGGTTGCAAATCTTCCTTCTCAATATCAAACCAGTAAATCACTTATCCATAACAAAAAACTGCAATAGACACTGAAATGTCAATTTATAAAGTGAAAGGTCTCCAGTATTTCCCCAAAAGATTTACTTATCTATAATTTATCTATAAAAGAAAAAACGTTGCTTATTATCATAATGTTAACATATTTTATCCCTGCTGTTGTTTGACCTATTTTTCTTTTACTTTTCAATTTCCATCATCAATAAATTCTTTGCAGTCTGTCTTTATTAAATTACAGAACACATTTTATGATGATGATGTTATCATGATATTATGAATATTATGTTATAGCATAGTAAGACAAGTCAATATAAAAAAGAAGTTTTATAATTTTCATATTAATAAGAGTGTTCATATGTAACAAACTACTCTCTAAATTATGCTTCCTAAACTCTCAAAAAACATTGATTCATATTTTGCAGTTTACCTTAGTACTTACAAACCTATCAATGATTTCTACCAATGATTATACAGAATGTGTGTGACTCTTTTGATGAAGAACTTTCCTTTAGAAAAGATTATATTATACAGAATATTTATTTTCCAATCCACAGATGCAAAATAATTTACACATGGTGATTTTTTTGTAGTTGCCAAAAACTTAGTTTCTCTTGATCTTTACTGTTGATATCAGAATGTACTCCTAACCTTAACACACTGCAGTGGAGCAGGATTGTCTGTAGGATGGATTCCCAGTTATCAGGCTACTTTGCTGGCTACCTGTATTAGAAAAAAAAGCATACCAGTTCTATTAAATTATATGCATCTCACTCTATTGTCATCCAAATTCTGTTGCAGCAGAAAAGGTATATCAGTGTTAATCAATGAAATAATTCTGAGATCAAATTTTTGAGAATGCTTGAATATATGTTTGTGTTTTTTTGTTTGTTTTTTTTCTCATCAGAACATTACAAAATATAAGAATTAATTTAATCATTAATTTTTAATAATTTAATAGTGTCAGGCATAGAAAAACAGCAAAGCAGAAGAAAAGTGATATTTTTAACAAAAGAATTTGTCTTTTGTGGAGTTATTAAATTTAAAAAGAATACTGGTTTTTTTGTCAATTTAATTTTTATCAATTTTTTTTTAAATTAAAAATAAATTTAAAAGAAACAAATTATGATTTTTTTATATTTAATTAAAGACCCATTACCCCTCGTGCCTTGTATGTAACTCTTTTAAAATGATCATTAATCTACTCAATATTGTTCTGATAATTGAAGCTCTTCTTTATATATTTGCATTGTTGCTAACACAAAATTTCAGTCAGTTCATTGTTCCACCCTCATTTTTTTTGTTTTACTTTTTTAAAGACAGCAGAAAAATTTTCTTTAAAATGCTAAATTTCAACAGCACTAGGTACACAAAGTATCTAAGTGAATCCAAATTATACCCATGGGTGGATGATATCCCAGTAGCAACCACTTTGCTAGGCAAAGAAAACCACATGATGTTGAAATCCATCCAAGCTCAATGTGAGCAAGAAGAAGCCAATATGTCACCTCCTTCAACTTCCTCACTCCCCAACAATACTCAGTCGATTATCTGGACCTAATTTGCCATTCTAAACTTTTTTCCACCTTAACTTTATTATGTTCAAGTCTTACTTCAAGTGAACAGCTGATTTTGCTCTTATATACCAACCCACATATACATAGTTTGTTTTCAATGCAGTTTTTAGTCAGACTTTGTTCTTATGTAAGAGACTAATTCTAGTAAGAACATTTTGAAGGGAAGTTTTGTTACCACCAACCTCTGCAACAACATTGTAATGTTAGCCAACCTTTAGAGTCTATTCTGTGATCCCTTATTAAATATGGAGGATTTGCAGGATCTACAATACATAGTGACATGTGGTGTTTATCTCCTGTTCCTCGTACTTGAAATAACCAAAGATGGAAAAATGTTATGTTTTAGGGTTCTACTAATATCCTTTAATTCTTCTAGCTTTGTTGGATAACTCTTGATGACCTTGCATCCAGTGTTGATAGCAATGAATCAGTGCTTTCTTAATACAAAAGGGATAATTAGACCCAAAGTTTACATCTAACGTCATTATAATTAGGCATTCTTTACACCTTAATGCTATACCTTTCTTTAGTGTGGTTATCAAGGACATCTTTAAAAAAAAAGTCTGTTATATTTGTTTTCCATTGTGTACTGAATGGAAGATTTGAGTTCTCATAATCAAATAGATCTTGTTCATCTTTCTGATGGGAAACACCATAGACTTACTAAAAAATAAACAATTTAAAAACACATTTTAAATAATTTAAATGTTAAATTTATTTGAAAGATAATAGTCTAAAGATAATCTGTAAAAAAGAAAAATATTTTTATATATTTAAATAAAGTTTTTAGACATTTTTAATAAAACATTGGCACACTTATCACCCATTGATCCGTTGAACCACCATTATGGATGAAAACAACAAATTTAAAATCCAATATTGGTCCTAGAGATTTGTTTCAAAATAAATGAGTAAATTTAAAGTTTAATTAACTGGATTTTTTGTAAATGTAATGCTTACATCATAGTTAAAATAACATTTATTTATGCCTGGCACCTCGTGTGCTGCCCTTGAGAGCATGAGTCAACAACAGTAGTAGTCTTTTACTTACTGTAACACAGAACACAACATTTTCTAAAACAATGACTTATTTAATTTTCATTAGTTACTGGAAATTTCATTTAAAATGGACACATAACAGATTTTTTTCTTTATTATAAAAAATGCACAGGCATTCATTTTTTATTTTAGCAATATCAAATCTACATACATCAACCAGATAAACTAGTGGAGCGTTGGACAAAAGAAAAAGTGCATAAATTCTAACTAACGTTGGTTTACCAAGTTTGGATCAGAAACAAAAAAAAAGGGATTCATTAGATGGACAAATGAATTATGAAATTGAATAAAAATGTTTTCTTATAAAAGAAAAAACATTTCTCCTTTCATTGTAATAAAAATGACGGTATTCCTCTTTTCAAAGAAAATAATTTTTCCTCAATTTCCTTTATTTTAAAATTAATTTTAATTGCTAAAGTGATTAATTTTTTCTTTTCTTTTGTTGTCCTTTAGAACGAAAAACCTGAAATAAAGCAAAAGTGGGCATCTCGGCTTCTGGCAAAACTGCGCAAAGATATCACCCAAGAATGTCGTGAAGATTTTGTGATGAGCATAACTGGGAAACGACCCCCAGTTTGTGTGCTTAGCAATCCGGATCAGAAGGGCAAAATGCGTCGGATCGACTGTCTTCGCCAGGCAGACAAAGTATGGCGACTAGATCTGGTGATGGTCATTCTCTTCAAAGCCATACCATTGGAAAGTACAGATGGTGAACGACTAGAGAAATCCCCAGATTGCGTGCACCCCCAGTTATGTGTGAACCCCCAACACATAAGTGTGTCTGTCAGGGAGTTAGATCTGTACCTGGCCAATTTTATTCATAGCTATGGTGAGTAATACAATCATTTTTTACTTAAAATTTTTTTTTTGTTATCTCCAGTTGGGAGTGGGCTTCTCATTCTTTTCTCTTGTTTTCTCTTAAATTTTATTTTCATGTGTGTATTTAACAAAGTGAATTGGATTTTAAAAAGTGAAACAAGATCAGAACTCTTGACGAAGGATCAAATAATAAAATTCAGTATAACAAAAAATGAATAAAACAAGAGAAACATATAATAAAAGATAGGAATAAAACTCTGATTTTTTTTCTTTCAAACAGTTAATTTTCTTTAAAAAGACATTCTTCATTTTTTGGGACTCAACCGTTTTGAAGACAGTCACTTCCATTGAGAAATTAAATTTGTTTTTTTTCTCTCTTTATGTCTATGCTCATATGTGTGTGTGTGTGCATGTGCGTGTAACATACACATTATTTAATTAGATTCATGTAATGACTTTCTAAGCATAGCTTCAACGTGGTAAATGCTGAAAGTATGGGGCACTCAGTGAGGATCAGTCTCATTACTAAGTCATATTTGTGAGTGTTACAGTGTGTATTGACAAATTTTATTGTCATTAAATATTTTTAAACTGATTATTTTTTTTTTACTCATATTCTTGGGTTGATTTTTTTTTAATTATATATCCCATCATTTTCAACAACATTGTCAATATATGGGCTTGTGACCAAATGGCAAAAACATTGGCATCCCAACCATGAGATCTGTGTTTGAATTTCACAAATGGTCAATTTATTATGGAGGTGACTTCTTGATAATATTTTGCCCTAAAGGATAAGATCCAAATGTGCAGCACCATTGATAAGTCTTCTTGTCAGTGACTGAAATTAAGTAGTAGACTGAGTGAAGCCGTCAATGATTCTGCTCTCGTCACAAGTCATTGTTACTGAAGGTTTCAGCATACATGCATTGTTCAAACTGTTGATCATGACACATGTAAACTGTAACTGAGGTCTGCTCAACATAGTTGCAATTTGCTCTGTGGATGTTGAACAAATATACATGTGCCTGAGCAGGTGTCTGACACGGGGATTAGCTAGCCACCCTAGCAGACAGGTGAGCAGCAATACTGTCCAAAAAAGCATTTCATGAAAGTCTATAAAAGCCCTTACACTAAACGTTTTCATGATTGTGTGTGTGTGATTCCTTCTCTTCCATTTTGTTTTTTTCAGTTCTAACCAATTTTGATTATCTATTAGGAAGCAAGTGACTTTTTTTTATCAGCATCACTGATGATAATAATAATAATGGTATATTTTTTTTCATTTTGTCTTTATCTTTTTGTTGTTTTCATCATTGTGTTTCTAACACTAAAAGTTGTCATGGTATCTCTGAGACTGTGCATAAAATTAATCAAGACAAAATTTGATCAGTCTGAAAATTTATTTTGTATTTCCCTCCCCATATAAATTATAGCTGTAAAAAAAATTTTTTAAAATCCCATTTATATTATTTTGGGGGGTGTTCAAGCAAACAGTCTTTCATTTTATTTATTTTTTTTTTTTGTAAGCTAAAGAATAAACAATCTTTTCACAAATAGGGAGACATATGCATAAAAAGCAATGAAAACTCTTCAATGTGAACTTAAAAACTTGTTGAGTTGTGTTCCACTCATCCATCATTCTTTGCAATCTTATTATCAACAAGAGATTTTCACACAGAATTTGTTTATTTTTTTTTTCTTCTCACCTCATTGAAATGATATTTTTTGCTTTCATTTTTAACCTTAGTAACTTTACCACTTCAAAACTGGAGTCTGCAGGAAGAGAAAAATCTAAAATTATGCAGATCAATTCTTTCAATAAAAATGCTTCATAGGGCTTTCTGAGTGACTGGCAAATAGTTTGAGCTGCTTATCATGAGTTTTGTCTTATAACAAGTCATCTAATCAGATGATATGTTTTTTTTATATCATTTTTTTGTTCTCAACCTTTTAATGTAGATTTCCTTTTCATCACTTATCTACCAATATTCAACTAAAGTTTTTCTTTCAATTTATATTAATTTTAGATATTAATTAATTTTGATTGAATTTCTGAGAGGTAGTATTGATTTCTTTGGATTAGTTTCTCCTTTTATTTGTCTTTTGATGAGAAAACTGGTCCTGACACATTAATGCATAATAATATTAATTCATTAAAGCAATATTAATTAACATCAATTAAATGCCAACAAGTACATAAAAAAGAAAGAAGCTTTAATTCTAATGCCTAGTGTAATAGTTAGAAAAATAGATTTTAAGATCTTGTAAGTTCAGCAAAAAAGGAATAGGAAAAGCATATTGATCAATGGAATAGTGAAAGATGTCTTCCAAAAGTTAAACAAAATATTAAGAAACATGAAAACTTAGAAACAAAGGAAAGAATGCTGAACTGTTATGTAATAACAATTCTCCTCTTTGGCAGTGAATGCTGGACAATTTCCTCACAGATTAAGATGGGACCTGAGCCAACAGAGATGTGGCTGCATGGAAGGATGTTGAGAATACCATGGACACAACTTGCGAGCATGAAGCAAGTTTTGTAAAACATGGAAACAAGATGGACACTTAGAATTAGATAGAATCAGTTGAAAATTTCTGGGACACATAAGAGGTACATGGAGAATTTAAAACTCACAGGATATATTTGAAGGTAAGAGGGACAATGAGTAGCTTACTAATGAACAAGTGTAAATGGATGCCAGAACAGAGATTGGGAGGGATAGCAAGGAGACAAACATTACTTAAAGACTAGAAAGTTGTGGAGAACCATAATCACCTATGGACTGAGAGGACATGGCATATAAAAGAATAAAGCATATGAAAAAAGTCATAAGGAAAATATCTAAAATAGATAATATTTTAAATAAAATAAGTGATATCAATTTATTTAACTTAATGAAATACAAGTTTTATTTGATTTATAATTATGTAACAATTAATATTTTAATCAATTTAAGTTTTATTTAATTGAGAGTAATTAAAGCAATATATTATGATTTTTTTCCTTATGTTAAAGAAAATATAATATGGTTTAAAAGTATTAAGGAAAAATAATTGTAGTACAAATCAACTGTGCATACATTCAGTGTATTTGACTCAAAATCAAAATGTTTAGGTTTTAAACATTTGCAAATATTGAATTAAATTTTTTATATGTGTGAAAAAATTTTATTTTTTGATACCTAAAAAATGTTAGCCTTTAAAAATGTGTGATTAGAATATGAGGCTAGGTAAGTATTTTTCTTAAGAATCTTCTTTTATGTGCCGTGTGTCCCTACAAGACATGGATGATCATGGCTCTCTACAATTTGTTATCCCTTTTAGCTCAAAGCAGTGTTTAAACTTTTACTATCCTGCTTTGTTCTGTCATCCTTTTACACAAACTCATTTTAACAATTACTTTCTTCTCGGCCCTTCCTTCCTGTCCTGTGAGTGTTAAATTCTCCAAGCTCTCTCTCCTTATTATGTGTCCAGAAATTTCAAATGTCTCTCTCTGATTTTAAGTGTAACTGTCATTTCAAGTCTGTTCTTCATCTCTAAGGAAATTAACTAGCATTTACTGCCATGTAGGATAGATATAATTATGGCTGTTTGGCATATTTTTCGTTGGTAAGAATAGGGAAGTTAAAAAAAATATTGTCACCAGTTATTGCTTAAATTTTTGTCCAGTTTTGATTTAACCAAGGTTGTTTTATACCTCTATACTTTAACTGAGTGGGACTTTTTTAAATGGCAGTTTTATCTTGATACTATGTAACTTTTGTAAGCTGAGACCTCATTGCCTATTGACCCATGCCTTCAAAACCAAGCTGACCAAGCAAGTGCTACTTAGTTTTATAGCTGTAATGTGTCAGAGATTAAATGTGGCAATGGAAGGCAAAAATTGAAATTTATTTGCAAAAACCCAAAATAACATTTGACTATTTTGCGTTTTATTTTTTGAGTAATCAGATCTGTTGTCAGCCGGCGCCTTCAGAATATGAGCCATGTAGATGAAGATAATAAAGATGGCAGTGCAGAAAATAGATTCAAATGCTAAGCAAATCCATGACAAAGGTTATGGCTTCCTTATTTCTTTCACTCACTGAATTGGGCAATAACACCAACAATAACTGATGAAATAATAAAATTGACAACTTTTGTCCATAACATGTCAGGCATATCTTTACCCTCTCTCTTTCTAGGCCCCCCTCTCCATCATCATTCTTTAAAATGTTCTTAGAAATTCTAAAATTATTCTGGCTGCACCCCATAAAATTCAAAGACTGATTATTTCAATTTTTTCTTTTTCTAAGAATTTAAAGAGATTAATCTAAACAATACGGGGAACAAAAATATTTTTTTCATTTTAAAAAAAAGAAAAGAATTGGAAATAGTATGGCAATAGAAACCCCCATTTCAGCGAGATTTGTTATGGAAAAAGATGAGCAAAGGAATATTATTTTTTCATGAGTATCTGGAAAAATTGTGAATATTATGAAGCTGAACATATTTTTGACGGAGCTGATTTTGAAAAATCACCAATTTTTACAATTAAAAAAAGATCACCAATATTTACTATTAAAAAAAAAGATCAACATTTTTTACAATAAAAATAAATAAATCTTTTGGACTGCACTGTATGGAGAAATAATTAAATCATTAGAAAATCATTTTGTTACATTCAAAATGAAATTCCTTTGTTTTGTTTTTTGTTTTTTTATTGAAAAAATAACATTTAAAAATGCACGTAAAATATTTAAGTTATTTTTTTTTAAATTATTGTTATTATTAAAAATTTTAATTTATTCAGTTAATGAGTAGACAAAACTATTTGTCATAATTATCTCACAAACACTTCATCTTTAAATTTTAGCTAAACTTTTACATCTAAATTTTTATATATATGTGCTTGGCTAATATAACTAATGTCTTTTTTTAACCCTACTTTTAAGCACTTAATGATATCACAAATGAACTGTGGTTTCCTCCTCCTCAAAGCATTTAAAATTTGTGAGAAATTTGAAAATATTTACAAAGAATAAGGACCTGGTTGGTGGATAGTTCTATATTACTATCAATAACAATAGTTGGCATATATACTTGGATGAAAAAAAACACCTTTTTAATCTTGAATTTTAAGACTGTCCAATGCTTTGAAAACAGCTACAGCAGAAGTTTTCTGTTCACCTACATTTGGCTTTGTGCCACCCTAAACTAAGCCAAAGTCTTAATTTCTGGAACATGGAGTATCATTATTTACATTTACACATGCAGACTATTGTCCTCATCTTTGTTGTCATTATTACAACAGCTGAAATGTGATAGTAGCAAAAACAGTTGCAGACAATAATCCACATGTAAATAATACTAAACTGAATCTACTAAATATCTATAAAGAATTCATCATATAATTGTGCATGTTTCTTATATAAAGACAAAAGGAAAACTTTCCTTATTGACATGTTTCATCCCATGTAAGGATTTTGTTTTGCAGCATGTAATTATAGGCAGAAGTAAAAAAAAATATTGTTAAATTTTAAAAAATAAAACTTAAGAAAGCACTAAAATGTTTTTATAACTGTGTAAGCAAATGTGAACTATGGAGGAAGCTAAATGATATAATTTAATGCCTAATAAACAAAAGAGAGTAAATGTTGTTTTCTTTATTCATAGTTTTTACAGATATAGTTTATTTATATCTGAATTTTTACACACACACACACACACACACACACACACACACACATATATATATATATATATATCTTGGAGGATTTTACTGAAACAAAGGAAATTAATTATTCATGTTTTATGATTATCTTTTCACTTTTGTATCTTTCAAACTTATAAGAAGGAAAAAAGATGTTAAGATATTTGCAGAGAAATATAAGACAAAGAAACTTTGCATTTTTTTGACAGTATTTAATGTGAAAATATGAAAAGGCTTTTGACCAAAATGTAATCAGCTATTCTCTAACCTTTAGCTAAACTATGTACCCAATATCAATAGGATCCTTAATGAAATCACAGGTTAAATAAAATTAATTTTGAAACAAATTATGTGTATAAACCTTGAGTGAATCCAATAAATATGAAAAGAAATGACTGCTGAGCTTGAAATATTGGTCCCTTAAGATCTTATTATTTATTTATATTACTCATAGTTGCCTAATAGACTAGAGAAGAGAACTGATTAAGACCCCTGCCTCTGTATTAGACCACCTACCTCTGTATTAGACTAGTTATTAATAATTTTATTTATATAATTTATTATAAAATTTATTTATATTTATCTTGTTATTTATAATTATAAATAATTTATTAATTATTTATATTAGTCTTTTAAAATTTTGAAATATTAGTCCTTTAAGAATATTTAAATAAGAAGACATTCATACTGTCCATTAATGTAGTGATTTTCTTTAAAAGTTATCAGAAGTGAAAATCAGTAATGCTGATTTTTCAAAAAGCTCTCTTTCTTGATTGCTCACTCATTTGTTTTCTCATGAATTCAGAAATTCATGAGTGAAAAGGAAATCACACTTGTAAATTGCAAATTGTTTTTTTTTCCTTTTTGATGTCTAAGAAATCACTTTAGGAAGAAATGAATGAGGCCATTTATTTCCTTGTTGCCTGCTTTCTGTCCTCAATGAGGGAAACAATTTTTCTAAAGCTGTTCAAAATGTCTTAACAAAGAAGTCAGATCAAATGTAAAGAGATTTTTTTTTAAATCTTACAAAGAATATGTAATAAAAGAATTTCTTTTCCACTTTCTTTCAATAAATCTATCAAAATTCTCATACATACATACATCCACAATGCTATACAAAAATGTCAATAGTGGGAAGAAGGGAGAGTCAAGTCTAGATTATAATGACCCAAGTAAAACAATTTGATGGAAGATTAGGGCCATTTCTCACTTAAAAATATTAAAACTAAAAATTGAAACCGTTAAAGAAAAATTTACAAAGGTCTTCCAGATTTATATCAAAAGTGATAAAAAGGAAGAAAAATTGCCACCAATTAATGGAGTATAGAATTGATGAAAGAAAAACAAAAAAAGGAATGACTATCATTCCTTACAAAAGGCCAAGTTATAACTAGCAAAAAGAAAGTCATTGCCTTCTAAACAGTTAAACTGGGGAGGGGATTAACTGATCAAAATTGAGGCAAGAAATGAAACTGGCTGTTAGCAAAAAAAACAAAAAACGTTGACCTGTTGGTGAGTAAGTCAGAGAGCTCTACCTCAGTAAGAAGCAAAACCTGAATATGATGATTTTCTAACAAATTTATTCGTAAAAGAAAGAAAACTCTTTAGCCTCACACAACGAATAGGTGCTAAATGCAATACCATGATGTAAATCAATGGCAACTGAGCTACCTGGATGTAAATTTTTAGTCCATTAAAAATCTTTTTTATCAAAGAAAATAAAAGCAACTGTAAAGTTACTTCTTGAAACAAGACTAGAAGACAAGATATAATTTAAAATAGTTTATTATGGTTTTTCTTTTTTCATAATATTTCTTTTTTTAACATTTAAACAGAAAATTGAAATTATTGACAGCTTAGTTTTGATATTTTTCTTAAAATCACTTCATTTAAGCCTTTCAGTTTTTTTTTTCTTAAATTTTATTGCATTTTCATCATTTTTTTTTATTTCATTTCTCTGATTCATTAAGCTAATATCTGCTAGCCAAGGTCAAAAACATTTCTGAGTGATCCCAGAGGTGAAAAAAATTATCTAACAAACTGCTCAATTGGTTGGGGGGTGCATTTTGTGAAAGTAATTCTTTAAACTGCTTCGTTAATGTTTTCATAGCTGTTACAGTGATCAGATTTAGGTACACCTTGTTTAAAGTTATTTTTGACAACATAACTTTATTGCAAAAATTTCATTGGTTTTATTTTTGTAGTTCTTATTCAAGCTCCAGTAAAAGACAGGATTTTAAATTTTGATTTTCCCGACAGGCTGGCAGGAAAGCAGGCTTCGAAGCTTGATGTACTAACCTTTCTTCTCTAAGTGTTTCACTAAATTAAGTTTAATAAATGGCTGTTTCAGTCTATTTATATACATCTGTATATTTATCTATCTATCCTACTTGGAATCTAGTTTGCCTTCCACCTTGAAAGCAATGTTCAAATTCTAGTAAAAACCATTTTGAATAGTGATTTTCAAAGCAATCAATTTGACCACAACCCCTCTTACTGCTTTGACAAATAAGGTACTTATAGAAAAACAGTTTGTAAAAGTGTTCATTTACTCAGACAGTGATTGTGACATACCAGTGATGAGACATTTCTCAAGATATCTGAGGATAGGACAGGGAGAAGTGGATTTATGCTTTCTTAAGAACATTTATACAAAATATAAACAATCAATGAACTATCTACTTTTAGAGCTGAACCTCCTATTTTCACTTTTATGATATCTAGTTTTAGCATTATCATGTGAATTAACATATTTCAAGGAAACCTGCCATTTTATAACAAAAAAATGAAGCACGGAGGTGAGTAATCATTTTGAGTTAATATTTAGCCAAATGATTTTTTAATTTCAAGTTTATTTGGTGAGGGTAGGTATTGGTGACACACAGAAATTAGCAAAAATTAACATAGAATTTATATTACTCAAATTTCTCAATTGAAGTATTATCACTTATTCGTGTTTGACTAGTATTTCTTTAAACATCATTCATTTGCTTTTTATCACAACCACAGATTGTCATTGATAAAAAATAAAGAGTAAGCTTCTGGCTAGATTTGAACTTTTAATTGGAAGCAGACTTTACAGGGCTATGATGGTCAACCAGTTACAGTGATTCAAATCTAGCTATATAGAATTTCTTTATTTTCCACAAATCCCATCATATTTGATTACATACAATCATAGCAGTATAGTTAAAATTTCTCAGATTGTTTATTTTTTTTTATTATTATTATTATTTCTTTCATTTTAATTTCAGATGGTTTTTATTCCAATTATTCCAGTTAATTACTGATCTGCACTGCTTACTATCAGTTGAAATAAGATCAAAGAAACACAGGTCAAAAGTGAATAATTAACACAACGTAGCAATAACAATGATTGTAGAATGATGATGTGGGAGTTGGGATAAAAAGCAAGAAAAATAAAATGAAAGAAATACTAGTCCAAAATTAATCAAAAACACAATGTAGGTTGAGTTAGTAATGATTGTAGAATGATGATGTGGGGAGTTGGGATAAAAAGCAAGAAAAATAAAATGAAAGAAATACTAGTCCAAAATTAATCAAAAACACCATGTAGGTTGAGTTAGTAATGATTGTAGAATGATGATCTGGGAGTTGGGATAAATAGCAAGAGAAATAAAATGAAAGAAATACTAGTCCAAAATTAATCAAAAACACAATGTAGGTTGAGTTAGTAATGATTGTAGAATGATGATGTGGGAGTTGGGATAAAAAGCAAGAGAAATAAGATGAAAGAAATACTAGTCCAAAATTAATCAAAAACACCATGTAGGTTGAGTTAGTAATGATTGTAGAATGATGATCTGGGAGTTGGGATAAATAGCAAGAGAAATAAAATGAAAGAAATACTAGTCCAAAATTAATCAAAAACACAATGTAGGTTGAGTTAGTAATGATTGTAGAATGATGATGTGGGAGTTGGGATAAAAAGCAAGAAAAATAAAATGAAAGAAATACTAGTCCAAAATTAATCAAAAACACCATGTAGGTTGAGTTAGTAATGATTGTAGAATGATGATCTGGGAGTTGGGATAAAAAGCAAGAAAAATAAAATGAAAGAAATACTAGTCAAAAATGAATAATAAACACAATGTAGGTTGAGTTAGTAATGATTGTAGAATGATGATCTGGGAGTTGGGATAAAAAGCAAGAGAAATAAGATGAAAGAAATACTAGTCAAAAATGAATAATAAACACAATGTAGGTTGAGTTAGTAATGATTGTAGAATGATGATCTGGGAGTTGGGATAAAAAGCAAATGAAATAAGATGAAAGTTATAGAAATAGTATATGTCTATATTTCTGAGATGAGGTATTGTAATTATTTACTTGTATCACCTGGAAAAGGCCAGAGTGTTTAATGGCAGAAACATTGTGAAATGGCAGTAAAGATGAGGACAACAGTCTGAAGAATGTAATAAAGAAATAACAGTCAAAATTTATAATTTAATTGCATGTTTACTCATAATGCTGCCAAGTTGTATAATAAACAGTTTAATAGAAAGTAATATTTTAAAACAAGTCTACCTTTGTCTTTTACTAAAATCAGTCACTTTTACTGTTAACAAATATTTTGTCAAGATCTAAACTATATGAGTTCTCCATGGAGCATAGAAATCCATTTTATAGAATTACACCCAAATTGATTCAGAATCTTTTATAAATTACAATGAATGGAATATTTATCTGCTCCCTTTATTAATGTCAAATGTTATAATTAACCTATTTTAACTCCAGTAATTTTATCATGACTAATGATACCTGAAAACTACTCTGTCAAAATTTATTCATTATTAAAAGAAATCTAACATTTTAGATAAGTTTATTTTCAACTGAATTCAAATATTTTTAAAGAAATATTGAAATTTATATGTTGTTCAAAGAAAAAAGATTGTTATATTTCCTCTAGTGAAGATCCTTCTGTTCAGGCTTTAGCTGTCATATTTATTAAAATCAATTTAAAAGTCAAGGTTAATTATGTGTTTCAGAATCAATCTGAGTTTGACAAATGCCTCAGGCTATTTACGCAGTAGACGTGAATGTTGACAGTTGTATTCCATGACCATTTTCTATTCCATGTGCTATTAAGTTCCTCGTCTATTCCTCACTCTCTCTTTATCCTTCATATAAGAATCATTTACAGCGGAATAAGAAGAAGATAATTTTCCAAATCCAAGAACCTTGTGAAATATATCTACTTCTTCCACTTACCAATAATATGCTCGGAACCAATTATTGCAAAATGTGGCTCTTCAATTGTTATTTATGACCATACAAGGCACTTTTCAATCTATTTAAGTTTAAGTTATGGCCAGCAAACAATTTCTGAACTGAGAATTAATGGTCAAAAGTAATTAGGCAACACTATCAAAATCTGCCCAGATCTCCAAAGATCTTTTCTCTGTCTGCTATTAATATTTGTGGAGAGTTTCATTTTGAAATGCAGTGTCTTTATAATTTACTTATATTTTTCTTCCACCCACTCTGTCTCAAAATCATTTTCACTAAGAATTGACTCGATGCCGAAAAGAGTAACCTATTTTAAAGTATAATGGCTAGACACATTCAAGATCTTTGGTTTTACAAGAACTAAGTTGAAAAGCTGAAAGTATTAGAGTATGAAAACTTGTATGACCTTGGTTAAAATACAGGTTAAATTACCTGTTTGCTGTAATGTTCCTTATCAAAATGAAACCATTTTTTTTTACTTTATTATAGCCAATTTAGAGGCTTTAATGAACTTGAGAGCATATATCTTATTATTTATACTGTAAACATGTAATGTATATATACACTGACTGATTTCATTATAAAAGTTAACATTTGCAAATTAAAATTGGTATTAACTGATGTTGGTAAAATTTTCAGGACATATATGATAAATATACAATATGAATTTCAGCTTTTTTGTTAAAAAATATTTGCAGTAGCGTATTTACTGATGTGAGATTTTATAATCCAATTTGAGTGTTTTTATATTGTAAATAAATAAATATATATAATATAGTTCTCAATATTTATTTCTTAATTTCTGGCATGTAACGGTTGCCATGCATTATAAAAAAGATATAGCCTCAAAAGAGAAACAATATATTGCATTATTTGATGTTTGGAAAAAATTAAAAGTGTAATAAGCAAGAAAAGGAGATGGAGCAGGGAGAAAATATTTTAAGAATCTGATTTTGTGAATATAAAGATAGAAAAAAGATGTAAAATATTAAGAACATTGGCTTAATGCAATCAAACTACCACTTTTAAGTAAATATCATAAAGAGAAAAGTGTTAAATTGGCTGAAAAAGTACATGTCAACTGATTTCATAACAATAATTATTAGTGATAAATGTAGAGCTACATCAGATGGACTGGATACCTTGGCTAGAGGTTGGGTTCTTCGCTTACCAACCAACACAACTTAGAAGACAACAGAGTTGATGTGAAATTTTGGTCTAATATTATAAGCAGTAAAATGATATTAGGTTCCTTTAAAGTTTATGATGGTTCAAGGTAAATGCAGAGAATTATTATAAATTCTTGGATAAGATGTGTTTTTGTTTAAGCTAAACATCATATTCATCCAAAACAATGTTTTTCATATTCTACAAAGCTGATTATTGCCCATCTTGCCAAAAAAAAGTTTCAAAGGCACTAAATTAATAGAATGGCTTTTGGCCTTTCAAAATATTAATCCAATCAAAACTTGGGGTCTATCATTGAAAGAAATGTATATGAGAACGAAAATTAATATTCAAGCAAAGACAATCTCTTGTAAGCAATAAAGACAGCTGCTACTAATAGAAGTAGAAAAGTTAAGAAAATCAATAGTAGAAACCTTGATGAATGTTACAGAATGTCAAGGATCCCAATATTTATTTATATATAGGAAATATTGTGCTAATCACATAGATCTTTCTATGGTTGGTGTGCTTTGGATCTATTTGTAAGTAAAAATTTGTTCCATTTTGCATAATAAAATCTCTAAAACAAGTTATTAATAATATTTCATCTGGATAGAGTAGTCAATCTGGTTTTCAAAGCCACAGAGTACCATACTATTTTTATTTTCTTGGACAGAAAATACAGGTACCATTTATTTACATGATTGCACGATTCCCTGTGTATCAATGTCCCTATTCTGCTATTCTTACTGCAATTAATAATGGATGGATTTTTAATTAGTTGAAAGAATTGTTAGTATTTTATGCTGTACCCTTCATGGCATAGTAATGGCTTCATAATACACTGCTGATTAACATGAGACATGTAGCACTGAGTTAGAAGATAGAAGCACGAGGGACCAGATCTGCCATTGTGACATATCACTGTCAAGCTATCTTGGAATGAATGAAGTCCAATGAGAAATGGATTCATGTATTTTCCTAAAGGCATTAATGTAAAGTTTCAGGTGGAATTTGAACATAGATAATTGATTCTGTTTGCCTTCTAATGATGCCTACACTGATTCCCACCTGTGAACTTATATTTCTGAAGTACCCAACCTTTTACTAAATTTCTATTAAACTTGGGACCAAGAAGGCATCAACAATAGGGATTATCTGGAAGCAGAATTCACCTCCCAAAGAAAATGGTTTTGCACTTAGGTCTTGTTAATCACATCATAAGCCAACAGATTCAGTAGTGATTAGTTGGCTTGTGTAGATTAAATTTCTGAAGCAGGGAAGCACATCACTCACATTCCAAAATGTCATTTATTGTTGCAATCATCAGATAAATCTTCTTAAAGAAGTTAAAAGAAATAAGAACAAAAAAGAAAGAAAAAAAAGGTAAAGGAAAAAAGAGAGAAAGAAAGAACAGGTGAAGGAGAAAAGATGGGAAATAAAGAAAGTAAAGTAAAAAAAGAGAGAGGGAAAGGAATAAAGAAAAGTCAGGAAAACTACAAGGAAATAGTGAAGTATCTCTTCACTCTCTTCTAATCATATAATGAACGGACTAATGAGAACTGCTGGGTGAGAAATTATATTGACTTTATATTTTCTACTTGTGGGAATGTAGCTATAAATGTATATGCACATATCCTACCCATCCCTCTCTCTTCTTCTCTGCACATTATATATATATATATATATATATATATATATATATATATATATATATATAGAGAGAGAGAGAGAGAGAGAGAGAGAGAGAGAGAGAATATGAAAGAGAGAGAGAAAAGCAAACTACAATCGAACAGAAAAATTTCAGGGCAGTCCATATCATTAGATGGCTAACTACAAGAAATTCTCAAAGGAAAGTATCAGACAATCACCATTGCTTCAGATTCCAATATTTCTGATGTTTTAGAACTGTCATAAAGACTTAGCCCATGCAGACTCTGCTAATCAGTTTCCTATTATTGCCTTTGCGAAGATTCAAGGAAGACTTAAAAAAATAGTCCTAACATCAGCTTTTCTCTGGCAGTGATGGTGGTGGTAGCTTTGTAGCAGCAGACATTATTATTATTAGTATTATTATTTCCCTAAAATCAATTCTGTTCTTCCCTCTTAAGTTAACTTATTGCACTTCATCAGTAAATCAATGAATAATTTAATTAAAATTCCAAGGATCCAAAACAACTGATCTCCTATGGACTTTACTAATTGTTTGGTCCTGATCTGGTATATGATGTGGCTCTTATAGTAAATACTGATGTAGTAGACCATGTTTATTATTAAAATATTTCTAGTAGAAGCATTGGTTCATGAATTTGGTAGCATAATAATTGTGAGTTCAATCCCTAAGTCAGACAGTGTGTACTTTGATTCCGTGGAAACAAGGTGTAGCAATAACTGTGCAGTACTAAATAAGAACTAAATGAGATATCCTTAGACAGTGGAATGGGAACAATCTATGCCTGTAGATTAAATAAAAGGTTCTGTTTTAAATTCCCTGTAAATTACTCCGACCAACTAGTATCTGATGAAGGCAAGAGAGTGTAACAGCTGAAATGTTGTGATAGCAACAGAGATGAGGAAAATAGTCCAAATGTAAATAATGTAAATAACAACTCTACATCCCAGAAATTGACAGAAATTTCTTGTAGAGTAAGTTTATGTTAAGACTGAACTCTCTGGCCATCTATTTTGTATAGAAGTTGATTTATAAAAAGTAAAGTTCATATTAAGCTTATTATTTCATTAAGGTGTGTGGTTTGAGGAAAAAAAAGCAAATTTGTTATTCTAAAAATGAATGAAAGTAAAGTAATTGGATTTTGGAAGAAGAAAATGGAAAAAGAAAGAAATTACCAAACAATCATTCAATTTAGAAAAATAAAAATTTACTGTCTGAAAATTGTCCAAATTTAACTAATTTCCATAATTATTTGTTATTCAGTGACATTAAATGTTTAGAAATTATCTATTATCAAAAACTCCTTGTTCATACTCTTTTTAACAAATTAGATAAGTTCAATTTTAACTTGTCAAAGCATGACATTTCATTCCTTGTTAATCCAGAGGTCATAAAAGATAATAAACTTAAAGAAATTCCTAAATGATTCATTTTTATGCTTGCTTTTTTGTCTTGGATCTTTATTCTTAAATTTGAAGCTTTACACATTCAGTTAAGATTTTTTTCATTTCTCATTTCTTAAATTTCAATTCTTTTAAACATTATTTTGTTTATTTAATTTGAAATTTAGTACATTTAGGATTGCTGCTTTCTTCTGATTAAGTGGCAGTGTTAGCTTTCAACTCATTAACGTTTGTGTTTTATTGATTCAATAATTTTTTTTTCTTTTCTCTTTCATTAGTGTCATTGTTGATATATGCCTGCATTCATGTAAAGACAGCACTGAAATTTTCTGACTTTTAAACATTTATTTTTTTACATTTAATACAATTATTAATCTATAATCATTTTAAGAGAATGAAGTTATTCAAGATTAATTTTAGCAGATTATTATTCAAATTATTATAACTATGATCAATATTATGATTTTTTATTATTTTGATATTTTTAGTATCAAAGTCTTTATCATTCTAATGTTTGTTGTCATTATTAATGTAGGGATTATTCTTTCTTGCAATAATCTTGAAATTTCTTAAATGAAGCATAGTCATTATTAATTTTTCTTTCACCTCGTTCCTTTTTTTCACAACTCTCAAGTCAGTCAGTTATTCTATAACTTAATTAAGCAGTTTACATTGGAAATAAGCTTCCATCAAGATTTGAACTTGTATCCCTTAACTTCAAAGCTTGCTTTGCTTAATTACAGTTCATACTACTTCCTTAACAGTTATAGAAAACCAATGTGTTGTGATAAATGCAAATGGAATTAGAAGAAAGAAAGATCTGTATAAAAAAAAGTTAATAATATTTATTTTTCTTCTTGCTTACTTTTATTATAAAAAAAGGATATTAATTATAATATGAAAATAAGTTAGAAATTTTTGGTAATTCATTTTTAGGATCGCTACCAAATTAGAATGCAGTTCATCATGCAAATAAAATACATTGATATACTCAATTTTTAATAGGCACTTAAATTATGTTAATATTTCAAGAATTAAACACAAACACCATTAGGTTAACATATGACACCCACACAACAAAAATTGATACATATATACTGACACCATAAAATGAACATGTGACATCTACACAACCAATGAAGAAAATACAACATAGAATTCAAAACTTTGAAACAACTCCCCAAATTTCTAATGATGCTAAATAAATAACAAAACATTAAATTTATAAAAGGTTTTTTTGACTTGTTCCTTACTTAATAATCACTACAAATATTTCTCTTTCCTTCTTTAATATTTTTCTTCTATTTTTATTGACTCTTCTTTTCATTATCATCATCATTGTTATCATGAATATCAATAGCAAAGCATCATCAACAACAACACTTTGATTATGACTAAAAGTAATTTTAACTCTTAAAATATTTTACACATTATTCTTAGTAAAACTAAAGTTTCTGGAAATTTTACTCAGCAAACTTAATTTGGTTTTTGCTTTTTTTCACTTCTGGTTGTCGGAGAATTTTGTTTTCTCATTCATTTTTTTCTATTCACTTTTTGTTTTGCATTTTTTATACTGTTGTTGTTAACAGTGACAAAATAAAAGGTAAGTTGAATTTTTTTTTCATTATACTAAATATTCTATCATTTTTTTATATTCTTTTCTTTTTGTCTATCTCCCTCCCTGTACACTTTTCTGTCTGTCTGCAGATCTCATTAACATCTTTGTTGATTATTAAAAAGAGAAAGACTGAAAACAATAGCAACTCAAATGGAAAATAAAAGAAACAAATTTTGAACATATGTAATTTTATTATTACTTTATTTATACATATTTGCATCTCTGGAGACATGGCTAAGTAGGAAAGAAGAAAATGTTGGTAGCATCCTTTGTGATGAGGAGGATATCTTGATCTCAATGGGATAAATTAAGTGTTTCCTCACACACTGGGTATTTGAGGCACTGCATCTCATCCTAAGTTGAAATCACTTATGGTTCAGTTTTAGCATCAGACTACTTCCATTCAGTTTACCTTTTATATGTTTTCTTTGGTTTCAAAATTGGATTATCACTAGAATTCATGAGTTGTGTATTTATTTAAAATGAAAACAGATTCCATTTTCTCTATTTATTTTTGGTGTATTTTAAACAATAAAAGTGTTCATCTTCTGAGATTTTTGCCAAGAAATTTAAAACAGTCCCCAAAGAAAATACCTTTCAGACATAACTTAAAATATTCTCACAGTGTCATCTGTGTTTATTTAAGTACAATTAAAGATTTTGTGGATGGAGTAGGGACTGTTACCTATGTTGAGCAAGTAAATTTTTTCTGCAATTTTCTTTCAATTTTAAGCAACATATAAGAATAAGATTTAATAATTCTTTTATTTTATCTATTACTTATATTAAATGAATTATTAATAATTTATTATATATATATATATATATATATATATATATATATATATATATATATATATACACATACATACACACACACACACACACACACATATATATATATATATTATAAATTAACTGATTTAAAATATAGTTTTTTCACTACACAGTAATGACCATATTTCAAAAATGGAAGCTAAAAACTTCAAATTTAATTTTGTAATTAAATTAAAAACCATAGTTCCATTTCATCTTCAAGCGAATATTCGAGTAACTTATTTTTTAAATTTACTGAGTTTTAAACGCACAGAAAAATTCATAATTCACTGTTTCCAAGGATACAGAGAAATCCAATCATTCAGACAACGGGTGGTAGCATGTTTATTTTTATTAACTTTTGTTGTATCAGTTATTAATTACATTCTAAAACGGGGTTAAGTTTAAGGAGGGTAGGAATGTATTTTTCAACGAATTCTGACATCCGTTAAATGCATGTCATGTGGGTCTTTTTTAAATTTTTATTTTTAACGGCAAAAATCATTTTGGCATTTTTTCCTACTTGTATAGACAGTAATGATTTTATCTTGTGCTTTCATTCTTAAGTATTTTTATGATAATGGCCCAATATGATTAGCAGTTCAAGCTCCAAGAAAAAATAGACATACAAATATGTTGACAGCATACTAATAAATTTTATTAGTACTACCATTCAGAACTTGAATACTTTTATATGGTGTTTCCAGAGAATAGCTTTGTTGTTTAAGCATGCAACAGAGTTACCATAAAACTATGATGCATGCTTAAACAACAAAGCCACAGAAAGTTGGAGCTGGCTGCTCCAGTGAGAAAAGTTGTAGCAAGTTCATTGTGATACTCCATTGACTATAAAATCAACTTTATAGATTTAAACATTTTTAAATCTTATTTCTTTAATTGAAGTATGTTAGTCAATTTTTTTCTATCCAGAAGTATTGGAAAAAAATGAAAATATTTTGTAAGATGAGGAAGATGACTAGTTAAGTGTAGAAATTTCAATTTTGTACATTCTTATATTAATATAAACAACTCTAAATCTGTGCATTTTCAACAAATTAACATTTCATGCTCAGAGTAAGGGACCCATTTTGCACAGTTACATATGTGCAATATTTAAAAATGTTATGTAACAACCTGTTTTTGTCTTATTCTTTCTTGATTTAATTAATGTGTATGTAGCCTGTTTTAGAAGTGAAGATGCTGATATATTTTTATTTGTTTTAATAAAGATATATCTACACAATTACAAATCCTTGTTTATACTTTCAATATTATCTAAAATTTTAATATAAAGCATTGTCATTTTTCTATAGACTAGGAATATTTTACCACAATGTTTTAGCCAACAATGCATTCTGTGGTCTTCCTCAAGAGTATTTTGTAATCAATAATTCAGTAAAATGATTACACATAAATAACTACATTTATTTTCTTGTAGTTTTTTTTTCTTTTTAATCATGTCTCCCCAAGCAAGGCAATAATGCCAGTAAGATGGGAGGGGTTACCAGGAGGGAAAGAGAATAGGAAGACTTTAGTGAAGAGAAATGACAATAAAAGAACAGGATTCCGTAAGCTAATAGTTGACAATTGGTGTTGCATTTAAATCTTGGAAGATTGTAGCTCACAGAAAGAAACCAAAGGAGAATTCCACGGGTGAGAAGTGCGAGAAAAGAAACTATTAGAATAGAACTTACAGTTACATCTTGCTTGTTCAACAGTAAAGTGATGAGAGCTAGTTGTCAATCTCGTAGTACTCTTAAATCCATGCAGTAGAGATACCAAGGTGGAACGCGCATTAGAACAATTGCTATGAAAATATTTATAGAAATGACAGAGGGAAGCCATGTCACAATGGTGAAAAAGTTACTGAAGTTGAGATGCCAGGTCAGGACTGATAACATTACAGACCCTTCTTTGGATTTTGTCAAGAATCTCAAGATATATAGCAAGAGCACCAGACCAGATATGGCAGCAGTTTTCAATGTGTATAAATGTTAGATTTATAAATGTACAAGATGGTTTCTGATAAACACACATATACCCAAAAAATGTTTTTAAACATAGTATCTATTGATTCACTGATTAATTGAGAAGTTTATATCTTCTTTTTATCATAATAGGTGCACTTCTGTATAGCAGTAAAGAATATTGGCACAGTCATTAGAAAGGGAATTCCTATCACTCAGCTAAATTTCCCGAATTACTCCAGCAAGTAATTGCAGCTCTATTTAGAATATGGATGTTAATCTTAACCTGCATGGATAAAGTTTTTACTCAGTCTTTCATTTTCTTTGTCATGCAGTAAAGTTCTCTGTTGAGCTGTGAGTCAACAAAAATCCTCTTTTTTATTATTCAACTCTGAGTCAATCATTCTTTTCCAGAAAAGATTACTGGAATGGATAAAAATTGTATTTGTATAGTGCATAGACATATACAACAAATACATGTCATTTTTGTCTCAGTATTAAATGAGACTACATATTGTATTTGATTTCTGTCTATATTTCTGAGATGAGATATTGTAACTATTTACACAATTTACATTGTTCGGACTGTTTTTCTCATCTTTGTTGTCATATTTACAATGTGTCAGCCATCGTACACTCTGGCCTTCTTCAGGTGATTGGAATTTTGAACTGAACCTTTTATTTCATCCATTGGAGTGTACAAAATAAAGGGTTCAGTTCAAAATTCCAATCACCTGAAGAAGGCCAGTGTACAACTGTTGAAATGTCATAAATATGACAATAAAGATGAGGACAACTGTCTGAACAATGTAAATAGTGTAAATGTATTTGATTTGTTAAACAATAGAAAAATGTTTTCAATATTTCCACCACTTGCATTAAAAATTTCATCCCTTGGCAACCATAAAAGATAAATATAATAATGCAACTCTGTTTATCTTTCAGTGATTAAAAATTATTAAGGAAAAATTAATATAATAATTTGGATTTTTAATGACTTTATTTCAGATTGGTGAAAGCTTCTTATGCATTTCTCAAATTCTTCACTGTTTCAGCCAATATGTTTTCTATTTTCCCTCCTTACCTGGTATTTTGAAATGAATCATTATTATTCCATGAATTATTTATGCTAGTATCTGTTGGTTCCTTCATTCTTTCAGCCAGAATGTTCACCTTTCTGCAGACATATCTTATAATGGCATTAGCATGCAGGCAGTAGCAGTCAGCTTAACTTAGTTTTAGCACAAGGCCAAAAATATGGGGCTCCCAGTGATGATCAAACTCAGTTGTAATGATTTCTAAAACAAGCCTGCTAACCATTACACCATGATGATGTGCCCATATAAGCAAATGTAATTCAATAGTCAATTTGAAAAACAATTACCTCCCGAGTAAATGAAGACATATGCTAATTTTCTAGTATAAGTGTGTGTGAAACACTGATGATAACCTTTTTCCATTTATGGAAGACACTTGTGGTTATTTTTGTTTTGCTATGCTCATTCCTCGCATAACATCCAATTCTCTACTAGATTTGTTTATGCAGCCTTACCACTTCCTCCAAGAATATGATCCACACCAGTTTAGAGGAATCTATGGGAGAGACATATCTTTTTAGATGAATTATACAGTTAAAGAAGGCCAAAGAATACATAAGCCAAGACATTCAGTAATGAGAACACTTATAGTATAATAATAATGGTTCAATTCACTTCAGAATGACAAATATTGTTAATCAAAACAAAATGGGTTTTGTTATGTAGTTAAACTTTATGCTATATTATGTCTTAGTCTGGCAATGTCTACTCATCCTCATTTGGATATTTTGTTTTAAATAAAGCAGATGAAGAATAAAAGATAACATTTCTAGCTGAAAGATTTAATGATGAAATTATGAATGACTCAATCTGGAAAGGGGATTCTTGTGGTTACATGGCCACTTTCAACCTCCTCTGCTACTCACTGGCAGCAAATTCAAGCAACACCAAAAATGCAAAATTTTCCCTATGTAGCCAACCTCTCTGAGTAATAATTTTTTCCCCTTCTTTTCTTACTAAAAAGAACTCTTGTAAGTATTAAATATGGATGAGTAGATTTCAGTGTATGCTTTTCACAAGAATTTTTTCCCCACAAACTAAAAAAAACAACTGGGAAAGGCAGATGCTTGCAGCCATGTTTGAAGGGATTTTTTTTCTTGTTTTGAATAGACACCTTAGTGGGATTGGTGGTTGTCACTTGAATGATCTAACGTTGAAATTGATGAGAAATGGTTCAAGAAATTAGGTAGAGTTTGCTGCTACTTCTCTCTCTCACACACTCAAACTCTCTTTAGAAAGGTTACTGAGGAGAAAAGACACAAGAAAATCAAACAAGTTATTTTGTTACACAAAATTTAGTGGAGAATTTATCATAATAGTCATGAAAGAAGTGGGAATTTCTTTTTTGTAAAGGTAAATTGAACCTTAAAAGAATTATAGAAAAAATAAAGAAAGAATTCATATCTAATATAACAATAATAGACAAGGTCATGCTTATATCTCCCACCCTACTCACCAAAGATAGACAAGTAGCATCATTCAGCAATTGGAAAGCTTCAAGTTGAACATGAAGAATAAAACAAGTTGAAACAGATATTTGAATGCAAAAATGAAGGCCTAAAAAAAGTGTTTTTTGGTTTCTGGGATAAGAGTTGTAAAATAATGGATTTTTTTCTTCAGTAAAAGTTGTGAGAGTTTTTCAATTGTCACTGTTTGTGAATCAAGCTGCAATTTATGCTTATTGCCATTTACATTGTAAATTGTCTTGCTTATTTCAATTTCTCTTTGTTTTTTCGTTGTTTTCCTGAAAGAGGTTAGCAATGAACGGACATGTTTCAAATTTGTATAATAAAAGACAGCTATATATATGCAAATGAAAATATAGGTCAAATAAAAGGACTCTTCTTTCTCTTACTAAAGCCATCACATCATGTTTTGACATTTATTCACTCTCACCAGTTATATTCTTCCATGTTCTTTATCCAATGAATAGATTTATTTTTATTGTTTCTCATCATTTTTGTTTTGTTTAAGACAGTTTAATGGGATCTGAATTCAAATCTAAACCTTGTTCAGGGATGTTCCCAGGTTTTTATTCAAATTATTGCCCCTCACACATATTTTGGAAGTTGTTGTTGCGGATCTTACTTTTATGTAGCCCTGGTCTCTACTGTAATATGGAAGATGTTGGCCAAATCTCAGATTTTCCAGTAGAAAAACCAGTGACTTAGTCAGTAATCTTGTTTTCTGTTTGTAAAATGATTGGAAATTTTCAGCAAAATAAAACTAAATATACTTACTATTTCAATAAAGAGAATTCTGTTTACACATTATATCCTGAAACTGAGGTAAGAAGCATTATAAAAGTGTAAAAATAGATTTTAATACCAGAAATGCTTTGTAAAAAAATTATTACCAGAAATAAATTTTTGAAGTAATAAAACTATTACCAGCAATACGTTTTTAAAAAAAAATATTATTATCAGCAATACATGTTTTAAAATTATATTACTAGCTACACATTTTTGAGGAAAAAAATATTACCAGAACTAGATTTTTGACAAAACAAAATATTACCAGGAAAAAAGTTGTCGGCATTAAATAACCCATTGAGGTTGATACACCGTAAAACACAACAAACTAAATCAAACCAAGTAGGTAATTTAAAGAACTTTTTATGAAAATAAAACCATCCAAGATTGTAAATTTCCTAAAAGAAGTTGGATTGTCCTCAAAAATATAAGTAATTGAAAAATGGTTCAAATATTTATGTATACATACACACCTTTTTTACCAAACTATTGCTATGAATCTATTTCAAAATTTTGTTGGCATTAAATGACCCACTGACGTTGATATGCCATAAAACAAAACAACCAACCAACCCCACATTATATGACTAAATTCACTAACTTTCCAATTTTTCTTCTTTTATATATTATGTCCCTTCATAATGTGGATAATCATTTCTTTCCACAACTTTCTATTCTTTGTAACTCTTATTCATTTTTTTTACCATCCTTATCACTCCCTATTCTGCGACACATTTATGTGTGCTTGTTACGTAGGTTGCTTGCTGTTTCCCTCTGGCCTATGATCATTAAATTCTCCAAGGTCTCTTTCCTCATTATGTGTCCAAAATGTTTCAGATGTCTCTTTCTGATTATAAGTGTCCTTTTTTAAACTTTCTCACACACATGGTTAATTACTGCTTAAAATATGCCCTTTAAAATTATAAGCTTTTAAAAAAAAATGTTGACTTGATATGAAAGTAAGTAAATATTGATATATATATATATATATATATATATATATATATATATATAAACATATATTTGAACAGAACTATTACTGAATTACCCCTATATAGATTTTCAATGAAACTGCTGGTATCAATATATGATCATTACCTTTATAGGACACCTTGTGATAAATAAATTCACTGTAACTGGCTTGCAAGTTTATCTTGCTAAATATTATGTCACAATTGTCATAAATTGTATGTGTTCATTATTACATATTTTATATACTATGATAATATTTTTAAGACATAAGTTGTGTGAGATTAACCAAATATTGACCTAGTGCCTGTAAAACTAAAAATAAGTATACAGCTTTTTAAATGCTCTGATGGACATTTCTTTCTTCAAGCATAGAAAATAAATGTTATTACAAATGTTTCTTGGAGTATGAAATAAAAATGCTGATCTCCTCATCTTGAAGAAGAAAGCCAATAAAATAACTCTTATCACATAACCTTCGAGCGGTATGTTCATAATCAAGTTTCTGTTCAGTTCTATGCATGGTAGAACTTTTAAAAAGTGTTTTCCCAAAATGACATAAACCAAGTACTGACCCATCACAGGAGTGATGGGAAGGGGACAATGGTTAGTGGCCTGTTTTCAACTTGGTTGAATGAATATAGATTGTTGAATAAGTAAAATAAGCAACCAAGTCAGTTGACCAGTAATTGTGAATTAAGTGTCAGGGTGTTGGTTGGTAACTAACAGATTTGATGTATATATTATAGATACCTTAAATTCCAATTTCCTGTTTTCCTGCCCTTTCAGGTCTACTTATAGATGTGGAAAGACCAGCTGGCTAGCACCTAGCTTGTTCTGTAATTGTCCAGCTGGAGACCAAACAAAGTTGGCTTGTTTTATATTTGATCGATATGACCACTTGAGTCTTCATCAACACTGGATGTTCTCTCTCTCTCTCATTTGTATTCCACTTTGACAAGATACTTTTATCTTATTCAGATCCATAAGGAGGTATTTCAGCTTTTGAGATAAGTCTATGACTGATCAGATTGCTTGTAATTTGTGTAGTTATAAGCTTGTAAAATCGACATTGCCCAAGAATATAAAATTTAGCAAGATTTGAAGTCTATAAATAGCTTAGTATATTTTCTTTTATTCTGAAAAAAAAAAACAACACTTTTTGCCTTTCTATACAAAACTAAAAACATTAACCTAAGTACTAAAGTTATATTCTTGAATAGACTTGTCAGATTGAGACTTTCGTATGGATACCATAAATGGTGCCAAACTCATTCAGAAATATATTAACTCCCAACTGTATACAGCCACTTTCTCAGATCAATGATAAAAATAGCATCAAATGAATGAAGCCTGTAGGTGTTAGTGAGGACCATCTTTCTTCAAACCTCCTGAATTGGTACTTTAGGATCACAAAAAAAACTATCAAATAACAAAAGCTATATCATTGTTAATGCTTCATTTATATAAGGTATTTGTAGATTTAAATGGCACACACAGTGAACGACATTCTGCAGTTCATGTAGCAACAGAAAGAAGGAATCTTGGCTATGGGAGGCAACTCATGTATAGTGCAACCCGCCTATTTTTTGTATAAAAAAAAACTGATCATAAAAACTCACTATACAGCAACCAAGATGTTGAGTATATACAGTAATCAAGATATTGATGTTCCACATTGTTTTGAACAAAAGGTTAGAAAGGAAACTCCCATCAGTACTGGAAAGAGCAATAATAGTGGACTTGAGAAACCTATTTTCCTGAAAAATTGTTTTAATAGAAAGATTTTATAAATTTCAACCAAAGGTAGAACTGGCTGCTCAGTTAATGTATGTCAAATGTTTACTTATAAGGAAATGACTAATATCATTACCATACAAATTAATTTTATTATTATTTAATTACAAAAGCACCATTAATTGAACCTTACTAGTATATGCACAGAGAAGTTGTCATATTGACTAATGATAACATGAAACTTCTCATATTTAATATTACATTGTATTCAAATCCTTACTATACTGTCAGACAGTATGCATGTATGAAGCCTCTGGCCTTTATCTGAATATCGGCCTTATATTCTCTTGTGTAGTGTTTGAGCTGTCCTCTCTGGATTGGGTGTTTATATATGTGCCATACAGTTCTTTTTCACACTTGCAAACCAGGTGCAACTGGGTTGCCATTGACATACAGTGAATCCTGGATCTCCACCCCTAGCTAGGAGGTCATCTCAGATCAACCATACCTCTGGCTTTTCTGAAGGGCACTGAGTACAAACTCTATTCTGCATGATCTGAGATGAGCTGCATAATATTTAATATACCCACGTTAGCTCAGGAACAGTTTGGCACATCTTGACAAATATTTAACATGTAAGGAATAGCTTTATGTAATTAATTTTTAGAACTGTAAATTATTATTTAATAATTATGAACTGCAATAAGGAAAAATAAATTTGATGGTTTTTTATTTTGTTTTATTGTACACACAAAATGATGACACCAAGTAAAAGCCATTTGTACAGCTGGGTAATAGGGCTTGCATCTCCTTATCTGAAATTTTCATTTAATGGTTTGCTTTTTTTGTGAGGGGGGGATCATTGAGAGAGATGATTCCTTTATTGTCTGATATAAAAATTGTTCCAGAATTGTCGAACGGTAATATGGCATAAAAGAAAGAAGCCTCTGACCCTCAATCAACCGGTCCCCTGTTCATTGTTCCATATCTTGGTTATAATCTGGGTGGATAGCTTGGTGTGATAGTTTGACTGATGGGGCCACTATTCTTCACACAAACACAGCAGCAGCAGCAGCAGCGTGAATAGAGATAGCCATGAGAAAGGAAAGAAGAAAAGAGCATAGCCGGGATGTAAGGTGAGACAGGACAAAAAGAGAAGAAATGAGATGAAATGAGAAATACCAGTAAATTTTACTCCATCATATTTTCCATGTTCCTCTGCGAGGGTGCCTATTGATCCTTGGTTGATTCTGTGCCAAGATGGTAGGCACATATGTCTGTCTCTCCTCCATCCCTCAGAACATACACACCCACCACATCTGACAGCCACACAAGCAGCCCCTACCCTATTACATTGAAATTCCCACTGCCACCCCAAACGAACCATCTTCCATCATTGCAAGATATTGTTTAAGCAGTGTTTCACTTATGAAGCATGACTAAGCCCACAACCGTTGCAGGTTCTTCTGAGGGTCGAAAATCACATGTTCTCTGGTCCTGGTGCTAACCGATTAGATGATTCTTTTGGTACTGTCTCTTGAGGCTTGCTTCAAAAGATACTTTTTCATGTTAAAAATATCTGCTGCATTGTCAGTGCTTTCCAATAAGAGACAATTCTTCAGATTTTGTTTTTGATAGAATATCTTTGATAATTTTTTAGAAGGAAAATCAGAATTACTGACTGACAAGGAAGGAATCTTCAGTTCTTTTCTTTGATTCATTAACAGATACATTTTCAAAGCCTAAAAATAGATTCCCATATTTAAACAAGCAAGTTGAACTTCATAGTTGTCACAAAAATCCAACTTTTTATTGGATAGAAAAATAACCATTATATTTTAATTTTGACAAAGATATAAGATTGATGATTACAAGTTAATTTCAGTTTTGACTGAATGAACACTCCTATACTTGATAAAACAATATGCTTCCTCATGAAAATACAGTTATTAGGCTAAATTGTAAATGCTATTCAATAGATGACTATTAAGTCTGTTTTTTTTTATTAAATTTATCAAACCTAATGAGATCTAAGTTGCTAACTTCCTAACAGAAACAAAAAACTTTAGTTTTGTTCAAATCGCCAACAAAGCTTTCATCTTGTTCTCTAAGAAACCTGTTTTAGTATAAATTATGCTTTATAATTGGTACATTTCAATAGTAATTTAGTATTCAATGGTTATCAAATTCATCTTGCAAACTACTTGACAAGTCATGAATTTAATCCTCATTGGGTACCCACACCTGCCACTTTATGCCAGATTATATAAGGTTTAATAAATTATAATTTTAATAATTGATTAAGCAGTTGAAACTCAGCAGATATTGTTTCATTTTATCTTTCATTTAATATAAATTATTTTCAGATTAATCAATTATTGTCAATTATTTTGAGAAAAACATTTCATTTTCAGACAAATGTTTTTATTTGTTTTTAATATAGTAACTAAGAAACTGAGGCACCTTAAAGTACCTGAGCAGTGGCTAACACCTCTACCAGACGTATGAATTGACAATTGGACTTGTTTTAAGCTCAGAAGGGCATAAAAAAGAATGAAGATCAACATATAAACATGTTTGTAGCTGGTTTTTGAAGATTATGTTTTAGACATATTTATTCATGTGTCTGAAAAATACATTTTCAGTAAAAACATATATACATATCTAGGCTGGGGACGGGGTTAGATCTTCAAAGATTTTAAAATTTCTATTGTTGTCATTGTTTTTGTTAATCCTCAAGTTTTGCTCTTGTTGGATCATTCAGTCAAGTTTTTTGTGTATTTTTCTATTTATGTTACTATTTTAATCAATATACAGACATCAATGTTTGTATATTTGTAAAACTATGAGGAACTCGTTGTTCTTGTGAAGCAGTCAGGTACATGAAGGGGATCATTCAGCTAAAATTTGAAATTATCAAAAGACGGCCAAAAAAAACACGATGTTCAAGAAAGGGATATAAACACTGAATTAGATTAAGGTTTATTTGATCAATTTCATGAGCTAGATAATAATTGAAGTGTTATGCTAAGTCATTATAGCAATTTATAGAATAAGTGGACTTACCTTGCAGTGCCCATCTCCTCTCAACATGATATGAGTAACAGGTTACATGGTACCAGTAGCAGTGAAAATGCTCTGAGTGTGATTTCCTCCAACTGTCATGGTATGCCAGTAATGAGACTTTTGTCAATCTAACTAGCAATAAAGCAAAGTACAAGGGAAGATGGACTCATGCCTTTCTTAGACATGCATCCACAGACACAGTTCAAATTTTGTTTTTTTTGTTGTTTTTTTGTTTATTGGCAGGAGAAAAATAACAACTTTACTTATTTACTAAGTTTAGCTTAGTCTGGCACAATCAGAGGGCTGACAGTAATGATGAAAATCACCATTAGTAAGACTGGCTTGTTAACCAGTCTAAAGTAAGCACTCCTAAATGCTTTTGCATATTAATGAATAAGGAGTGTAATTTTGACTCAAATGAAATTCAAAATATCATTGGATTAGTTGTATGGCTTCACCTTTGTCTGTTATTTTCTGTTAGGATGATAGACACTTATTCTTGTAATTATTACAACCATATTCATTGTTTACTGCAAAACAAATAAATGTACATTTTCTCATTAAAATTTACTGAATTTTGTGACTAAAGAAGCTCACTAAAGAATAAAAGCTCACTTTTTTCTGCTTATATATATATATATATATATATATAAACCAACTTAGTTTAGCTGAAGCTAAATAGTGGATCAGAAGATTGCCTTATGCCAATCTTACTCGTGAAATGGTCAGCCTTGTGGCTTGTCTTGATAAAAACCACATTCAAAATCCAAGCTTTTAAATGTACCCCATTATTGATCATTGGTACTAGCGATATCTATCTAAGCTACTATAACATGCCTCCTATCTCTCTTTTCTACCTTTTTCTTTCTCACTTTATGTCTCTCTCTTTACACACACACACACACACACACACACACATATATATATATATATATATATATATATATATACCAGGAGCATAACATCTATTTCATCATCATATGTGATTTCCTAATGTTGTCAATCAGAAATTATTCCATAAATGTACAGTAATTTTGATGTTGAATTTATTTTAATTTGCACTTAATTGTATAATGTAATTCAAAAAAGAGTTCATTGCGCAAGCTCTGCTAAAAGCCGATTTGCTGATTTTCAAGGCAGAGAAACCTTTCTCATGTTTTAACATGGCACATTCTTGCTGCTACACTAGTCTCTGCTGTTTGACTTTATGCCATACTAAGCTAAGTTTAGTGAATATCCCCAACCAAAATATACTATACTGTTGATGCTGCTATCAATGTACTCTTCAATTGTATATTATACACAATCATAAATTTGGATGTTGAATTTTTTCCATAAACTGAAAGAGTCTTGGAAAATTAATTGCCTTTTGGATTTTATGGGTAATTTCTGTAAATCAAAATTCTGTTTTTAAATAAGTGAAATAATTTAAAAGAAACGAGACTGTATTTGCTGTCCTTTGTCTAAACGCTACCCAAAAAATACAAAAAACTCAAATGAACAAGATTTATCTCTTGGCCTGATCCTTTGTTTCATGTAAATCAAAAAGTGTTTTATATAAGCAGGGATTTTATTTGCAAACAGACCAAGAGAATCAGATCAACAATACAATGTCTGTGTGTATAAATTAGGGAACATGGGGGCCAATGAATGTAGTATAGCATATCATTAGAGATGATTGCTGTTTTGCAAGTCAGGGAGAATGCACTCAAACAACTCGTGTTTGATCAAGAAAAGTAAGAGATCACAAAATATATAAAGTTGAATCATTTGAAGACACTGGATAAAAAAGAAACAAATTAGAATCTTTTTTTTTTGCTTTTTTACAGTTTTTTCTTTGTAAATTAAGTGTAATATATTCAACTTGTTACATTCAGTTAAAGAAGAGAGAGGAAGGAAAAAAGTTAATTTGATCAAGAAAAGCAAAAAACTTAATGCAGAATGAAAGAAAATAGATAAATAGATAGAGCAAGAGACAGGTTGATAGTGATAGAAAGAGACACGGCTTCAGATAAATAGATCATATATACATATGTACAAATGCAGGTAGCATGGGGATATAAAGATAAATGCATAGTTATATATATATGTGTTGGTGTGTGTATATGTGTGTGTGTATATATATGTATGTGTGTGTATATATATATATATATATGTATATGTGTGTATATATATGTGGTTACCTGTTGATCACTTATATGTTTGTGTCAGTGCGTGTTGTTAAATATATTAAGAGAAGAGAGCAAGAGAAATTAAATGTGAAGGAGTTATATGGGGAGGAGAGAGATTGAAGGAATAAGCTGCATTATGAAAGTGAAAGTTAGTTTGACAAGAGATGTAATGATGTAGGTTATTAAATTTAATATGCAATGAAGAGAAAGTTTGTCCTAATTTTCATAAGAATGAATAATCATTCAATCGAATAGCTAAAAATATTTACTCACATTTAACATTTTAAAATTTTATATATATATATATATATATATATATATAATATGCAGGTAGTGTAATAGTGGCTTGGAATGAGAAATTGACAAACCAAGTCCAAATTGCAGTTGATTTTGTTATATTCACTTTCACACAAAAACACTTGAGAAAAATATGAATCCATCTGTTCTCTTCAAAGTAGGACAGACTGGTCTCTTTAGCCTTGGGTGTCAACCAGTTTAAGAAGAGGTCAACTCAGAAGTAAAAAGAAAATCCTGCAACTGCTGGAGCTATCATCAGTTACCTTCAGGAGCTTTCTTGTAGCTGGATTCTGGTAGTTGATGTTCAGAGAATGCTATTCACATTGTATGCATGGCAATTCAGTCACTAGAGTCTGTGTTATAGGTTTCTTTCTTACATGTAAGAAGGTGATCATGCTCGAAATCAAGTACAAAATCATATATAATGTGAAATCCAATAATAAACACATAACTTCTAATTAAGTTTCACAATGTGAATCAAGAAGTCAGGTTTGTTGTTCATGTAAAAAAACAAAACACTTATACATGTCATTCATCAATCAGGTAAATGGTACAGCAGAAATTTGTTTTCATGTTTACATTTAGAGATTATTTCTGATCAATAGACTACTCTGATCAGAGAATGCAACTATATTTTATTTCTATTTTAAGCTCAGATACCTCAAAAGTGTTGTACTGTTTTTGCATCACCTCCTCTTAAAGGATGTTATGATATTCCTTGCTTCCAGGGTATCTTAGTGGCTCCAATATACACCATATCAGGTTTGTCATCTAGTTTACTGTAATTCTAAGAGGAGAGAATGTTGTCATTTTGAGGGTGATCCCTTGACACAGAATTGCGTTTCTTTGGAGGTTTTTAAGTGCTGTGTCTTCATGCATTGGTAAGTGTCATGTTTTTTTTGTTTGATTTTATGGTTAAATCTTTTAGTATTTGTAGTCATTTTGTGTTGTAATGGAATGTCCCACAACCCCTCTCACCTATGTGGACTGTCTATATCAGTAGATATATATAGTGAGCACAGGATATACCTGGGGACTTGTTTCGGGAATTACTAGCCTGCTATCCAGGTATGATATCACCCCCTCTTAAAGGATGTCTTTCAGTAGTGTATTCTCTTTTACAATAAACCTCTCTTCTTTCATCTACACGCGTGTTGCTGTTCCTTCACTCAAGTACCACTTTTGTCTGTTTGTAACCTCTTTAAGGTTAAACATTTTGTATAGTATATATAGTATAGTATTTTAGTATTATTGCATTGTATTTGTAAGATTTCTTGTTGGGTTGGTTGGTGATATGTACTTAGTTTAAGTTATTACTGGATAAGTGGTAAGTTAACTAGCATGATAATATAGTGATTGTGTAACCAATATGCATTGTCTAAATGATTATTATTCGTCAAGTGGGCAAGTGAATTTGTAGACAACATTGGTTTATTGAAATTTATTGGTGGAGATTATGGTGAAGTTTTTTGGTTCTTTCCAATAAGTTTTTGTTGATAGGCGATATCTATTCATGTATTACATTTCTTATAAGTCCTTTGACTAGTTTGTGGTTATTATCTAGTTGGTTTCTATAGAATAGTATACATGGTATTTTTTTATGTTATTTTTTTTTAAGGTTAAATTGTTAATAATGTGGTTAGGGAAAGTATTGTTAATTACTTTTATTTTAGATCTTTCAATTTGTTATAGAATATTGTGTATGCAGAGGATAATATTAAATGTGCTCTATTAAGTTGTTTTTATGGCTATTTTGAATCTGTGTGGGAATCCAGTATTGTAGTTGGGTCTACATGCGTTTTTAGTTGGTTGCATTTTTATAAACAGAAATTTTAAAGTTATTATTCAGATCAATGACTTTGTCTAAAAAGGGGATTCTGCTATTGATGCTAAGTTCATAAGTGATGTTAAGAACTGAATTATTTTTAAAGATGTTTCTTGGATGGTTAACAATGTCTCTACTTTTAATTAACATAGATATATTGTCAACATAGCAGGGGTAATTTGTTGGTTTATGTTTTTAAACAGTATTGCTTCCTGGTGTTGACATATACAATTCTCAAAGCTATGAACCCATGGTGGCGATTTCAGCTTATGTAAATATATTTCCTTAGTCACTGTGAAAGGAAATTTTGTGAGGTACATGCTCATAACAGTTTCTTGGTAGTTGTTGGTTTTATTTTTACAACACTTCAAAAATCTGTCATTACACCCACTGATGCATGAAGACAATACTTGAAAGTCACAAAAAAATCACACAGTACATACCTATAGACACAATTCTATCAACCAACAAAAAATTCTTATGATGGCAGAATGCATTCAAAAGACAATGGACAATTTGTGCTCAATTCTCCTAGAAACTAGAAAAATGCTCCAAACTATAGAAAAATTAAATAAAAACAAATCTTTAAGAAATAACTTTCATTTGTCTTCAACCAAATCTGTATGCATATATATATATATATATATATATATATATATATATATATATATATATATATATAGGCAATGATTATGATATATAAATAAAAGGAAAAGACTGAAAAAGATGAGACATCTTTGAGATGGGAGACTTGTAAACTGAGACAGGCCAGCTGAATCAAACACACCACTTCCATCCTTACCTTACCCCTCACCTCCACTTCCCCATCTGCCATCTCACCTCCACAAGCAGCAGCAGCAGCAGCAGTGAAAGGTATTGATCTGCAGATTAGTGAAAAGGATACATATCTGCTGAAGAATAAGGACAAACTGAAGGAAGACTAGAAATAGATAGATCTTGATTGTAAGCTCCCACCCTGAAGCCCCCACCCATCACCTCTCAGCCACATAAAACCCAATCACTACCATCACTACTCTTTTTCAATTCATCATGTACACACACGCACACACACAAATTTGCCCTGATTCTTAAGACAACCACCACCACCATCACCACCATTAATTCAGCTTTGGGACAAGATTGTTTTGCTCATAACTGCCAGGAGACTTGTGCTTTTTTCTTTATCTGACTGAAACCTATAGTAAAATTTCATCTTTAATATGTTTAAGAATTTTCTGCTTAAATTTGACATATCCACCTTTTAAATAATTTTGTTTAAAATTATCTGCTTATTAAGCAAACCTTTGAAATTTAAGTTCAGGTTAAAAGATAGTAAAAAAAAAAATAATCATTAAAACATTCAGTTTGTATTTTATGCAAATAAAACATTGTATGAGGCTGGAAACTAGAAGCATTTGAATTGAGAACATCATGTTTGTTGTATTGATTGATTATATAAATTTTAGAATGAAGCAATTCTAACATTAAAAAAACCTAAAGCATTCAAAGTCAGAAGTCTGGAGGTCAGAAAGGGTCACAGTCATAAAAACTAAAGTTGCAAACTTTAAAGTTCTTCAAATTCAAAGAAGCTTGTGTTATTCTCTTAATAACATAAGATTAAATCTAGAATTATCAAATCTAATATTGGGAGTCAAAGGTCATAGGTTATAGAAGTTTTAAGAATGAAGGTCATACAATTTCTGTTTGAATTTTTGAGACTAAAGTGTTTTGGGGAATGATATAATGGTACGCTACACTTCATTATGAGAGTCATCAGTTTGTAGTGATATTTCATTTGATGAAGAGGAAAATATATATTTATGTGATAGTTTGTAGTGAAAAATTTTTTAAAATTGGAGACCATGTTTTATGGAACATATAGTTCGTTGAGAACTAAGAAGTCCTGTGGAGGGGAAATAAGACATGTCTTGTCACTACAAGATCTTGTTGTTGAAGAGCAAAAGAAAAAAGAGATGGGTTTTTTCCTTCCCTTTTATACTGGTTTATGCCACTTAGCAGGCATTAGAAGTCCTCTGGCAGAGAATGAGTCTTTCAGATTTGCATCCAACAGAGTCATGCAGTCTTTTTAAAGTAGAGTTTATGTATTCTTTAATTTCAAAAAGAGGTTATGTGTAAGGTTTATATTTTGTGTCTCAGATGTTAAACATGTGTCAGCTGTTAATTTTTAATATATGTAACTTGCAGTTGGTATTAATTGATTTAGCTTGATTTGATGCTTCTCATTTTTAAAACCTTGAATCTTATAAAATTTTTATCTTTTAACTTAGAATAAGAAAAATTAGACTGCATTTTAAAGCACTTTGATGCATGTGCTTCTAAAATTTAAAATCATAGCATTTAAGTATATTTGTCAATTTAGAAGGGTCTATATGATGTCTGGGAAGAATGAAAGAAAATACTCATTTCCAGTCTTATATATTATGCCTTTACTAATAAAAAACACACCCAAAACTTAGTTTAATCCAGCACAGGGCCAAAAGTAAAGTGAGTGTAAGAAGTTGTACCAAGTATTCAAGTGAATAGAACTTGCTAGCCTTAAAAATCAGCATTTAATATCTTAATTTTTAACCTAATTTTAAACACTGTCCATTTGTATTCAATGGAAATATGCAACTATCTTTTCTCTCATTTGTGTGTGTGCAGACATTTAAGCTTAGTCCAACATTAAGATCAATTAGGAAGAAATGTAAAAAATAAGATAATTTTGTTGCACCAATCTTTCAAATGAGAAGAAAAAGACTGTTAAAAAATGAACATTTGAAACCCTATCTTTTACCTTAAGTCAAGTCAAAGTAAATGACTGCTGTGATAAGCAAAAGAGTTGCAAATATCCCTTCATTTCTAGCTATTTTGAAAGGTTACAATTAATTTTCACATTTACCAAGAGAGTATTTTTTAAGGTGAGACATGAAAAAAAAGATATTTAGATATACTGAAGACACACACATACACTGAAGACACACACATACACTGAAGACACACACAACCAATAATTTTCATCTCCCAAATTTAGTAATTCAGTTGTTGTTCTATAAAGATATTCCATTTGATTTTTGTATAAAATTTCTCTCAAAAGATTAATCTAAGTTATGAGTGTGAAGTAAGGCAGAAAGAGATCATAAAAATTAAAATATTGTCTGCCTTAAGTTGATTTCTATTTCATTTATAGGTCAACAAGATTTTACCCTTTGTCTTTTCTTTTTATTTATTTATTCTTTGAAAATACACAAAAGCTGATTAAAAGTATACATTTCCTTCTTAGTCATGTTTTTATTCCCTCTTTATTTTTTTCACCAGTTCCTAAAAATTGTTGCTCTTGTTCTTACCAATGATGATGATGATGATGATGATGATGATAATGAGAGAAGAGTAAAAGAATGTTGATCATTTATTTTTACTTTGTTGTTGTTCATTCCTTTGTCATTCTATTATTGTGAATGAATTTGTAACAAGATGCTGAAGTCAGTCGCTGTAGGCGGTGGCCGTCAACATTCTTAGTTACATTGTGTGAATTGAATTCATGGGTCTCACCGAACTTCTGTCTGTGGGAGCACTTGTGTGTGCAAGAGGGTTGTTGATACAACCCTGCTATTAAAACTCACGTCTGCAGGACATTTCAGTAGAGGAAAGTCATGGGATAGGGTCTGCTTTCCCCAACCTCTTATTTTGACTTCACTCAAGTTCTTCTCCCTCCCACTAAACAAAAGTGATTATTGTGAAGAGGTTCCTTATTTGCACCCACGTCCCAACTTTTCATACTCCCCACTCCTGTTATTACTGTTTCAAGGCAAGCCATTTAGAATTTAGTTGACTGAAAGCAAAGAAAGAAAATGAGGATTGAACAAAAAATATACAAAAAAGTGGGGAAAAAATGTTTGTTTGTATTTGTAGTTATGATTTGATTCATTTTGAATTTGTTTCTTTAAGTATTACTTTTTAATATATATATATATATATATACACATGCATACATACATTCATTTTTGTACCCTACCTTCACATACACAATTTAGGCATGTATTTAGATAGAGGTAAATATACCGAGACAGATTGATCTGAACATACCAAGGTAGAGGAGAGATATTGCATGATTGTGTATGTGTGAGATGAAGAGCATTTATTTATAAACCAAATGTGTAATGAATGATTTGCAATGCCTGAAGTAGAAATGCATTTTGTGCTCAAAAGATCACGAAATCTTGCAGACAATTGCTGCTGCTTTTCTACTGAAGAACAGAGGAATGTGTTTTATTCTTTGTCAAGTTGTTCTTTTTTCAATCTTGCTTAAATCCAAATATCAAGTTTGGGTTATACAATCTTTGTAACACATAAACGAGCAGAATAACTGCAAAAAATAAACTTTGAACTCTTATCAGTGATGTTCTCAATACTTTTATGCTAATTTCAAAGAATAAGATTGTTATTTTCTAATTAGAACCTCTTACTTTTCTTCAATTCTAAATTTTTTATTCTGGACAGAGGCAAAATGTAAACTTTAGAACAAAAATTTGAGTAAGTGATGTCTTTTTTTTTTACAATTCATATTATAAAGAGAAATCTGTGAGTCAAGCTCAACTTACAATCTAATCTGTTACATTTACATTCACACTTTGAATAAAGCATAGATTCATCTCTTCTCCTTCAGCTATAGCTTAAATAGCAGGGTAGTTTGGATTCACTAGCTGTGAGTGGCAACTAGTTTAGGAGAACAACAACCCTGAATTCAAAACCACAAATAAGGCAATTGGAAACCATTCCACCATCTTTCCCAAGAAATGGTAATACAGAGATGATAAAGAAAAGAAATCTGTGGAGAGCCATGATCATCCATGTTCTGAAGGGACATGGTATTAAATAGAAACAAAGAAAAAAATATAATGAAGAAATGTGTAAGAGAAGAGAAAGAAAAAACAAAGCATTAAAAATTATATCAGCTTCTTCTACCCAGTTGCACTCCCAAGACTTGGGTCAGTCAATATGATTTTCAGGCACTTCCCAATAGGGCCGCATGCTAGGATCATATCTCCAGTATGATATTATCAAGAAGTAACAAATCGACCAAGGTAAGATTTGAACTCGGGTACCATGACTGGAACATTAACATCCAAACCACTCAACCATAGACCTATATATGCATGCATGTTTTATTAAAAACAACAGACAAGGTACTGCAATTAAGCTTTTTATTTAATTTTTCTTGTGTTCAAACAAGTGTTTTCTTTTTTGGATATAGAGTGTGTAGAAACTGTCCAAATATTCTATAATTCCGAGCGCTTTCAGCTATACTTTTAGCCATTATCAAGAATGATTTTATTTTTTCAGTTCAATTGAGTGTAAGTACTTGTTAAGTTTATTAAGTTTACTTGTTAAGTAAATAACAATAATAGTGAACATGCAGTCAAAAATTACATAAATATTTTCTACAAAAAACCAAATGCACATTAACTACTACAAGATAAATCTTCACTTAGAAATATTATAAAGAAATACACTAGCCCAATTGACCCAAATAAAAACAAATCAAATTAATTACCTATTACAAAAAATTTAAAACAGCTAACCTTATCCTCAAAAATGACAACACACCAGTAAAGTCAAAATTACAATGAACGAACATTATCTATGAATTCAAATGCTCCTTAAGGAACTGTTTTCCTGATCAAACCGAATTCATAAATAATTACATCGGTCACACAACTACATGCCTATCCAGATGCCTTACGTTACACCTATCTGAGCACAGCTCTATTAGAACCCATTAGAAGACACAAACTTACCAGATTCCATCTGAAACACACTAGTAGAAAATACAAACATAATAACCTAATCCACCTGCAAAAAAAAGATTAAAAATAATGGAAACTTTAATAATAAAAAAGAAAATCCAACACTGAATAATATTAACTACAAAGATAGCCACAATTTGCTATCTTCAGAAAATATATCATCTCTATAACACTGAAAACATACACACAATGCACACACTCAATTAAACTGAAAAAATAAAATCATCCTTGATAATGGCTAAAAGTATAGCTGAAAGCGCTCGGAATTATAGAACATTTGGACAGTTTCTACACACTCTGTGTCCAAAAAAGAAAACACTTGTATGAACACAAGAATAATTAAATAAAATAAAAAAACTTAATTGTAGTACCTTGTGTGTCATTTTTAATGAAACATACATAAATGAAGGATTGCTGCATAAATACACAATATATATATATATATATATATATATATATATATATATATATATATATATACATATATATCAATAGATAGATAGGTAGGAACTTTGTAAAGTTGGTTGGGTTAAGAACTTTTTAGTACCTCATTATATAAAGCAGTTGTGAGGACATTAATTCACTAACATCCATAAACACACGTGTATGTAATCAGGTTAGAAAAATATGGGACATCTTTCTTTCTTTTTCATTTTGATATTGAAAAATATGCAGAATATCGAATTTCTGAAGTTTATCACTTATGGTTGTTGCAGTTGATTTCTGAAAATATAACCTGTATTTCTTCGCCTTTCATGACTGAATATTTGAGCTTTACTCTTATAAAGGTAATAGTTCTATGTACTTTTACTTATATTCTTCTCACAATGGCAAACTCTTTCTACTATAAAGCAAAGCATTTATTACTCACTACGTGTCCAGTACATCCGGAGCAATAGGGCACACAGGGTGGTTACCTCTTTTTATGCTCTAAAAGCTAGGGAAGTGTCAGGACTCCGGTGCCAGGCACCAATATCAGGAATACACTTTGTTCATGATCAACGTTGTGTGAACACATGATGCATTAAGTTTAAATTTGATGCTATTCGTCCTCTATCTCCTACATTCATTTTATTGATGTGAATGCCAATGTCCGTTTCATATTAAAGCAATATCCTATAACGTCAAGGTTGGTTGGGCCCGCTGAGCCATCAGCAGTAGCTGTAAATTTGGGACAACTAATCATTTGCTGTTGATACTGATGCTTTGGATACCCACCTGACCCACTCTGTAATATTTTTCAATTATTTTCTTCATCTCCTCATCCTCTCTGTCAGTGGTCAACTTTAAAATTTTTCTTTCTTTACCTGTGCAGTACAGGACTAGACAACACCTGCCATTGTCTTTTTAATTACAAGTGACACTAATTTATTCTCCCTTCAATATTCTCTTCTATTATCAATGGTGCCATTTTAGCTTAGATTTTATGGACCTTGTCATTTGTGTTTATCTTAATCAACCATACACTTTCCCTTTACCTTTCAGAATTCATCATATTCTTCTTACACTTCTAGGAGACTAGCATTATCTCAGACTAATAGCAAACTTAACTAAAACTCTCATTGATAAAATTTTATGAGTATTTAAATGAATTCATCAAGTTTTATTGTCAGTCAGTTTCCTAAACTTCAGTCCAGAAAACTTTGTTAGCTTGTCTTCTACTTATTTTGTATCAATAATTGCATATAAAGGATAAAAAAGAACAGTAAATTATGTAATGATTTCTAAATTCATTTCAAAAATTTTAATTGCAAATTAATTATTAACTATTCTTAAGTACCTAATATAAGGTGGGATTTTAATAATTGGCAAGGATCATAACTTTTCTCAATATGCAATAAACAGGGAATGTCTTAATAAAAGATGAAGTCAGGGGTTAAAAACTGCAAAATTAATAAACATGATCGTTTTTAATAAGCTCAATGGGAGGCTCAAAAATTTCCTCAAAAAAAAAATTGCCCCTCCTTCTATTGGGAACTATTATTGGTAGTAAATTATCTTATTAGTAATATGCAAACAGTATAATTATTCTTAACAGTTAAAAGTAGCCAAATATATGCAGTCATTGTATTTAGTGATTAAAAATAAATTATCTCAAAGGATAATTTGACTTTATTTCTCATAACTTTTCTGTATAAAAAATTACCCTGAATATAAAAAAAAAAATTAAAAAATTAACCATTTCCCTATAAAATCTTTAACTAGTACCAACCATGTGTGAATGGTGTAGTGGTTATTGTCATAAAAAATGGAATGAAGTCAAGTTCAAATTTTGTCTAAGACATTCATTTTGCATTATTGGCTCTGGAAGATGCATCAATTTATTGCTTCTCTTTTCAGGGCAGGCGGAGTTCTCTCGTCTTCATAGTGCAACTAGTCTAAGAAAAGGAAAAGTCTGAAATCAAACCTCCTGTCAACATATCATGTGTTAATGTGACAGAGTAAGGTTCATTGCTCTCAATGTCTTACAGATCTTGGAGAAGTCCTGAGTACTACAATGAACTGAGTAAATAGCCGATATAACTAATAAATATAAACTTATTTATTAGTTTATAATTAGTATGCATTGCAACTACTTTTCAGTCATTTAAAACCAAAATGCTCTTAAATTTTGCAAATGTTTCATTAAATATTTAAAATATGGAATTCAAAATTGAATATTGGATATTGATCATGAATAACTATTGATCTGATATTCATTATTTATTTATGTTTTCCTTTTTATTAACTTTTGAGGATGAAACTCAGTTTTTCTGATAAGGAAATTCAATTATTTTTCTGAATATGTAAACAAATAAAAATTGGAAATAGATATTTATTTAATAAATTTTCATCTTATGCTAAAAGCAAGTTACAAATATTTATACAAGTCAGAAAAAGAATTAAATTGCTTCGCTTGTATGTGTGTTTGTGTAATGTGAACAGAGAGAACAAAAAAAGATTGCAGTTTTGGTTTTGAGAGGCAAAAATCAGGTCTTCAAAGAACACTCGTAATTTTCATTTTTATATTCATAGTGTAAAATAAATAAAGATGAAAATATCATTGGTTTGATTGATACTAGAAAGTATATAAAGACCTGATCATTTTGACATATTTCAAAAATAGATCATCCATCAGTTTTTTCTCTTCTTTATTTCTGCTGAAGATTGTTGTCCATAGAATGTTTAAAACAGTGGGGAACAGAAGCAGGCAACTGGGTGACATAGGGGTGCAAAATCTACCAAGTAATCACCCTTTTAGAATCAAGCTGCAAAAGAAAGGGAAACAAGTGGGAAACAAGAGGCAGTTCCAGAAGACTAGAGTTTCAAATTCTTCTACTAGTTCTTGATGCAGAAAGAATAGGCATCACTACTCACCTGAGAGTCTGCAGCAGAAATAGAAGACCTTCCCAAATCTTCATTGGAGATGCACACGCATACTGCATTTTATATTATTAGTCACTTTTAATTTTCCCTAATTTTTAGAAAAATAATGTAGGGTCCAGAGAAATATTTATTGGCAGGAGATTTCATATAGCATGACAAGAGTTTTATGATTTCTTACCAAATTTTCCAAGGTTCACATTATTAGCCAAATGACTGAACCTACAAGAGTCATAATGTTGTAATTAAAAATTATAATTCTAGAATGTGCACAAAGTTTATGAAGAAAAATGATTTGGACAAAAAATTGAAAATGGTGTCATTGTAAGGATGACAAATTTATAATGCCACCATTAATTTGAAATGCATGCTAATGTTCTGAAACTAATTTTGGAAATCATTTATCCATTGATTTTCTGAGCTATTGTATTTATTCTTATAAAACATACTGCACCACACCTAGAATACCACCCCAAAGTACATTTTGTTGATAAATTACTGTCCACTAATGTAAACCTTCCTCTTCAGCATGGTCCACTACTTATCAGTTTGGTTAATGCCAGACACTTCATCAAACAAGTGTCTCTAAAACACATTTTATCAAATACTCATTAGTTTTCTTTGCCAAATGTGACAAAACATTGTTGTGCATAAACAAATGCCATGCTACCCTCAGTGGGCCAGACAAATGGAGCAAAGGGATGTGTGGCTACTGGTAGAAACTACCTTTACACATTGAGATGTCAACAAAATAGAAAAGGTGTAATGTTTGGTGGTGGGTGGATTGCATACACAGTCAGATTTTATTATGTAAGCCAATGTTTTCATAAAATTGATATTAACTAAATAATCCCCTGTAACCCCATGCTTGCTTGCGGTGAATTGCTTTTCAGGATATATTTATATGAGCATTAAATTGTGAGTTTCAGTTTATAATATCTATTCTTAAAAAATGTTGGTAAATTGTTTTGGAGATTCAGGCTTTATTACAGAAAGTGCATCTCAAATTTATATATAAATAAATCCAAAATATATTAGTTTTAGAAGAATATTTGATTAACATAAAATTATATTATTTTACATGTTAATATAGCCTTGTTAACACTCTATAACACTCATCAATCATTGATTTCAGTAACTTTTCTACTGTCCTGGATTAAACATTATTTGCAATAGAAATCTTTATATGAATATTGTTTTCTCTTCTCAAATACATTGCTTTTCATTATAAAACACACATTTTCTATTTAAGTACTCTCTGGAGACACACCTCTGAAACTTTTTTGTGACAAAGTAAACAATAAATATTTTTATAGAATGAGAAAAAGTGACCTGTACCATCCGAAAAGTATTGCTATTCAAGAACAAAACATCCTATGAATTTATCTTGTATCATCATCAACCTGTGGTCTATAATTTTACTGCCAATATTTTTACCTTGAACATCACCCACAACAGCAAAGAGTGCAGATGGACATTATTTTGTGAGGTTGATTTAGTAACAGGAGTGATCAAGAAACTCATGAGGATTGAGAAGAAAATGAATTTGCTAAAATATCAATCTATTCTTTTGAAAAAATCTTTTGACCTCTGCAATTCAACTTAGACTTTGTAATTCATCTCTCAAGAAGACAACAACACAAAACATACTCTGAAAAGTTACCTCAGAATAGTTTCACTGAATAAAGATAGTGGAATGGCCTTCTCAATTACTTGACCTAAATCCAGTTGAATATTTGAGGAATTGTCAGTCAAGTTATTCCAAACTGCTGGATATACAAAATCAGAAAAAGCCCTAGAATTTTTGTGAAAAACAATCATTGTTTGAAGATAACCTAATGGCATCTTCAGATAATGTATTTTCAATAAAATTTTCTGCATTACAAATCTGTTACATACAACAAATTTTTCAGAATTAAGTTATGGTTCAGTTTCACATAACTACTTATTTTAATGCCCTATCTCTTCAGGATGTAGGCAATCATGGCTCTCCACATATTCTTTTTCTTTATTATCTGTGAATTGCCATGACTTCTTGGAAAAAATAATGGAGTGGTTTCCCATTGTCTTAAAGTAAACAATCTACATATCAACAGCTATCTTGAAGTGAAACAAAAGAAATGTAAAATTAAGAAATGAAAGTGAATTTTCAAAATTTATTACCACCACTTTTTCTTATCTACAATTTTGTATCTATCTATTTATCTATCTCTCTCAGGGCATAAATGGAGGACAGTCTAATATAACGTTATGTTGTATATACCAAATTTGAACATTTTCATTTATCTTTCAGTCTTATCAAAAGCATTAATAGGGTTGCTTCTAATCTGACACAGGAAACAAAAAGGCAATTATAGATCGATGGAAATAGCCTTTTCTTTTTACTGCCTAGTTTTTTGTATCAGTAATGAGTTGAAAGCTTCTGGTGGGGACATGTCATCTGTGACCAAGAGATAGAAACACTTTAAGCAGTCAGAAATTGTAACAATGTCTGAGTTCATCTAGCAGGTTTATGAGGGCCATCAGTGTGCTGAGCAGCTCAAGGTAGCTTAGTCAGATATGTGGTACATGATGGCATTAAATATCTCCTTCATGATGAAGAGAATGCAGTTCTTGCCCAACAAGGACCCATAAGAGAGTTTGATCAAATCAAAGTGCTTACTCAAGAAGCTCAAACAACCCTAAGAGCTAGGCATACTCTGATAAAAAGAATTTTAACAAAGATGTAGATAAAAATTGAGGAATGACAAGTAAACCCTAATGGGCACCAACTTCACATGATCCACAATGAACTTGGGAGTTGTGACCAAAGAGGGTTTATCATGCCACCCATCTTTTTCCACACACAGTATACAATGATTAAGCCCTGGATCAAATGAGTGGCCAAGGAGAAGCTGCATGCTTTTAACAGGACTCTGCTTTCTCCACATGGCCCTTGTGGTAGGAGATTCTGGGCAAGACGTTTAATGCCACCCACATGTGGTGTAGCTCTCCATATTTGAATCTATTGAACTACTATGCCTAGGGTGTAATAGAGAGGGAAATCAAATGCGTTATGCATATTTACTGGACTCGTGTGAAGTCTTTAGCATTAAAAATGTTTATCAGTACAGTGTGAAAAGACAGCATAAGTTTTCCAAATGGCAGGTTAAATTATTTCTGACCAAATGACTTAATATCAGATTTTTTTTAATGTCGTCTTGATTGAGCAAATAACTTTTCAGCACCCCCTCATACTAACAAGCCAAAACATTGATTATATGCCTAATAAGATAGTAATCCTGGTTCTTAAGCCAGTCAGTTATGGCTTCTAGGAAACTTCTGAAGTTTTCCATTGAGATTTGGTGGCATGTTGTTACTAAATTCTTTTAACTGCTTCAAAATATGGTGAAAGTTCTGTAGAATTAATGGTTCAGCACATCCCATAAGTGCTCATAGGATTTAAATCTGTGGTGTTTGGCAGCCAGGATAACACAGTGAAGGTTTCTTCCTGTTCCTGAAACCATTCTTATACAACTTGTGCAATCTGACAGGGGGGCATTGTTTTGCTGAAAAGATGTTATTGTTATCATAAAAAAACTGTTGGAATAAAAGAATGTTCTTAAATCCAAGAATGTTGAGATAAAAATGTACCTTCCCTATGAATAACAGATCCAGTATTTTCCAACAGAACATGGATTTCTGTCCAGAGTGTTCAAATGAAAATGAGGCTCACTAGATCAGACAACCTTCAATGCTGGTACTCCATTGAAGATGCAGTTGTGTATTTGCAAGGGAAGTGTTATATAGGAATAAAGTGTCACTGCCGACACTTGAGTTTGAACATAGATCACCAGTGAGCAAATACAGGTGATCCCATTATTGAATTAACTAAACCACGTGACCATAGAGGAAATGCATAAGTAAGCAGTAGTGTGACGTCTAACTGATCTGCATTTCTAGTCCATCCTCTATTACTATTCAGATTGCTATTTCTACTCTATCCACTATTACTATATGGACCACTATTCTGTACTATTACTATTATTTCACTATTCGGATCATTATACGGATTAATATTTGAGCGAGTATTATCAAGCAAGTACAATTAGTGCGAGTGCTATTCGAAGGCGTCTGACACCAGTATTGTTCAATGGCGTACTATAGTTGTAACTGTGATTACAAAGTCTCTACTACAATGAGCATTATGAAAGTGACAATGACTAGTTGTTGACATTACAAAAGTGTCAAACGAGTGTTCATTGACATTACAAAAGGAAGTTACACTTACTGGCATTCAGTTGTATAGCCCTATGTACAAAATGGATGTTTTCATTCATTTCTTTCTTCATTTTGATTAAAGTTATTTGCAATTTGTACCAGAATAGGCTTTCTGTTGGTGGCAAAACCTCTGTTTACTTTTCATATTGATAAGCCTGAACTAACCAATGCTTTCTTAAAGGTTGTTGATTTTTCTCTCTGTAAACCACTTCCAGCTGATACTCATCACAGCTGAAAATGGCCACTTCAGCTGTGCCATTTTGTAAATGGTCTGATCTGTTCTTTGTGAAAAGTCACTCAGTTTTTTTTCTTGTTCCTAACTATGGCATTCAACACATCAAAATGAAGCATATGAATGTCAGCTACTTCAATGTGCAGTCGTTGCAAGTCACTAGCTGACATTCTTGCCACATGTCGAAGCCAAGATAACATGATTGGCTGATCTTCTAATTTTTTAAATATATATATATATATATATATATATATATATATCAGTGGTGACTCTAGATAATCAGTGTTCGTCAAACTCATTAGTCTTTGACAAAATATATTATTGGCATAACTTAGATGCAAAATGATTCCTTTACTCTAACTAAAATATATAATTTTTAAAAATCTCTGTGCATAAAATTAAAAAAGCTCATTTTGGAATTTTAATATTAATTCTATAAAAATAAACATTTATTTAAAAAAAATTTTCCAGGCATGTAAAAAAAAAGAGTGAGGACAAAGTTTTTGATATGTTTGTCTGTTTATTGCCCCCCTTTGTAGAAGTGGAATGCACTAGACAGATATGATTTTTTTAAAATACTTGAGTGTGTGTTTGTATATAAGTCTATGCATTAGTATGTTTATGTATATCTCTCTGTGAATTTATAATTTAATTTATTGTACATTTATAATCAGTACTGCTGACTGATATAATATTTCCTCAACACTACCCATTCACGCTCCTCAACCCAAATCTCTAGTTGATGATTTAAAGCTGCCACTTTGTTTGATTTTCACCAACTTTAAGTTGGCTATATTTAATTTGTCCATTTTCAATTGATACATTTCAATAAAAAAACTTATACTGTATGAAATAAATTATTTAAAATGAACATTTGAAAACAATAAGTTGAATGACAAACAGGGCATACAAGTCATTAAAGATTTTTTAAAATTATTTATAAAATTAAAGCAAGAAATACATTGCCTATTAAGTATGTCTCCAGCTTTGATCAGGCTCAGACTTACTCAGGCCGACTAGCCACATTAATTTTATTTCATTCTTTTTTACTTACTTTCTTTCCTTGTTTTTTCTTTCTTTCTTCTTTATTATGAACATTATCAACAAAATGTATTTCAGTCAATATTTTAAGACCCAGAGATAAAACAATTAATTTTGGATCCAGCTGAAGTCAAGAATGAAAATGACACACTACAAAAATTTTTGCTTTGAAATAGATACACTTGAATGTTGACTCACTCACTCTATAAAAATAACATATAAAGAGAAAATATATTAAAATAATTGTCAGACTTAATCCATTTTATAATATATATATATATAACTTATTTGTGCTACTGATGAGGAAAAATGTATATTTATTATTAATATATAATTTATAGCTCTATTATTTTACATCGAGCACTGTTTTAACACCAGCACTCAAATGTGTGATATTATATATTTGTGTGTGTATCTTTATATATATATATATATATATATATATATTTATATATATATATATATTTATATATATATATATATATATATATAGCATATCTTCATTTCAAAGAATAATATAGACATATTATGACTATATATATTTTTTAATAATCCTTTCTAGTTCTCTAATTAGCTTCTTGATGTTAAATTGAAATTTATCAAGGAAAGCACCATAGTTTTTGTTAACCCTAATACTTTCAATCTCCTCTGAGATCATCATCAGGGGTGAATTTTAAAGTTATTGTAACTGTGATCATTGTGATGGCGATTTTTGTAAACATACATGAACGCGCTTTGTTATAAATATTTCATATAGTTATGGTGTATTTTTGCATGTGTCCCAATATAAGCGAGCTAACCAGTGATGATAAAAAATGCAAAATGGCATTAAATGTTGGTCAAATGCATTTTAAAACATTGCTACTACACTGGACTACAATGTGTTTTTATATGTTGTGCAAAAGAATTTGTATCTGATAAATGAAGTGTAAAATGTCTTGATAATATTGTGGTAGTCAAACCAACATATGTACTTACTTTTTTGTAAGAAATACAATCTCCCAAAGGACGTTTAAACTGATATACAATATTGGTCTTTTCCAAAACACTAGTTGACAAATATATATATTCAAATATCTTTTATTGAATAATATAGACATATTTTGTCTACTTATTTTTATACTGATCCTTTCCAGTTCTCTAATCAGTTTCTTGATGTTAAGATGAAATTCATCAAGGAAGGCACTGTAGTTTTTTTGTCTTTTTTAACCCAAGTATTTTCAACCTTTTCTAAGATCATTTTCTGGTGTAAGTTATAAAGACAAACTTACTATAAATGGAATAAAACTGCTTTCCATTGTGATAGTGATTTTAAAAGCATATGCAAACTGTTTATTAAAATGTTTAAACGTGGTTTGAAATACAAGCATTAATTTGAATTACACTTAAAAATATATTCATATACACTTATTTGTAAAGTTTTACAAGTGAATACACATAATACATGTACAAGTGACTGTATCTCTCAACATCTGTGTATGCAATATACCTGTGCGCATTCGTACAGGAATTCACACATACCCTTGTTTTGCATTCATGCACACAAATAAACAGATGAATACATACATGATATCTCTTTCTGTAGTCATATATACACACTATGATGTTCCTACACACAGATATATATATATATATACATACTCATTTATTTCCCAAGGTCTGAGTTAATTAGTCCAAATTAAGTCTGTAGAGAGAAGAATTCTTAATTGTTGTTAACAAGAACAAAGTGTTTGATGGTCACTTTCTGAAGAAAAAAGAACAGACTGCCTTTGATTTGCTGATTCTAAGGCTTTGGTCGTGTAATCAATACACAGCACCAAAAAATGGTAAAATTTGAGCCTTTGCTGACTTCTTAGACACTCTGACTTTTAGTCAACTCTTCCTTTCAAGATTGTCTTTCTTTCTCTTTCTCAGTCTTTCTTCTTATTTAATTAGTTAAAACACTGATGGCTGTTGTGGGATATCATGGTCCCATCACTGTGTGACCTATTACTAATGTCAACAAACAGCTTCAGCCTTTGCAAATTAAGCTACAACAATGACAAAGAGAAAAAAAGTTACAACACAAAAATTTAAAAAATACATACAAAAACATGTGAAACAAAATAATTATGATAAGAAAACAAAGGAACAAATTCAACAACAACAAGAAGAAAAAATGTGAAAAGACAAACCAAACTTGCAACCTATTAATCATTAAAAAATGGCTAAACCATATTGAGCTTTTTATTTAATTTACTTTTTTGTATATGGTTTCCTGCATTGTGTCGTTTTGTGCTTGTTACATTTTTGTCTTGTTTTCTTAATTTTCTCTATTTTTAACCAATTTGTTTTTTTTTACATTTGATCAGAAAAGTCATTAGAAATGCTGTCAATATGCAGTATAAAAGCTTATCAAGTGCTAAGAGAACAATGTTGATTATTGCAAAACCATTTTACCACTTGCTTCTGTTAATAAAATGTCTGTGTTTTCATTATGAAAACATTTGGTCATTTCTGTCTTTCATAAACCTATTCTTTTTAGGTTTGCAGATAATTCAATGTGAATGAATAAAACTGCTATGTTAAGCCTGAATATCTTCATGGCAAACTAGCAAAATACTGTTTTTACACTGAAATAATCATTCATTTAATTTATGTCATCTTTTTTTCACCTCCAAAAGATAGAATGTATGATCAACATAGATTTTTATATAATAGAAAATACTGGCTGTTTTGGGACTAATTTAATTCTTATTGGAGAATAATAATTAGAAAATTCTTTATTGTAAGGTAAAAGGTCTTATGAATTTATCAGTGGAGAAATTTTTCAAAAATTGTTTTAAATCAAAACTCATTTCATAATAAAGTTTAAACTCTTATATATTAATATATAATTGATCTAAAAATATATATATTAGAAAATATACCAGGTTGATTTTTATTGGACTGGTTTGTTTTCTTATAATTAATTTTTGTTAATAATATCTGATGCACCTCCTTGTTAAGAATTCATTTATCATAAACTATTAAGAATTTATTTAATTCAGAAATCTCAAAATTTCATCTTATTTAAAAACTACCATTGAAACATCTTACAGAGCTCTGGGATGATATAAAAAAACATAGAGACAAGAATATTAACAAAATCCCTGGCAGCACCTATTTACAAATGATTTTAAAAACTGCACTGTGTGGAACTGCTCACCTACTCAGAAGTCTTGAATAATGACATTATAAGGGATTGTACTCAACAAAAAGCAAAAAAAAAGAAGATGATGATGATGATGACGACGACAATACTACTAATAATAATAATTGGTATTTTATATTTATTATTGATTTGCCAGTATTTTTTTTTTTTTTCTGAATAAATATTTTATATATCTACAACCTTTTGTACAAAATGCATCAGTTATTGGTTTTAAAAGTGCCCTGGGATATCATTTTTAAAAAGTAACACACAGTTGACCATAGTAAAGAATAGCTAGTTTAATTGTTTATGATGGATTATCTCCCTTTAAATGGTTGTCATTTTTGCAGTTCTATCTCAGCAAACTTGGCAACTAAAAATGAAAGGATTACAAAAATACAAATCAACTGATAATTCTCTTCCAAAATTTTCTTTCACTGTTCTTGGTTCTTTGCACTATTTATCTCCCTTACTTTTGAAGTTGCTAAATAAAGTTACCATTTTTCTTCTCAGGTGTTTAACAATTTCGAAGTGATCATCACTATACTTCAAAAGGAAAGCTTCAAACATTTCTTTAATGACAATAAAAGATGGAGAGTTAAGTGAGCACGAAGGATAAAGAAAGAAACGTTGAATGTCGGACTTTTTATAAGTTGCGTGTTTCATTTTGCAAATAGTGTTATCTAGTTTGTAGGTACACAAAAGCTTACAGCTCAGCACCCCATAGATCAAGAGGTCTATTTGCAATGCATAGTCTACAGTTATATGCAAAGGGCTTTGCCAGGGTTGGGATGGGTTTATCAAAGGGAGACAAAAAGCCACTAAGAACAAAAGATTAGGATTCTGTTTACAGAAAAGTAGTGAGCAGGTCAGAGGGGTAGAAAAGAGATAAAGGGGATGAAACAATTGGGAGCTAAAAGGAAATAAGGAAGGAACTTAGAAAGGAAGAGAGAAAAGAATTTAAGAAAAGGAGAAAGGAAAAAAGAAATAATGAAAAACTTGCCAAATGTATAAACTCAATACTTTAAAAGGAATATATTTATTTTATTTGTATTTCTTTATTCTTAACTTCCCTTACAATCTTCACCTTTTATAATGGAAACAATAAGTAAGTTTACAATTGACTGTGTTGCCAGTTCACAAATTGAAGCAAAAAAACCAACTCCCTGCCCCACCTAAAGAAAGGCTGCAGTTTGTATGTTAAAAGTGTAATTTATCCTTATGATCAGCACAATAATGAGTTGCTTAACTGTTGGCAAGAAAAAGACTTCCAAAGAAAATATTTGTCTCTTTGATTTTTCTGAAAACAACTTTCTTACAAAATAAGAATCATCAGTCCATCATCAGTCAAGACAGCATTATTGTTTGTAATTGTTATTGTCATTAATAAGAACCGAGTTTGTAATCATTACCAGCAAACTGTTGCAGCTCTAAATCCTTGGAAATGACTTAATGATAATTTTTTAAACTTTGACCTTGCAACCTTAAGTCAATCATTCTAAATATGTCAGGATTATTCAAAATAGGTATTGGTTTAACAAAATGCTGATTAGTTGAGTATTTTTTCTTCCTCCTTAAAAACTTGGTGCTATTATTTTAATATTCAACATTAGATTCTCCTGTCTATTATTCTACCACGGCAATCATTGACTTATCATGTCTTACTTGGATGTTTCTAAAGAGATGATCCCTGAAGATAAAAGCATTTTTCTTGTTTGAGATTCTTTTCTCTAAAATGATGAGGTTTATTTTGATCCTTAATTCTAGACATCAAAGTTTCTTGTTCCTATTTTACTGTTATAAGCATTGACTCGTATCTCTTAGGACACATATTTTTGAATGAAGTGGCCAAAATGGGGTGGGGTGGGGGTTGAAAGAATAGAGAGTGAGAGAAGTATTTTTAGTTTTGGTGAACCAAAATTGGAACTAAAAAGTAGTTATTGCTTCAGTTTTCTGTGTTCTTAAGTTATAATGTTGTATCATTTCCTTCTCTAACCAAGCATTATTTTAGAAATGTTCATATTTGCCATTATTAGCTTCTGTGGACAGAGTTCTTTCACAAATATGCTAATCTGATTTAATGCTTAATTATATTAAAAATTAAAAAAAAGAAATACTGGAAATAATGAAGAAGACTCTTTGTTTTAGCATTTTTCTGTCATGAATATATATATATATATATATATATATATATATATATATATATATATATATATATATATATACATATATATATATATACATATATATATAGAGAGAGAGGGAGAGAGAGGGAGAGAGAGGTTCAAGGATAAAAATTTCTTTATTTTTTATTTTTTTTATTCTTTTTTGTTATTTAATCAGTTTTTATACTTTTCTTCTTTTATATTTTTCTCTCTATCTTTCCATATATAATTTTAAGGCTGTAGAAAAATCCATCTTAGTCAATAACATGGATTTAATAAAATAAATTTTAATAATCTTTTTCTTGTTATATTGTTTCACACTCAGCAGTAACCCTTTATGTCTTAGTGGCTTTATTGCCTTGTTTTTTTGTTTTTTGGGGGTTTTTTTCATCAGTGTTTTTGTTGATGTGATTATGTGTAGGAGGGGTAAATATAAAAATGCAAGCATTGGTCATAATTATACACCAGCAGGAAATGCTGAAGTTGTTGGAATGCTCAAATTTTAAATTAATTTCTGGACATGTAATTGAGCCAGTTTTATTCAGTTTCCGCATGCTTTTGGTTTTGTTTCATCACTTTTATTATTAAGTATCCTACATTTCGATAGAAGATCTGCCAAGAAAAATGAAATGTTGTAAGATCCTAGATACAAATTTACCTTGGATGATCTCATGATTAATGCACTTCCTATACATTTTCACCTTAGTAAACTGCTTTATCTTTTAATTAAAGCAACATTTTTAAAATCAAAATTATAGTCAAACTGATTATGGTGAATTACACCTCTAAAAAAGAAAATTACTTTAAAAATTAAAAATTTCAACATTTCCTGTTGGTACATAATTATAACCTTTCACTTTTTATATCTCCCCCTACTACACACATAATTCCATAAATAAAACATTACTTTACTCTGAAGTTCTTCTAGAGGCTGAAATGTGTTACAGAGAATTTTTCCCACTTTGTCATATATTTTTCCTAACATTGTTCTGATATAAAAACATTTGTCATATTCTCCCATATTGTATTTCATAAAAGACTGTAAATCTGAAAAATGTTTGCCAGAATTACTTTATTAAAAAAAAAACATTTAAATATTTCAATTTTATATTTATTTTTCTTTGTCTCATATTATCAAAACACTTTGAGAAGCAGTTTGTTTTAATATTGTTTTTAAATTTGTATAAAAATGTTTAATAAAATGAAAAAAATGTTATGAATTACAATTAAATCCTATGTAAAGGTTCCATGTTGAAAAATTCTTGTAACAAACTGAATGGTCAGTTAATTTTAATATATTTGTAAATAAAATAAATGATTTACTTTCTAACAAAAATGAATCTGGCAAAAAAAACAAGTAATGACAAATGCAAGAGTATTTCCTGTTTATCATGAAAGTTTTAGTGTTATTTTTTACTGTAATAAACAAATGAAGATCTTTCAAAAGAAAAGTTTTTTTAATTCTATAAAATAGAATAGACGTCTTTAAATAAAGACCCCCATCTATTTATGTTGCTTGTTGAAAGAGCCTGTTCATATGATAAAGAGAAAAAAATTCACATTCAGATTTTAAAATACAAAATATATAGAACATGTGTAAATTTTTTAAAATTTAACAAAATGTCTTTCAATACAACCAATACTGAAATTATTTTGTGTATGAATTCATGAATTTCTTTAAATCAAAACTTTTGATAAATAAATGCATTGAGAGATTTTATTGGAAAAATAACTAAAAAAAGAAATGATTGTGCTGTTATGAAATGCAAAAAAAGCCAAACAAATATTTCTTTCAACAAACTTCTTTTTTTATCTGTATGGGTGCAGGTTTCGTGTAAGTAATGTATGTTAAAACTTAAGAATTTACCTAATAAATCTGCTGTTAGACCAGTATATATATTTTTTAATTTAATATCTTCAGTTCTTGAGAATGGTTGATAAGTGTGTGTGTGTGTGTGTGTGTGTGTGTGTGTGTATATATATATATATATATATATATATATATATATATATATATATATATATATGGTTCATACTCCTTCCCAGTCTTTTGAACAGGAGTAGAGATTCATTCCTTGTTTCCTGTTTAGGATTAGGTTTCCAGTTCCTTCTAAAAACTTTTCCTTCTCTTTCACCTCCAGTAGCCTCTTGGAGTGAAAGTATACACACACACACTTTCTCTTTTTCTATTCCTTTCCTTTTCTCTCTCTTTTTCTATTCCCTTTTCTTTCTCTTTTCCTATACCTTTTCTTTCTCTTTTTCTATTCCTTTCCTTTCTCTTTTCCTTTTCTTTCCCATTTTCTCATTCTTTACTCTTTCATCTCAATTCCAATTCTTTACTCTCTCTTTATATCTCAGTCTTCTTTTTCTATTTCTTTCCCTTTCTTTACTATCATCTTCACTTCTTTTCCTTTTCCATTCTATACTCTTCTCTCCCTCTTTCTATTTCTTTTCCTTCTTATCTTGCTTATTTTACATTTCCCATTCTTTGCCTTCTATTTTTTTTTATTAATTTCTAATTATCTTTTTCATTCCTCTTACTTCTCAGTCTTTTATTAATCTTTCCTTTTTTATGTTTCATCCAAACAATTTCTTTTCCCACCCTATTCAGAACTTTTCACCGTGAACTCATCAACCCATCCACAATTCACTGATTTACTCTATTATTTTTTTCACTTTTCAAATTATTTCTTTTTACTTCTAATTCTTCCTGTGCTTGCCCCATTCTTTCTCCCATTCTTTTTCATTCTTTCTTCTCCTACAGCTTCTTTTTCTCTTTCTTGTTCCCTCATTTTTTTATTTTACAGCTGCACCCACCCCACATCAATCACTTCCTATTTATCCTTCTCCCCGCCATCGCCCTAGCCTATACTTTTTGCTTCTTCAGCTCTCTACTAATGAACACTGCATTCCTGCAGTTATACATTATTATGAAGAGACAGAGCAGGAATTCTTTTTTTCCATTCAATACATCAACACCTTTTTAGAGATTATGTCTGGCCACCAAATTATTAGGATTAATAGCAGCCCAATAAATGAAACATTTCCATTTCTTTAATCTCTTTCCTATTGAGAACATTTTTTGTTTTTTAGTTCCCCCCCTCTCTCACTCATCCTCTTTATCCCCACTCACATGCATGCGCGCACACACACACACACACACACACACACACACACACACACACACACATATAAATGTATATTGAGAAAATATAGATAGATGTTATTACTCTATCAATGCATATATAGGAACTTTTTGTTTTTTACAATTGGATATCTATTGGCTACTTTAACTACCTCTATTACTAAGTTTTTTCAATTCTGTATGCACGTACACACACACACACACAACCTTATATATATATATATATATATATATATATATATATATATATATATATAAGCTAAGTGCTTCAGTCTGAATATAAACTCCCACATGAGCTGTGATACAGCGAAACAGTCTGTCTGTGGATGACAATAAATATATATATATATATATATATATATATATATATATATATATATATTGATGATTCAGATTGGAGCACAAGATAACTAATTACGTTAGCATATTCTTACCAAGAGTGAACTTGGTCCTCACTGAGTGCTCCACATTTGTAGTCTTTTGTCAGACTAAGATATGTTTATTTGTGTGCATGTAAGAGAAACTAAGTATATAAGATTTTCTCATGCCATCCTTCTTGTCTCATATATATTCATCTCTAATAATTATTTGTAATATTTTATAATCAATGCATGTATTGATGTAAATTTCAAGTTATTTACATAAATTATAAACAATTAAACTATTACTCAGTCTGTGATTGATTTTTAACCAATGCCATTAAATCATTTTCTGTCTATCTTTCTTACTTTGTTAATAGCTGTACTTCCATAGATTTTTTTCATAAGAATTAAGAAAATATGTAAGTGCTCATAAATGGAAATATACACTTACTCTTATATGACCCACAGAGACAGTAATGTGCCAGATAATTGTATTCATGTTCAAATCTGTCTGCTTTTACATATATTTAATTATACATTATTAGTATTTTTCTTACCATTCAACTCCTGAGCAACTTAAAAACATATATATATACAGAAACACACACACAAACACTTCTATATGTATCTGTTAATTTAAGCTATTCTTTTTCTTGACGCCTGTCCATTTTTTTTATTTAGCCCCAGAGGTTTTGCCCTTATGAATTAGAAATATTCAGGTTCTAAATTTTTATCAACTCCTTACAAACTGGCCTAATAGTTGGTGGCTATTAATTTCCGAACTGTACACTGACCAAAAGTAGAGGTGATACAAACATTGATTTAATGTGCGTGTGGAGTTTGGCCAGTGTCCACCACAGGCTATCTGACCAGCAGGCTGCCTGCTTTGTCCTTCATGATTCACTATTGATCCAAAACCCACCCTTGTTCACAGTCCTTCCGTCATATAGATTTTTCTCTTTTTCTCTTGTTACCTGCTATCAGAGTGAACGGACTGTCTTTGTAAACAAGGTCAAACTCAACACTTTCTTCCTGTCTGTCTTTACTTCCTTCTTCTTCTTCTATCTTTCCATCCTCACATTATTCTTCTTCATTTTCCTTCATTTCTCATTCTTCTTCATTTTCTACTTCTTAAATCTATTCCTGTAAACAAGCTGGATGACTCTTGAGCCAAAGTAGAATAAAAACTTGTGGCTCACACCAGAGTTAAAGGCAGACAGTTCCTTCTGTTTTTAAAACCCTTTACTGCCAGGCTAGCCTTACCCACCCTAGACCATTACTGACCTGTCCAGTTTCTCCCTGACCACTCCTAAACTTACTAACATTTCCCTCCTTCACCTTTTACCGTCATTATTAATTACCAACAAGTATAGACTCTTACAGCAGATAAAAAAGTAAAAGAATAGTGAATTAGTTAAAAAAATAAATAAATAAATAAAAAATAGAAAAGGATAAAAAGCACTAAATGGTTGTAGTTAAAAAAAAATGCACAAACTTTGCTTTTTATCATAAGAGGCTAAAATCTCTTTGGGAAACAATGGAACTTTTTTATCACAATTTAATTACTTGGCAATCTTCTTTGGTCATCTGATTATAACAACTGTCCTAATCTGAAACCTATTAATTCATAATCCCTTCCATAATGTTTTGTCTGCTTTTTAATCGTTTTTTTGAAATCTGTTTTCTCATAATCCTTCCTATTGTCTCCAGCCTTTAATTTCCTTGCCTATAATTTCTTCATTTTTCTAAAAATCTAGACATAAACCATGTGATAACCTTTTTCCAAATAGTTCTTTTTAATTGGCAGCCTAAATTTTCAGTTATCTCATTTACAAGCTTTTCACACCCAAAATTGCATTTTTCATGAATTTTATCATTATTTTTATCCTAATTTCTTGGTTACAAAAAGTTCCTCATACCAAAAATTGTCCTAATATTTGTCTATAACTTTTTGCCTTAATTTTTTTAATATTCTTTCAAATTATAATTTTTTGTAATTCACCTCAAAATATTTTTAATATTGATACAAATCTACACTAATTTATTTTTTTATTAATTGGAAATCTGATTCTCAATAAGTTTTCTCTGATTATGGTTTTGGAGAATATCAAATCATCTCAGAGTGTGTCTTTCAGTCACTCACTGTTCACTTCTTCTCAAGGCATTTAACTTCTGAAAATGAATTATGTCAACCTAAATCTTTAGTCATTAACTTTGAACATTTTGCTTTGAAGGTCATCAAAATGTATGAAAATAACCCTAAAAAGCATGTTGGTAGGAAACAACCAAAAAAGAGAAACAAATTATATTTATATTTTAGAATTCAGATGTTCTTAATATTTCCTTAATAATTTGTAAATATGTAATTTATTTCTTTTGTAGTGCTTAATTTGTTAGAATTGAATTTTGTTAATATTATGTCATAAAAGAAACAGAAAACATTAAGAAAATTGTTGCTTGTGTGTTCAGTAGCCCTTCCAATCTTCACACTTTCATGTTACTAACTGATATAATCTTACTGTACCAAACTGAAGTCTCAATACACACTCACTTGATGGCGGCATTTTTATTGGTTGAAATGATTTTCATATGCATAATACTAATGCATAAAACACAGCCATGCCATTTGTGCCCACATTCTTGCTTCTACAAATATGTGGCCCAACAAAAAATACAGGTAACACAAGACTGATTACATGTTGCAGACGAGATAGGTCACACTCATTTCTTCAGTACAAAAATCTTCCTTTCTTATTTATAAATGAAATATTCAATACCGACAGACACAAGTAAATGTTATGATAAAGAATGAAAATGATGGTGCCAGTTGGATTAATTCATTAAATAATGATTCATTGTGTTTTAAAGTTGCCTGCTGGACAATATTTTTTCACTTATAAATTTTTAATTTTGTTCATAATTCCTTTTTTAGTTCTTATAATAATAATAAGAGAAGAGAGTCATAAGTGTTTTTAATCTTGTTTGTTACTCAGCTTTCTGAAATAGTATTGGTGAATTATTAGTGAAGGTACAACTTGTTGGTAACTTCAAGATAAGAATAAAAAGCTGACTCACTTTTCAAAATCTAACCAAATGACCAATCATCAGAATTTATTTTTGAATCTCTTCCTTTTGGTGGCAGAGAGCTAACTTTTCAGCACCCCCTTATAATATTCAAAGAAACTGGTGGAGATGCAAGAGTTATTGTTCAATAAAAGTAATCTGAAATACATTTTAATTCAGAAAAAAAACTTTTTTGTCTGTCACTGAAAATGAGGCTATTTATGTGTATAAATGCATTTGTGTGTATTTTCACAAACGCAAAACACTGATATCACTCTAGATTTCTACATATGCATACAAAGATACACACATGTTTGTTTATATGGATATAAAAAGATATACAGATTTCAGATATACAAATATATATACTTTTATGCATAAAGTATTTTTTGTATATGTGTTATTTTATCAACAGCTTGGGCATGTTTTAAAACTTTTTTAAAACATCTTTATTGCAGACGCAAGAAAATTTGTTTGATTTATGTTGGCAATATTGATTAAAAAATAAATGAATAAGATAAGAAAATAAATAAAGAGTGACAAGAAAAATATTTAATAAAAAATGAACAAGTCAGAAAGTGGGAAAACCAGTTGCCTTGTTCATAGAATTTGAATCATCAAAATGTCTGGAAATAATGGTCATATGATGGTTAAACAAGTCTCCAAGTGTCTGCCTGCTTTGCTAAGATGGCCAAAGATTGGATCCTTGGTGATAGGTTCAATAAAAATGACCAGTGAAATATTTTGATCATCAAGAGAGAAGAGACACCCAAATGTTTTCCATCTCATGTTTGAATTATAGCATAAGTTTTGGGGTTTATATTAAAAAGATTTTCTTTTAAAGAAGAGTGACAGAATAAACATTAGATGTTCTTGGAGTCAGTTTGTCTAAGGTGATCACATACATGAAAGTCTGGTTTTGGTGGTGAAATTTAATTACAAACCCCAACACTGGCACTTGACCTGGTCTCTCGGAAATAGAGAGAGTCACACATTAGTATTTTCTGATCTTGTCAAAGCACACCTAATAACTTAATTATTTCAATTTTCTGTATGAATTTTCCTTGAATTCAAAAAGAAAAGAATGATGGGAATTAAAAATAAAAACTATAATATGGTAAATGAAAGTAAGTAAAATATTTATAAACATATATTCCATAAGTTCATATTTTGTGAACACTGTTTTTCATTTATGCACTTCTATAAATCTGTATATATGGAAGAAAAATTATACTTACTACAACATGTGTAGGTTTATTTGTAATTTGTGTTCATTTCATAATATATATATATATATATATATATATATATATATATATATATAAAGAAATGAAAATGTTTAAAGTGTCTCTCTTTCCTTAACTTTAAATTCAACAATGATTTCTGGTGTGAATATTTTTATTCTAAGGAAAGAAGAAAGTGTTTTTTTGATTTTAATACAAATATGACTATCTTTTGTAATTTGAAATTGAAGAAATTTCTCTGTCTGCCATTGTGTTTTGTGACTGAAATAATAACAAGATTGATTTTGGCACCAATTGTTTGAGTCCAAGCCATGGTTAGTATTTTCAAAACTGTTTTCAAGGTATACAGTATCTTTTTACTTTTAAGTTTGGTTCTAAACAATCTTCTTTATTTTCAGGACCACATATATGTTTTTGCTAAATATGATATAATCATGTATTATATCTAGCTAGCTATCTCAGTTTATTCATTTCTATCTGTCATACATTTGGACAATAGTGGAATATCTTTTTGCTGCTATTAGAAATCAGCTAGTTGTGGGAGAGTGGTTTGCTTAACTGTTCACTTACTCACACTCTTCTGACAATCATCCTTGCAAGACATTTCCTTAAAATAACAGACGTTGATAAAAAGTTCAGGTAAAATGAATTCATGCCTTTTTCTGAGGATTTTAGTATATAGTAGACATAATTCAGAATTGAGTCAACAATGATTCTGTTTTCTGTTTAAATAACTATTATGCCACCTTACAATTCCTCCTCATATAGAGTTAGACTATAATTATTTATTTTTCAAGATTAATTTAACTTCAGCTTTTCTTTAATCTGCTTTTTACTTTCCTTTTCTTCAATCCTTGTTATGATGTGATAGATGAGAGACTCCAGACCAAACTCTTGATAAATGTTCACTATTCAGACATACACCAGAAGAGAACATCAGTCTGTTGGTTAAACATGGGCAAAAGAAGTGTGTGATGAACGCATTGAGAAGTGAGAAGAATTAAGCTTTTGAGAATTGCTGTTGGCACTAATGAGTTGTCCATATTCAATGCGCTTTTGATTACTGAATAGATGAAAAATGACCAAGATGCACTTTTACCCTCCAGGCAGGCAAAACCAAGAAAGGATCTCAAGGAAGATTTTGCAAAAAAAAAAAAAAACAAAAAGGCCTAAAAAGAATTCTTCTAAAGAACTGTTTATTGAGGAAAGCTAAGGGCCAATTATGAGGTAAGAGGACAAACTAAAAAGACTCCACTCCAAGAGAAATAAAGAACAATTGCAAGAAAAAAAGACTATTTGAATATGAAGAATTATAGACTTTTGCACATACCTACCAAGGGCTTTGTGTACATGCCCATTTATATGCTAATCAGCTTGCATACCTACACAACTATAATTTATTGCCCTATGGCTAAATCTACTTATCCTGTTATTTTTTTTATTATTCATGTATCTGGGAGTGCACATCTTTATTAGCTTTCTTCTTAATTCTTCTGAATGAATCATTGAATATCAATTTTTCCAAAATAAATTTAACTCTAATGTTCTAGCATTTTTATAGATCTTGAGGATAATGATAAAGAAAACAATTAGAACCATGCTAAGGTTGTTTTCTCAGTAGTTACAGCAATGGCCTGGAAATCAAATTATCTGAGGTTAATATTCTTTTGTCTTGTAGCAATGATACCCTTCAATGTTTGAGTGATACTGTTTATTGTTTTAATTTCAAACCAGTTAGACTTGCAGTTGGATTATTGATCCAATAAAGTGATTTTGAACAGTTACTAAAGAGATCTAGATTGAAGATTACTATGAATCTCCTCAAGACATTTTGAACTGAAGCTACAGTTTGAAAAAATGTCTAACCTGGTTCAAAATTGGTGGTGAAGCAGACTGTTGTCATATTTTTGTTTTAAATGTCAAGTGAAGTAAAAGAATCTACTTCAGGTTTTCCCTTGTTACCTTCAGATGAATAAAGCAATGTAGATTCAATTCTTTTATCTAACAATCATAAATTAAGTTAAGAGGCTGAATCAAACATCAGTTAATAATTGTGCAAGGCCAGGTGAGTGGAAATCAGTTGTAAAACATTGATTTTCTTAAGACTTCACCATTATTTCAAATCTTACCACTTTATTGTGAACTCCATCATTTTATAAGATGTCTCTTAAGGCTAAAAGAAGCTGGCTTTTATTATTGTTTCAAATTAATTTCATTTTATTTTATTCATTTTGAACATAAAGTAAATGGAAATGTATTCTAATTTTGGCAACATTTTTATTTCATTTTGCTCTAATATTTATTACAATCCTCACAAATAATTTTGACAAAAAATGAATAAAATCCTCAAAATATACTTAAAATCAGTTGCAATTTTTAAAATTTAATAATTCTGTTACAGGTTAATAATGATATAAAATAATCATTGTTTCTTTATGAGGCTTTCAAGGAAAATTCTTTACAACATGCAAAGAACAAAGTTTAATTAAAACTTTAAAAAAACAAATTAAGTTTGAATAATCTGGTAACAATTTAGTAAATCTGGTAATTTACCCATTGTACAGGGTACAATGAGTAAATTGTCACCATTTTATATTTTTAATATCATGCATGTGCATCGTTTGTTTTTGATTTTGTTGACTGCACAGTATAGTTGGTCACTGAGAAAAAGTGCCCCATGACAGAATTCACTCTGCCAGAAATTTGGAAATGGCATGCTGTACTTACTGCTTGGCATTGACACCGGGAGTTCCAATACAAACATTTCAGAATGTTTGGGTGTCAGTGCAGAGGTTTTAGAAAGTGTTGAGTGAGTTTAATGGTGATTACGAATTACAGCAGCTCATAAAACTCAATCTAATCATTCTGATAACAAAAGAATTCCTGAATTTGTTGGTGAGGGCCTCAACATGGAGGCCTACATCAAGTGCATTGGGAGGTAGTGTTGACCTGGGTCAAGAGGGTGGTTGTTGGAAGACCCTATGTCTGGCAACAGGATTCTACACACAAACAGCAAAACCCAGACAATTTCCGTAACCATATCACCCCTTACATCTGGCCACCTAACTTCCCAGACTGTAACTCCCTTGATTATTAAGTGTGGGGCACAATTGAGTGAGAGACCAACAAAACTCCTTATAATACCAAAGACGAAATGAAGGCAAGGATTATGACAGCATTCACCAACTTAAACAAAGAGATTGTCCAGAAGAGCTGCAGAAGATTCTGAAGTTGTCTGGAGGCCGTGGTTGAAGCCACTCACAATTTTTTTATTAAATTTACTCTTTAATATTTCAAGATATTTTTGTGTAATTTTGGTAAATATATCTGTTAAAATGAGATGTCAGTGTTATTTTCATTTTTGCATAATTTAGATGACAATTTGTACATTGCACCCTGTATATCTTCAACCTGACTCAACCAGATTAAACTCTTGGATTGTCTTACACACACACAATCAGCTGTATAAAGAATTAACCTAGCTATGATTAGTATGACACAAGGCTCACTGATGGTAGGAATTGTTGTGTCCTTGTTCTAAATAAGAAGGTCCCTGCCTGTTTTTTGCCTGATCTGAAATATTAACTTTGAGACCAATGCAAAATACACAACTATCTCATTATTTTATTATCCTAAGACTAAAATCCGCTTGGTTAACTCTCAAAACTGTGGGTTTGCTTCTTGATTAATACCAAATCACAAAGGAATGAACCTGTTTTTAAACTCCTTCAGTTCTATTGTTTTTACATCAATCCAGAAACAACAAAATAAAGAACAGCTAATACAGCTGGTGCCAATTTTGAAAATAAGTTTCTCCTGTGGAAAACTTTCCAATTATTCAGTCATTATCTTAAATCTAAATTTCACCTTAAAATATATAAATTTATTCATTTGATTCCAATTTAATAGTCTTCTGCTCATATCCAACTCATCCAGGCAAGAAATTATCCCAAATTCTAAACATCCCTACCCCCCATTTAGTACCTGCAAACATCATTTGTTTATTTATCTAAACAAAAGCAAACCAACCAATATTTACTTATTCTAATTTCAATTAGCATTAAAATGTGCATGTACCACAATTTCTTGATGTGTCCTCTATCCTGGAAGTTTACCCTCCCACTCCAGAGAAGCTCTACAATCTGAAGACCAGCCCTTTACCAAATATTTCTACCACCATTCTCTCAACTGTATTTCGTTAATGAAAGCTTGTATAAATACAATGCAGCCACAGCAGAGCCTAGAATCACCTAATTACTCATTAGATATCAACAAGTTCATTTTAGGAGTGAAGAGACGAGGGGTCGAAGATAATGGCCAGCACCCACCCCTTTCTCTCACATAAAAGACAAAGAAAACCATTTGATTATTAATTCTATTTGCCTAATTTGATAGGATGCTATTTTTTGTCAAATCTATATGCATAAACCCTTTGCTAATAGTTGGTTGTTAGAGACAGGGATGTATTCTCTGGATGCCTCAGTTCAAGTAAATCATTTGTGTCCTGCTTGGGCGTGCATAGATTCTGTATGAGACTCTTCAAAGATGTTTGGTGCCAACGGATGCCAGAAGTTTAATATTAAAATGGTAGGAATGGATTAAAAAAAAATTAGATAAATGTTCTTTTTATTTTTAATTATTTATTTTTCCTATAATTTTTCATTCACTTATTCTTATATATTAACACATTGATAGGATTTTATTAAGTGTGTCTGTCTGTATGCATCCTTACACATTTGTAAAATATATTTCATTTCATATACATACATACATACATATATATATATATATATATATATATATATATATATATATAGAGAGAGAGAGAGAGAGAGAGAGAGAGAGAGAGAGAGAGAGAGAGAGAGAGAGAGAAATAAATGTACCTCTATAAATATCTTTGTGTGTGTATAAATCTACTAAAACAGCTAGAATACATCCAGAAATCTATATCAATACATACATTCAGATATTTTAGTTAATTTATATACATTTATGCATTTATATTCCAGAATAAACTTAATCATGAAAAGATTTACATCCATGCAATTTTACATGTGAATATAAGATCTGTCTACTTGCAACCACAACCAGTGTAACCTAAATTCTAAAACTAGAATTATGATGTACAAACATACATGAATCATATCCATGAACACTGCTTGACAGGACAAATACACATGAGGTTTTGCATAACCAATAAAAAAAAACAACACAAAAAATACTAGAATTTTCTCTTTCCCTCCATATTTTGTTTTCTGTTGAAGCTTAAATAAAAGTGAAACATGTTAAATTTATAAAAGTTTCCTATTTGTCCCTTATCCTGTCACATGTAAATATGAACATATAGAAGTGTGTGCATGTGTGTGTGTGTATATATATATATATATATATATATATATATATATATATATATATATATATATATATATAAATTGTGTGTATTTAGGCAGCATTTTTTCATTGATGCATGTTTCATTAAATAATATAGACAAGTTTTGTCTATTTATTTTATGCAAATTCCTTTCATATCGTCTGATAAGCTTAATAACATTATTATTGAAAGATGAAAGAAAATCACAATATTGATACATGTCTATTAATCCTATGTAAGCTTTCGGCTTACATAAGCCATCATCAAAAATGACAATAACATTACAATATATTAAACAATACATGGACATGGCAATAATGATAGTTTGTTTTTATTTGCATGGAAGATTTCCAAGCAACGACAAACTCATGAATACGAGACGCTGGAAGCAAAAATTGCACTGTGGCTTATGACATCACACATGGTCACTCAAAAGTGAAAACGAGAAGTGCTAACTAGGGAAGCCATTGGTATAAACCAATGGCTTCTGTTATCAGTTATAGGCATTTGAGTATATTTGTGGAGTTTTCATAGTTTATTTTGTTCAGGTTAGGTTTCAACTATTTTATGTATATAGCTTCAAAAATTTTTAGTTTTTGTTTATTGTTTTCATGTTTGAGTATAGTTGTGTTTTCAACAAGGATTTTCTGGAATTGTGTATGAGGCCAGGCATGTTGTTTTAAATGCCTAAAAACGTTATTATTCAAATGTAGAGTCAAGCATCGTGAAAGCAAGTTTGTGGTGGGACCAACATAAATATTATTTAATCTGTTGGAGATACAATCTCCCAGAGGGCACTTGAATTTGTAAACTATGTTGTTTTTTTGCAAATCACTAACCCGGGTGTGGGGTGGGGAGTGTATGGGGGTTAAGAACCATTGCAAATAATTGAGTTGGATATATTAAATTTAGTGTGGTATATGATTAACTTAATACTAATATATCTACGACAGATCCTTGCAAAAAAAATTAAACCAACATAGTTTACAAATTCAAGCTTATCAGACAATATGAAAGGAATTTGCATAAAATAGACAAAACTTGTCTATATTATTTAATGAAACATGCATCAATTTATATATTCTCCTCCAGCTCCTATCCCACGAACGCAGGTGTTCCCCAAGGCTCCATCCTAGGCCCTATTCTGTTCCTTATCTTAATCAACAATCTTCCTGACGTCATAGATTCCCAAGTAGGCATCTACACGGATGACACTACAATTTACTCCTGTCTCAAAAACAAATCTAGTGTCGTTGAAAAAACTAACCTAGCCATTCGTCTTGAAAAGGACCTCCAATCGGTTGTGGACTGGGGCAGGAATTGGCTGGTTAACTTTAACGCCTCAAAAACAAAACTGCTCTCTATTACTCACCCCAGAGAACCATCCTTGCCCCTCATTAGAATGTCTGATGCTCAACTTCTCGAGAGATCCTCTTTGCGGCTGCTCGGCCTCACATTGACTGCTGACCTGAGATGGAACAAATACATTGAGTCAATAGCTTTGTCCATCACAAGGAAAGTTGACTCCCTGTGCCACGCCAGGAAACTTTTCTCGCTAGAGTCGATCATTCAAATCTACAAATCAACCTTTCGCTCTTGCTTGGAGTATTGCTGCCATTTATGGTCTGGTGCCCCTTATGTTTGTCTCAAGGTTCTTGATAAGATCCAGAGATGGATATGCAACGTAATTGGCCCTGATCTGGAATCTTGTCTGCAGTCGCTCTCTCACAGATCTCACCGTCACCTCCCTCTGTCTTTTTTACTTTCATGGTAACTGCTCCAAGGAGCTGCTTTTGCTGGTTCCCAGACTTCATGAATTTAAGCGTTCTACTAGGCTGGCATCTCACTCACACCCTTTCACTGTCAAAACTGTTAAATGTAGCCGTCTCTTCTACTCCAATAGCTTCATGTCCCACACTTCTCACCTGTGGAACTCCCCCCCTCTGCGTGTTTCCCTGATAGCTATAATCTCCAACTATTCAAATGTAATGTCACTTGATGTCTCCAGATGCCCTGATCTATCCCCTATCCTTCTCTTCATCCTTTCCTCTATCATTCCTATTTGCTCTCGCTCCAACTCTCTGTAACCCCTTGCGTGCTAGTGGCTTCCCACCTTGCTTGGGGTGAAACACTTAAAAAAAAAAAATTATATATATATATATATATATATATATATATATATATATATATATATATATATATAATGTTCATTTTGTCCTTTAGGATTTCATCAGACTAAATTTGTAAATGAATTGCGTGTTATCGAGAGTTTTTTAATAGTTTAGTATTTTTCTATGTTAACATTATGAGGTAACGATATATAAAAGACAAAACACATCACAAGAAAACTTTTTCCACTTTGCCAGACATTTTTCCTCAATATTGTTCCTGATATATAAATCTTATACCATCAACATAAAAAAATACCAAACTATTAAAAAATTTGATATCAGCCAATTCATTTACAAATTTAGTCTGATGAAGTCCAAAAGAACGAAACATCACAAGAAAACTTTATATATATATAAAGTTTTGAATAAGGATAAAAATGTTGGAAAGTGTCTCCAGACTATTGAGGGAATGAAAAAGAAATTGCATGTTTATGATTCAACTTAATACAAAAAAACAATCATTGATTCTTATAGCTCTTCACGCTGGAGAAATGCCTAACAAACTCACATTGAAGAGATTCAGTGCGGATCAAATTCCTTGCAGAATGACTTTGGCAGTGAGTTCAATTCCCTCTGTATCCCAACACTTCTGCCACTCTAAGATAAACTGAATATATATAGCTTGCTTTGTGATTAAGATAATTGTGTTAATAGTACTCCCCAAAAACACAAGATGGCAAATGCTGATTTGCATTCTATATGGATGATTGATGCAACACAGTCTTTTTTTACCCGCTTTTACTTACGTATCACCTGATAAATGTGTGTTTATTCCTTGAGAATGTTTGAAAGTTTATTGTAAGCAAGAAAAGAAATATAACAAAATACTTTGAACGATTCTTGAATTTATCTTAGTTGAAAAAGGTTTTCTGTCAGTAATTAAAATTAAATGTCTCTTCATCTTCCTTAATTCAGTTTTTTTTTATTTGTTGTTAATAAAATGATATAAAACTATGAAATAACTTTTTACAAAAAAACAAAAATGAAATAAACCTAAAAAGAGCAAAGAAAAGAAATTCAGTTGCTCTTATATATTTCTAAACTTGTTTGGTTAACCATTTCATCTCGGGTTCTTTGGGAGAATATTTTATTTGTAAAGTGTGTAGCATAGCAGTGGAGTCTTTACTCTGAGTAAATTAATCATTTGGGGCTTGAGATAGGAATTCACTTAAGTATACATAATTACATTATTGGGTGAATTGCATTATTTTTGCTATGCTTACAGTTGATCTAATGGCTCCATTTTTAATCACTTTGTGTCATGTAGAAATGGAATTTTGCAAATTATACAAAAATTTTTTTAGTTTTCATTTTATTCTTGAACACTTGTAAATTTGCCAAATGTTTGGAGAAAATATTTTCTATTGCATGAAACTTAAACTAGTTTTGTTCATGGAGTTTTTGTCATTGTTATTGTTATGTATAGAAAAAGGTTTTAGTTTGACTTGTTTCTTTCTTTCTTTTATTCTTTCCTTCATTTTTTTCTCAATTTTCTTCTCTTCTCTTTCCAGTTCTATTAATTCCTTTCCATTTTTCTGTCTCCCTTACTTCCCCCTTTTTCTATTTTACTTTCTTCTTCATTTTCTTCTTGAACTTTATTGTTCCTTTCAGTTTTCTTTTATTATAATTTGTCCTTTTCACTCCTTTCTTTCTATTAAATATTTTTCTCTTTTTTTTTTTCTTTACTCATTTTTTCTTTCTTTTTTATATATCATTCTTTCAATCTTTTTTCTTTCATTTTCTCTTTGCACATTTTAATTCATTTTCCTTGTTCCTCACGTCTCTCTCTCTCTCCCTCTCCCTCTCCCTCCATTCATTTCTTTGTTTTCTTTTTGCAGACTTTCTTCTGAAACAAACACTGCATTTTGAAGTGCACATTTTTCATTTTCTTTTCTTTGCCTTCAACTTGAGTGCATACAGACATGTGCATATGTATGTGTCTTCAGTAATTTTCTTCTTCAAATCAATTTGTATGTCACAGATAATTTGATCTTTAAGAATGAATATTGATAAGCTCAATTTTAAGAAGTAATTTTTTCCCCCAATTTTCTTAGTATTGTCTGCAGATCTAGGACTAAGGAAGGGAGAAGATAAGAATGGAGTAGGAGTCAGCAGAACAACATGGCAGCCAATTTTTTTATTGTTATTAATTCTTTCTTTTCTTTTTGGATTTTACTTTTGTGTCCAGAAATATTTACGCATACTACTTTGATATTGTTTCTACCCTGTTGACAATTGGCAACCACTGTAATATTTTGTTAAACTCTCATAAGATTTATCAAATATATTATTTTTAATTTGCCACCCTTATTTTTTTTTTGTGACATTTTAAAAATTTATTTCATTTATTTTAAAGAATTTCAAGACAATAATTTAAACAGTCTGAAGAAATCCTTTTGAAGGATGAAACATGTTATATAGAATTTCTTCCATTTTATCATTTAATTACCCACAATAATTTAAATCATTTTAAAAACATACCCATGAAATTGTAGAAAGTTAAGATAGAAAATTAACACTATAATATTTTTATGAGTGTAAAAATATTTCAAGTTAAATATTTTTAACTTTTAAATATTTTTTATCATTTTTAAAACAATTAAGACTCAAAACTCTGATGTGAAATTTGAAAGGAACAAACATTATTATATAGATATTATATTACAAAATTATTATTAATTATATTACAAAAAAATGCTTGCACAAAAATGTCCATTTGTGCATCTTATTATTAACAAGGCAAGATAACCAGTTTAAATTATAGAATCATAGGCTCATATAAAAGATATACAATTCAAACTTTAAATAATCAAAAAAACCTTCAAGGTATACAAATTCCTTATTTAAAAAAAGGCCCAAAACATACATTCTTTCAAATAAGATGAATTTAATTAATTGAAAGAAAAAAACAAAATGTTTTTAGCAGAATTCACCAGCATCACTAGGATTTTAAACAAAATTGTTCTTTATCTAGCATGCAGTTTGATTCATTTCCCTTTGGTTCTGCTTCTTTTTTCTGTTTCCTTATTCAGTAAGAAACAGCCGAGATAATGCACTGATGACAGCCAAAATGGCTTTTCCTCCACACTGAAAGTTTTTTGCCTTCTTACCATTGGAAATTTTCTCACCTTCTCATTTAAATGTCCTGCCTTCAGATTACTTTGAAATTTTTACACCTTCTGGTTGAAATTTTCTGCCTTCTGATCTTCTGTACCTTCTGATTTCTTTGAAATTTTTATATTCTCCTATCAAGAGTAGGAGCAATAAACAATCTTAGAGTATCTGTCTATATTTCTGAGATGTACACTATTTACATTATTTGGACTATTGTTCACATCTTTGTTGCCATATTTATCACAACATTTTGGCTGTTGTACACTCCGGCCTTCTTCAGGTGGTTGGAATGTCGAACTAAACCCTTCATTTCATACACAGATGTCCTCAAGGACACATGGCACAGTGGATAAAGGCATTAGTTAGATCCAGTGACAGGACTCAAAGAGTGTGAGTGCAATACCTGGAGAAGGCGGTGAAGAGAACTTGGAGAGGGGAATTAACAGGAGATAACTGATAACTGACATCGATTAGACATGGCATGTGGAACTAGAACAGTCTACCCCAGTGAGTGAAATAAATAGTCCGAATAATGTAAATAATCTTAGAGTATTACATTATTTATTATGATTTTATATTCACCTTTCTTATAAATTTTTTTTATAATATCGAGAAAATAAAGTTTAACAACAAGAACTGAGTGAATATTATTCATTGATGAAACTGAAAACAAAATATTAAAAAAAGTAATAATTTTGTTAACATATTACATCTAAATAAGTATTTCAAGAAACTTAACTAGTTATCACATGTTATACATCAGTTTTTACTTAATATTGCTTCACTTTATGTAAGATTTTACTTATTTCTGTTGTCCCAGGTTCAGTTAGTTTAAAATTAGGTTGACATGTTTTTTATCTGAAGAATATCTTGAAAGGTATTTGTTGTCAATGTTTTATGTTCTTAAGTGTTGGTATTTCATCTCTATGCATCATTCAGCATCTCCACATTTGCTGTGGTCTCCTGACTTTTTTTGTGATTTGAAAAGGATTTGTACAAAGTCACTAAAAGCATGCTCAAACCCAAATTTATGTAAAAGAGAACAGTCAATTCTCAGCAATGTTGTCATACTTTCTGATTTGTCAGTGGAGGCATTCAATTAAAATATAGTTTAATTGTGATAGATCATGGAAAAGAAGTCTCTTAAGGAGTGGTTTATGCTCCAAGCTTTAAAAGAAGTGAAAAAGAAAAGAAATGATGGATGCTTCTAGTTAAGTAATAAGTTTTAAATGATCTTAATTATTGTTTAAAATCATAACATAAAAACTGCAAAGGCAGAGTTTAAGTCATTTCAGTGCAATGCCATCTAAAACTCCAAACTAAAAAAATTCCTGGACATTACTTTTGTCACTGACAAATTTTGCTTTTGCAAAACAAACTGCACACAAATCTGATTTTTTTTTCTAATCAAATTGATTTTCCATTTGTTTTTATCACAATTGCAAATGATAAAATTAGAAATTTATACTTTTACAAGAATGTTTTTAGTTGTTTGTTATTTAAAGTTTGGCTCAGATGTCTTTTCTGATAAAGAAAAATTGAAAAATATGTGGGATTTAAAGATTATCATTAAGGAATTAAAAACTGAAACTTTTTTCTAAGTTTCTCCTTTTTTTTCTGTTTTCAGTGTTTTTCACTTTGTTGTTTTAAGTGAATTTAAACAATGAGATTGGCTGAAGCAATTAATTAAAATTAGATGAATTAGCAGCAAGAGAAAATGTGTTTTTTTTTTCCAATGTCAACCATGACAAATGCTCATGATGTTATAAGACTAAAAATTGAAAAACTACCAAAGGCTTAAAGTAATTTTTTTCTTCTTTAACCTGTCTTCTTCACTGAACCATTATTTTTTTCTTTCTCAAATTATTTAAAAGAAATATCTCAAATTTAGGACAAAATAGAACGAATTCAGCTATAAAATAAATGTTTATTAAATTAAATTTAGTCCAGAGATTATACTTTTTATCAAATTAAGTTTTATCTGTTTTGTTTGATATGGTGCAGGAGATTTATCCATATCACTGCACACAGCCCTTGTAATGTGGATACTAAAAAACAAAACTGCTATCAAAAACTCTATATTAACTGCAGACATCAGGAGATATATTCATTCTTCTCCTCAAATGTATGGAAGGGAATGTTTATCTAAACATTATTTATTGATCAACCAAGATATGCTTTTTTTTGTATGTTTTCTAGTTATTTGTCATAAAATGTTCCTTGATGTGTCAAATATTAAATGTAAAGACAATCAACATTTGATCAGAGAAAAGAGAAGAAAAAAATTTGAAACTATTCTAATTTGCCTGTTCTTCTGTTGAGAAATATCATGAATATTGCTCAGGTGCATTTACAAATTTTCTCATTTTAATCGTCATAAGATAAATTTTCTTTGTTGCAAAACCAGATTCTTTGTTTTTTCACATTGAATCTCAAGCTGAAGCATATGCAGCTAATCTTAGGCAACTTTTTCATGCCCCCATGCTAAATACATCATACAGTTAATATCTTTCTACTTTTTGCAGAAACAGAAAACCCAGAGATGTATTTATAACTCATTGCACTTTGCTTCCTTAAAACTTTACATACTTATAGAAACCTAAGCAGTCAAAAACAAAATTATAAGTGTCCTGAAATAGCAAAAATGTTTCCTGATTTTGTACTTTCAATTGTTTACTCAAAGATTATCAGAATTTATACTTTGCTTAAGGATCAATGTTTTGGGTCAGAAGGTTTTGAAAAGAATGTACAATTATCTCTTATAGGAAAATAATAAAGTTAACCTTTTAACAACTCATGAAAATGTAAATGGATGATTTTCTGAGAATTAATCAAATGTTTCAAGAAGATATTTGTCTGTTTTCTGAATAAATTCAGAGACAGACAAATTGTCTTTTTCTTTTTTTCAGAAAGTCAAGTATTATTCATTGATCTCCAAATTATGTTGCTAATCAAATAGACTTGGAAATCATATATCCTCTGGCCATCACAAATCTATAATAATAAAGAAACAAAACCATTTCAAAACATAGATAAAAATCAAGGAAGAATATTAAAACTATGTTTGCATCCATAATAAACAAAGTAACAATAATAATATTACAAAAGTTGATTAAATGAAATCATGGAAATTCCATTCATAAGTAAAGAAATGGTTTGTAATGTTTCATACCTATATTAGTGGCAATGATAGATTGTGTTTTTGCATTGACCAATTCAAAAATATATACATTCATTTCCTTTATTGAATGCAAAAGTATAAATCTTACTACACACACACACACACACACACACACACACACACACACACATATACATATATATATATATATATATATATATATATATATATATATATATATATATATTATAATTATTTTCTTTTTAAAAATATGATTCCATTAAGGCACAGAAAATTTCCCTGTTTCAAAACTGAAACAAAAATTATAAATTTAATTATAAAAATTAAACTTAAAATCCATAGTCTCGTTCCATTGTCAAGTGATGATAAGAATAAACTTTCATAGGTCTTTCAAAGTTTATTCCTATCATTGCTTGACAATGGAACGAGACTATGGATTTTAAGTTTCATTTTTATAATTAAATTTATAATTTTAGTTTCAGTTTTGAAACAGGGAAATTTTCTGTGCCTTAATGGAACCATATTTTTAAAAAGAAAATAATTATAATATTTTGCTCTACTGTTTGTATCAAGCACTGTTTTTTAAAAAATAAAAATAACTGCTAAGAATACCGGGTTATAAATCTTACTGTTCTTTCTTATTATTTTAATATATATATATATATATATATATACACATATATATATATATATAATGTGTGTGTGTGTGTGTGTGTGTGTGTGTGTGTGAAAGACAAAAAATTATCTATGTTGCATATAATGGTAGATTCTAAATTCATAGTCTAATATATAATTATTAACAGAATTTTGAACTGAATTTTTCAATGTATCTTATATCAATGTGTTTAATATTCATAGCTGAATTAAGTGCTTTGACATGGGAGTATGTTGACAAATCATTATTTGTTGTACAAAATAAATAATATATATATCATAAATAATTATTTGACTCATCCTCAACTTTATAGTAAAATGTTTACTTTTGGGCCAAATATTTTTAAAAAATCCTGTTTTCTTAAATTCCAATCCTGAATCCACTTACCTTAGGAGATACTTAAAAGAGAATAAAAAGGAAAATAATTCATACAAACATGAAATTTTCCCAAAGAAATACACCACTATTCCTCCTTCTTCCTTCATCATCTGTACCATCAAAGCTTTATCACTATAATAAGGTCTGTTACAAACACTAATGACTATGACACTCGTATTTTTACTTCTAAATATGAGATGAATACTAAAAAGGAATTAGGAATTTTACAATAACATTTTCTGTTACATTATCTCTGAATGATGATGATGATAATAATGATATGATAAAATATAATTTTGATAATTGAATTTGGTCATGCAGTATTGATCGAAAAGTCATAATAGTAATTATAGTTTTTTGGTTTGTTTTTAATACTAATAAGATTATGATGATGATAACAAATGGGAAATATTTGGTTCTTTTTTTTTCTACTGTTATGATAACTCTAAATACCAGTGACAATAAAGTTAATAATGTGATCTCGACAAATTTTCTATCCATCAGAACAACTTCCGCTCTTTCTAAGAATCCTTTCTCATTGCAACTTTTAATTGAGTTTTAAACTTTATCAAAATTAAGATTTTCTGTTAATTAAATAATTTTACAAGTATATCAGTTGTAATTATATTTATTCCTTTTTTTAATTGTTTAATGAAAATGATTATTATGGTTAATTCTTATTTTTAAAGCTTTTTTTTTATTCCACTACTGACACTGAATCTAGAATTAGTATTTTTGCTCAGTAGAAAATAAGTCATAATAGTAGTAGTGAAGAATAAGAAGGAAATAGTGAATATTTAGGATGATCATACTTGTGTTGATTATATTTATTTATTTTTAGAATAAAAAGTAAAAACCCATTTGTACAAGAATCAAACCCTAAATTTACAAAAGTGTCTTATAAATTGACTTATCCCAATTGCCAAATTTTTTGTCCCATTCAGTTATTATTTATCTCAGTTATTTGTTTTACACATTTAGCTAGAGTAAAGTTTCTTATTGCTAGAACAATTCTAAATATGAAATATATATAAAAATAAATTTCTTCATACAGATATATATATGTAAAGCTCTTCCTCCTCTTGATAAAATTTACATTATAACAGAAATTATGACAGTTAAGTACCATGAATCAATCTATTTTATCAAATAATTAAAATATATAAAAGTTTAATTAAAAAAAAAAATTACTGGTATAAAAAAGCAGATTCTGTCTTTATGCTTAATGTTGGTTATTTTATTTAAGAACTAATTTTTTTTTTATTTGCTTAATTATTTTGAGAGATGATTTTTACAGAAATGCTTTTTCTAGGATTTTTATTGTGTTGCAGAAAAAACTGCAATTACCATTCAATTTTACTGTCCCCACTGGCATACAAAATACTTCCTGGTTAAAAAAAGAAATTCAAATGTCAGTGAAGATACATCTTCAAAAGTCAAGGGTGGTACAAATTTAAAATTCTGCTCACACTACCAACTGAAAGGGTTTTTTAGGGTTGGGGTGATTGTCCTTCTCCTTTTGTTTGTGTGAGAAATTTACAGAAGAAAAATAAAATAACAAACATATGAAAGAGAATAATTTCTTGAAATTACAAAAAATCTGTTCATGTGGCAAAAGTGAGAAGCAGAAAAGGACAAAAGTTTTAGATTTTTAATAGCTTCTTTTCAGTTTGATTAAACTGGAAATTATTTCCTATTCAATTTATATATATTCAATGTGTAAACATATTAGAATTATCTATTTTTAATATGTGATGTCTGAAAAAATTCCTATTTTTATATATATATATATATATATATATGCGTGTGTTTTCTTTTGTGATTTTAGCTTCCTTTATTTTTCTCCTAAAAAAATGTAATTTACAAAGTCTTTCTTTGCATTCATATATATATATATATATATATATATATATATATATATATATATATATATATATATATGTATTCAAATAAAAAAAATGATATTTTCAAATATATATATAATTTCAAATGAAAATGAAACCAGAATCAAAGTCTTAGAGTGAAAGATTTTTTCTTTGGGGATATTTTTTGTAAATAGAACATTTGAAATGTTAGATTTGTATGTTCCTCATTAATCAGTAGGGTTTTTCCCCCTACACACTCTCCCACTCACCAATCAATTTGGTGGTCATGAAAATTAATTTCTATTTCATACCTACATCAAAAGAACGTCATATGATTAATGAATATAAGTTAAAAGGAAAGGCTGATACTGTTGCATGTTTTTCACAGTTACAGAGTTTGGTTTTCAGGTATAAGTAACAGTCAGAATTTTAAACCTGATTTTTAAGTAAGATTACTCCACAAGGGACATTGGGGCAAGACAATCTTCTGAACTAGCATTTCATTAATTGGTCTTTGTAAATCTCAACAAGAGAAGAAGAAATAGTCTTCAGTTTGTTTTGTAAATCAAACAATGAAAGAAGCAAATCAAGAAAAAAAACCTGTTATTAGACAAACTGAAGGAGTAGACTAAGCTGATATTGATTCTCTCATTTTTATCTATTCACAAGTTTTACATTGTAAAAGATATCTGACCATCAGTCATTCTGTCAATCAGTTGGTTCACTTGTCTCTCAGTCTAACCGGTCTTTAATCTACCAGTCAATCTCTCACTTTCTTTAGACATTAATTGTATCTACATTTTAGTCATCCACAAAAATATAAGAAAATAATTAAGTCACATTCATTGAATTCATTAACAACCTTTATTTTCTCATGCAAATTGTGTAATCATTGTTTTGTTCTATGAAAGAATTAATTTAATAGCCAATTATAATTTCAATCTGATTATTTGTATTGTTTTATTGTATTTTCTAGTAACTTGTTGAATTCTTTCTTCATTTGTTCTGTCTCACTACGTTATAACTAGAAAGCTATGTATCATTGCTATGAATATTGTATAAAGAATTCCTTTGTTTTGATTTCTAAGGTAATCGGCTTCTCTGTTTTGTGATTAATGAAATCTTTCAATCATAAGTTAATAAAAAGCCTAATGTAAATGTGATTGCTGAAGGAATTGAAGTTTGTTCCTAGTTCTGCCTTCAACTGGGTTTGATCTGGGTTACTGTCATGAAAGAATTGGTGTAGGAGCATAGATTCTTTGATTGTAAGAGACAAGACCTTTCTGAAGGATAAAAATAATTGAAACTATATTATTTGCTCTAAACTCAAAACAAATTTATGCCATTGTACTCCATCTGTCCCCACTACCTCTCTCTCATATATATATATATATATATATGCAGAAATATAGTTTTAAAGTGTACTATATTTATGGGATAAAGTGCTCAATATCAGAGATAGAGAGTATGTAAATATAAAAGTGAACATTGAAGTCAACACTGAGAGCCGACAGGATGTTTCATGCTAGACGCAATCATCAGGCCACCTGATGATATATATATACAGTGTATCTAAAAAAATGTATATACACTTTGAAGTTTTCTCGAAATAATTCAAGCTACTAGAACCAACTCTATCGAATAATCCATTTTAATGTATTTATTATAAATGCAGTCTCTTAAGATTTTGTCATCACCTGTTTTCAAATTTCAATGCAATGGAATCACAAGCAGCAATCAACATTTTGATAGGTTTCTTGAATTTCTGTGACACTTTCCATCACCCTATCTTGCTTCACAGAGCTTGTTGATATCCATGGTCTTTGAGAACAGTTTTTGTATACATTGTGTACAGTACAATCAACTTCAAAAACATATGTATCTAATTTGTGAGATTGTAAGCTGTGTGGGTGGCTCTGAATGAAACTCTTTGATACCACCTTTGAATTTCAACTGCATTTTCATTCTTCCAGTAGAATTTCAGGATGAACTTTCTGTGTTCAAACCTAAGTCTGAATGACATTAATAATACTAAGACTTAAATCTGAAAAGAAAGCAAGCTGACTTAAACTATACACTGTAAAAGTGTGTATACATTTTTTAGACACTCTGTGTGTGTGTGTGTGTGTGTGTGTGTGTGTGTGTGTGTGTGTGTGTGTGTGTGTGTGTGTGTGCAATTAACTAGCCTTATGGCACAGAATTTTCTTTTTATATATCTCTTGGTATATAAAAACATTATATATTTCTTATTACTATATAAATATTAGTGAAAGAGATTAGTACTTTTCCTGAATATTTAAGCCAATCTTAATATTTTCTTATTTACCAGATATCATCATTTCTCATTTTCTGTTGAATGTTCAGAGAATAGAAGTATTGTCATCCATTTGTGCTTTTCCTTAAATCCTATTCACTAAAGACTTTTGTAATGGGAAACATTTTTCTTGCCTTTCATTTTGTTTTCTCTTTTAGAAATATATTTCTGTCATGCTTAACAAACACTGAAAATCCTCAGTTTTCTGGTTAAAACATACCTGCTCACTCGCAATCTTTTCTCTTCCTGCTGTGTTTTGTAATAATTATTTTATATCTGTTTTATAAATTAAATTTTCTTTCAATTTTTGTTGATACTCATCTCAACTCTATTTTGATAATGTTCCCAAAAAGAAGAAAACTATTCAATTTATTGGCTAATTATTCTATTTTAATTTTAATGTAAATTTATAAGATCAAGTACTGTTACTAAATTATCTGAGAAGAAATTAGTTTGTTTTTTGTTTTTTTTGCTGTTGTTATTATTTTAATAGGAAAAGATCTCAAACTGACTTCACTGCAATAAATTATTGGAATCTATTTCAATGCAATTTTCTAAAGTGACATCAAAATTTTCTTAAGAGAATGAAAAGATTTATTTTAGAAATCTGTAAAAAAGAAACTGTGTATTTATGGTTAATAATCTTTTTTGGAAACAATATGTAAACATAGCAGCTTATATACAGTATTTAGTTTATTTCCATGTGAATGGGTCCTGAATATATTTGTAACATCAATGACAATGGACATAGTAACTATCATGACATTTACTTTAAAATATTTATTGTAACATTTTACTTAAAATGAGCTGTTTTATTTTTTGCAAAATTTTAAAATATTATTCTCTTTCAAACTATCACAAATAAAAAACCTAAATTATTCCCAATTTCCTCACTGAAGTGTGAAATGTTGATCTTAGTTCATGAAAACCTTATTACTTTACTTCCAGATTGAACAATGAGGCCTCAAGTCCAAAATCTGACATATTCTACTTGAAATAAATTTTCTTCATGTTTGTTTCAAAAATTAAATTTTCAGTTATTATTTTACTTGTAAAATATTTCAATTTTACATTTTATTATCAATTTGATTACAAGAGATTGATCTATTTGTTCATTTTTATTGTTTGTAGTCATCCAGTCTTATTTCAAAATATTATATTTCTTTTGGTTCTTCTATTATCCTCATTTCTGCAATGTTCTTATTCACACAACTGCAGCAATTGAAATAATTTGCCATCAGAATGATCAGCTGCTGCTGCTGATTATTCTTCATATGTTTCAGATTGATCTTAGTCTTCTTTATTGTTTGTTTGAAATTAACCTTGTAATAACAAGTTTGTGCACACACACACACACACACACACATAGAATTAATACAAATAAAATTTGTGACTTAGCTGAATGATGTTATATATATATATATATATATATATATATATATATATATAATATACTTCCATACACTGATATGAGATGAGTGACTTAGTAAATGTGAATTTATCTTTTTTACTTTCTAAAAAAATGAAACTGAACTTAAAAATTTGTCTAATATAAAAAATATAAGAAACAAAGTTCATAAGGTGTATAAATGTCACTCTTTCTTGTAAATTTTATGACAACAAAAAAAACAAGTGTGCTCACCTTATGAAATATGCTTCTTATTTTTTTTGTCAGAAAAATGAAAGAAAAAAGGCACAAATAAACTCCTTCTTCAATGTATTTTATTAAAAAAAAACACTACTTTCCATCTCTGAATAAAATCACTTTTGAGTCAATGTTTCAAATGCTTCCTTATTGCAAAAATGCTTATTTAATCAGTTTAGATAGATCCTTAGCGCATTCCAAAGCCGGAAATAAATCAAATTTCAAATTATAGTTGTAAAACTAATATTTGAAATTCATATGACTCCCATTCATATTTTTATGATGCCAAGTTCAACCAAAAGTCTTTCAAATATATCTGTCAATTGGTTTTGCTTGTCATTATGTGTTTGTGTGTGGTTATTAAATTTCTGCCTTCAGTGCTCCAAAAATGTAAAAATCAAAGCATAGTCTTCAATGCTTAACTACAATGACTTGATCTTGTACTTCTTGTCAGAATAGTTTTTTTAGCATCTTTTTATCATTTATGATAGAAAAAAACATTACAAAACTCTAAAGCAATCAGGGAAGAGACTACTTGTTGGGGCCATTTTTATCTTCCAGGTTGTTTTTTTTGTGTTTGTGGGGGGGAGGGGGGTCATTATCAGACAGCTTCCACTGATGATACTTGTCATGGTTTATCAAGTGTATTTTCCTTAAAATTCTATTTTATTTCCATGAAACCAGGCAGGTGATCATCTGTAGGAAGTGATGGGTACTGGGATGGGAAAAACAAACTGGTGAGAGTAAAAGTGGCAAGTGTCAGCTGCAGGTGAGGAACAGAATTTTGTGAATTTACCATGGCAACTGCCCAGGTGAAAATCCCAATGAGAATCAGTTAAAGGTCATAAAACAAATATCTTTTCTTCCTCACACACCATCTTCTCAATCCCCAATTACTATACCCCATACTACTCTTTGCTGCTTACTAAAAATGGTGTAAATCTCCAATGAATTGATGTGCTAGTCTGTGAGTTGCATAGTAAAGTGAAGCTATATTGTTGTTTGAACTGACCATATGCTCATGGTGCTTAACTTCTCTACTTACCCTTTTGTTCCTCATTTAAAATGGACTTGTGGATGCCCAGACCATATTCTACTGTTAATCTGATAATTTTCGGTCCACATTTACTGAATATATATTCATCATATGACTTGTGCCTTCCTGTTTACTCATAAGTTGTTTATTTTATTTTATTTTTTTTTATTGGTCATAAATATAGTAAACTGTCTATTGGCCAAACTGTGTCATTGAGTTGTAAAACAACAATAAGTCTAATTCCTTTTTTTTACAAAGATATAAAATGGTATTTCCTCAAACTTTTTCTTATAGATACAATGATTTAGACAACTTAATTACCTATTGATTATTTTTATTTTAATTTATATCTAGATTTGTATCTAAGCCTAATGATAAAAAGCCTTTATTTTATACAATAAATATTTTCTTTTTCAACATAATTTTCTCTCTTGGTGCATATTTTTAAACATAATTTTGATCATTTTTTTTTTCCTTTTTTGTTAGAATTTTCTTTATGCAAGGAATATCTTTTACATTAATTTGTCATTAATTTAAGCAAATATGAATATTTTTATTTTCAAACATTTTATTTCAAAACTTTATTCTTAATTTAATGTTTTTGTTCATTTTTTAAAATTTAAATTTACTTAGGATTTTTTAAACTTTTAAAAAAAATTTTAAACAAAAATATTTAAAACCTTTAAATTTCACCTTCAGATATTCAGATTTATTGAAGCAAGGTTTATAATTTGTTCAACTTCTATGAGAGCAGATAGATTTGGCGTTGTTCCTTTTGTATGTTTTGGATTTTATTGTAAATATTGTTTTATGATTCCTCTTTTTTTTCCTGTATTCATTTTGTTGGCCATTACAAATTGCTCTTTATTTTATGTTTTTTCAATAAGAAAATTTATTTCTTTTCACCTGAAATTTCATATTTTAAATTCAATATTGTTCTATGAATTACTAGGTTAAATGCAAAGGATATAAAAACTTACATTTTGAGTCCAAACTAAAGCAACGGTTTCTTGCTCAATCTAGTACTATGATTCTAATGTGTTAAAAATGTCTATATCTTATTAAAGTATTAGAAACAGATACTACACACTAATTAAAATGAAAATTTATATTATTATATGATTACAGATAATAATATATTTCTTCCTTTACTGAATTATTTTCATAAGATTGTCCAATAAATTAATTTTTAACAACAGAATTAATGATTTCGCTAAAAATTTAAACTTTGCTAACTTTACAGAATATAATTTGTGAATATATATGAATTCTCAAACATCAGTATGCATATAAGATAATGACACAATTATATGGTAAGCACAAAGAACAATATATTAATAAATATTAATTCTGAAATTAATGCTATATATATATATATATATATATATATATATATACACACACACACACACACATAAATATATAGGTACCTACCACAAAAACTGATAACTAAGGTTTAAAAAGCATTTTAAAAATTAAAAATCTTTATTGAAGTTTTTATTTTAGTTTTAATTCCAAGCAAATAGATTTGCTGTATATCAAACTGAATTTAAATTGATTGGAATTTTCTTTTGATTATCAGTAAAATCACTAAAATTATCTATATTGATAAATCTGTCAACATTGTATAATTCTCTTTATTAAAAAAATCTTTCAAAAATAAAATAAAATTTATTTATCTGAAACTTTATTTGAGAAAAATTAACTTAATTAAAGTTTAATTAATTTGAATTAAAACAAATATTACTTACTTTTAAAATATTGCTGAAAAGCATTTTTTAACATGGAAGTGGGTGTTTTTGTGCACTGACAGAACTGCTGATGACCTGATGGTAAATAATTATCATTAAAATTACAAGGAATACAACATAACCCCCTTTTATTTTTGATAAGTTTTTAACTACCCAGTAATCTTAAAAATTTGAAATATTTTAAGCATTTTAATATTTTATTGAATTTTACGTAATGTGGCTTTATACCACATTACACTTGCTGAGAAAATGTTAAAAATTTGCCAATAAATTTTAAATTTACTATAGGTACTTATTGATAATGTGTATGGACATCCAAATTATAAAAAAATGACATGTTTATACACACAAAAACAAAATTCAAAATTCTTTTTAAAAGATTGGTGTTTGTAAGCTTTTCCATTTATGATTAATAAATATAGTTTTATTTAATAACAATATCATCTGACCACTACAAATTAATACAGATTTTTAAAATATTTAAAAGTTTATAAATTATTCTAATCAAAATTCATTAAAAATGTAAACAATTCTTGCAAAAATTCATTATTCTTCAAAGCAAAAAAAATTTCTTAAGATAATAGTGTCCATAATATATTTTACTGAAAAAAGTAATGACAAGCATTTCTAATTAAATAATTTTTTTTAGCTTTATTGCATTTTTTATTTAAGGATTCAGAGTATATTTTTTGTAACTGGGTGTCCTGTTTGACCAAAACAATTTGATTTAAATTCTCATATGACTTGTTGATAAGCACTCCAATAAAGAATTCCTTGAAATTTCATAAAATTA
>OZ038499.1:75448350-75483350 GCA_964036315.1 Acanthosepion esculentum | reverse complement strand
AGAAAACTTTGCACCTCACTCCATTTTGAAAAAATATTCTTAATCACAGTACATTCTCTCTCTCTCTCTATCTCTCTCATTCTCTCTATCTCTCTCTCTCTCTCTCTCTCTCATTCTCTCTCACCTTCTCTGAAGCTATTTCGTCAGCTGACGTTTTTTGCTGATTCAGCTGAAGGTCTTGGACTTCTTCAGTGGTCACTTCTTCCCTATGGTTTTCCACCAACTCCTCCACATCACGCCCACTCATATCCAAGCCCAGTGACTTCCAAAAAGATACATTTAGAACTTTATTTGGACCCATGGTGGCTTAGTTAACAGTAAAACTAAATAAAAAAACACTATTTAAAACAAAGATTTTCAGATTAATGCTAGAGGAGATGTTCACTTAGAAAGAAACAAAAGCAAAGTGAGTGATGCATTCACATGATGCTTTGTGTGGAGGCGCTTGGCTTATGGAAGTCATGTGGCAGCAAGTGAACTGGAATGCATAGGTTCATAACAGAACCTTTTCCTTGCTTGATCACCAAGGAGATGTACAATTTCCAAAACCTATTTTCACCAAAAAAGTGGACAATAAGCAAATTGTACAATAACCAAAGTACCACTGTGTGTGTGTGTGTGTGTGTGTGTGTGTGTGTGTGTGTGTGTGCATGCATAAGTTTTTCAAATGTACAAATTGCTGGTTGGGAATGAAGGTTATGTTTTACCAAGCTTCCATGAAATGCATACATTGACAGAGAAACACTTAGAAAATAAATGTTAAATACATAGTACAAGATGTAGTCAAATGAACATGTAAAAGATGGTAGATAGATGGATTGATAGATAAATAGATTCTATCATTTGTTTATTTCTCCTCTGAGAATATCCAACTCTTTTTTTAACTTGCTTGAAATTAAGGCTTTCATTTGTTTTCTGTTCTTAATATCTTTCTGCTTGGTAAATCTTTTATTTGTTTGTACCAGAAAAATGTTTTTCATTTTCTTTACTTTCCAAAATTTTTCTTCTCATATTTCGTCCTTTATTTATTATTTCTTCATGGATTTTTTGTCTTTCATTTTTTACTCGTTTCATTTTGGTTCATTTTTTTCCCCTCTCCTCTTCATGTTCCACTGTTTCCTCATTTAAAAAATGCAAGATAAAATTTTATTTTTTTTGTTTTTCACACTTTCCTATTTTCTTGCTGTCTTGACTCAAGATGTTTGATGTTGCCAAACTTAATGTTCAGCTTCATCTCATATTTCTCCTGATTATAGAAATACAAAAGCAAAAATCTTCCAAAAATCAAGATTCAAAGTTTTACCATCAAAGATGTTATTCCTAAGTTTATTTGCATTCTTGCTAGTGTTTTTCTCATTGGCATTCTTTCCTTTTTCTTTTCATCTCTTCTTTTCCCTTTCCCCTTCATTCTTTTTCATTTGCTTTTCCTTCCCTTTCTAATATTCCGCTTTTCCTTCATTACTTTCTTTTTTCTTACTCCATTTATCTATCCTTTCTTCATCCTTCTCTTTTATTTCTCTCTTCCCCACTCTTTGCTTTTTCTTTACTCCTCCTTTGCCATTTTTTCCTTTCTTTATATCATTATTTTTCATAAAATATTAGGAACCTCATATTATTTTCTCATGTTCAATTCATTATCAATCCTTAACAAAAGATAAAATAAAGTTGGCAAAAATATATATTTATAATATTAACAATGGTAAGATTATTAGAAAAGCTGTGATTTAAAAATTATTATCTATTTTCATTTGTTGTTTCCTCAATCTTACATTAGCAGATTGTCTGATCTTGTAAGAGTGGTTAGTGGAGCAAACTTGAAACCAAGAGATTTCAGGTTCAATATTATATGCCAGCCACTTATAATCCTCCTCAATAACAACACTCATCTGAGAACAAAGTTCAAATCAAATTTTTTCCCTATAATATTTACAAAATTGAAAGATATCTACTTAGTATATTAGGTTTTCAAATGTGTGTTTTTAAATATGTAATTACCCATTGTACCTGTCAAATAATGGAATTATTTAACATGTCAGTTAACACTTCTGACTCAGCTCAAAGTGTCAGTCTCTGGCTCCCCACCTTAAGTGTAGTATCTGTGTCCTGATTAACTTGACATTTGCAAATTAATTTTTCTGTGATACTCAATCAGAAGAACGATGGTATAATATTGATCACCTTTTCAATAGAAAAGCTTTCATGTCTATTCCCAACATTTTGTATATAGGCAGCTGGAAGATACCAGTAATCATTACTAGCAGAAAATCAGCTTGTTGGCACTGGTAACCTTTCCATACCTTGTCAGGAAAAGAAAACTCCTGAAACATTGGATGCTCCCACAAAATCCTCTTCCACCAAACTTGTCCATTGAAAAGAGGCCTCCTGGTCCCACTCATTTTGGAAGGCAAAATACTATGCTAGACAGTAGGCAATTATCTTGGACTTTCGCCATCTTCGCTTTTTCCATCACCAAATACGGATTTGGCCATTTCTCAGAAGGATGATGAAGAATGGCAGATTGTTGGTAAAGTTGGGAAGAAGGTCTAAATTGAAGCATCTCAGTCATGACTAGGCCCCAACCCAAAAGATACTGACAGTCTCTGAGGAGGGCCATCACAGACATATGCCAAATAAGCCAAGAGATGTAGCAGCTGCAGCAGTCCATCCAAAAGAGGGGTACCCTGAGCAGCTTAGACTTTACAAAAAAGGGCTAGAGAACAAGAAAGAGCCATTCACTAGACAAAGTCCTACTCTTATTACCAATTGCCCTACTCTATAAATCCACCTGGTCTACCATCAGTAATAAAGCTACTTACCTGTCTTCAGTCATTGATTTCAACAACAGATCTGAAACAATATTATTCAGGAACAGGCCCAAATTTTATTTAAGCTTCCCTTTATAGAGCAGTAAAATTAATGTACCCAAGAAAGACTGGTCACTTATCTCAAGATTGTTTCATTCAAACCAAAATAGGTCAAGAATCTATGTGAAGTAGGTAATATGCTACAGAGATGCACACATGTTTGTTTTGTTCAATTAGAGCCATTAGAAGGATTGGATTGAGTTCTTTTGAAAGGCTGGATGGTCATTTTAAAGAATTGCTGTGGTCAAATAAAAATTTCTACAAACACAAACAAATCTCTAAATGGCTATGTATTACAAATGCTCAATAAGATCCAGGCATTTTAAGAACATTGTCTAACCTTACACCACCACAGAATAGATCAGAGCAAATACAAACCCTGGAATGTCAACACAGACTCTTACACTAGACTAAGAGCTGACATCCACTTACACCACAATGCCATTATGTACATCGCCAATGGTTTATCAAGAGGGTTACCTCGGAGTTCAGTTTTCTCTATAATACTCCCTGATGAGTGAATTTTCTACCTGCATGCAAGTGATAGTCATTTACATGTATAATGTAAACATGTAGAGTGATATATACCAGGGTTTATTTGCCCAGGAAACATAGGGATCAAAAATTACAATATTTGCTACCTTTTGCTATTTGTGGAGAGAATGTTGAACAGTACTATATGTGTCCAGAACATTGTTCCATCATAAGTCTGCAGCAATTTTTGCAACAGGAAGGCGATGAACTGTCCCAACAAAGTAATGCCCACCCACATGATGTCTGTACTTGACAACAGGCTTTGCAAGGTTTTCCTGACCAACACAATGGCCAGATCTCCTCAACATTGAACATGTACTGGACATTATGGAAACAAACAACCCTTGCAGTATTTTGTATGTATGTTTATGTGTGTATATATAAAACAGATGCTGTGCTATCATTAGCAGCTGAGGCATAACTCTTTTGGCGCACACACACACACACACACACACACACACACACACACATATATATATTGTGTGTGCCTATGTGTGGAAGTTCCTTCGCATCAATACCAAGATACAGAAACTCTTCTACCAGCCTGAAAATATCATTAAAAATATAACAGATATAACTTTTCTGTAATCTTTAACAAAACTTCTTTGAATGAAATAATAGAAAAAGTAATATTAAATTGTTACATTTGTCATGAAACTACAACACTCTATTGTGGATTAACTTGCCATTTATTATGACTTATTGGAATATGTGCACCTATTGATCATCAGATTGCAAATAGCCAAAATACTGAAACAAAGACATTATGAAGTTTAGACAGTTTTTTGATCTGGATGTGTGACAACATATATGCAAACTGAATTAATGTAATAAAAATTAAACCCATAGACATTATTGATCAATTTTATTAAAACTTGCTTTTACATACATATATATATATATATATATATATATATATATATATATATAATACAATATAATTTGTACAATAACAACTTTGATAATTTTTAGTCTTTCCTTGAAATGAATGCTATATAGTATTTTGGTCTTATATATTTTATCTTCTTAGACTTGTTTTATGCTGATAATTGTATTAAGATTATTTTGTGATGTGATGATCAATATGTGCATGAATTGCACTAAGTTTCAACAAGTGACAAATCAACCTATGAGAGTGTGCAGTGTATCTGTGTCCATGTAAGAATTTAATGTTGATTTTAGATTATTGATATTAGAGATGCAATCTCCCGATAGGCATGAGAAATCATAAACAATATTATTTTCACATATGGGGTGGAATTTTTGAGGTCCCAAGTTATTTGTAATAATTAGGTTAGATGTTTTAAACTTTTTATAGTAAATGATAAATATAAGATATTTATTAGAATCATTAAGTGATATCCACTCATGAATTATATTTATAATGGATTTTTCATCTTTATGATTACGGTGCATCTGGTTATGATAAAATAAGTTAATGGTGAATTTATTTCTGTTTATATCAGGATGATAGCTTGTGTTACTTTCTTCTAAAATTCTTTAAAGCATATTTTATTTGCTTGTTGATGATATGGTTTAGGAAATTATTGCTGATAAGTTTGTTTTATGTTGCTCAATTCTTTATAAAATACGTTTAATAAAGAAATTATTTTAGATTTGATTATTAATGCTTTTTATATATGTAATAATTTTTGTAATAGCTATTTTATATATATAATTTGTAATTGAAAGAAAAAAAATTGTTGGTGTTACATATATATATATATATATATATATATATATATAAAAGGAAGAGGTTATAGTGGTTCCAACGAGAGAAAAGTGTGTATATTAAAAAGAAGAGAGGTACCGCAAACGTTTTTGGTTATAATGTGGATTTTTAAAAAAAATATTATCCTTTATTTTTCCTAATTTTACATATAATATAATTTTACATATATATATATGAAGAAATATACTCTTAAGGTATGCTATATTTATGGGATAAAGTGCTCAATATCAGAGATAAAGCCTGTGTAAATATAAAAGTGAACATTGAAGTCAACAGGCTGTTTCATACTAGACTCAATCGTCAGGCCATGTTTTTATATATACATATTTATGTAGTCTGTTTATAGATATAAAGATGTATTTTCATATTGTCAGTACCTAATTGTGTATCTGTAAGTTGTGTATTTGTAAGTGCTTAAGTTAGTAAGATCAAATGAACCTGGCCTTATTATGACTATAAAAGGTCCTCCTCTTATAAAAATCCCTCACCAGATATCGCATCAGACATCTCAAGTGTCTTCCATATTTTTTTCCTCATCTTTATGTTTGTGTGTAGAAATTGTAGTCTGGAAACAATGGGGTTTGCCTTGGACGTCTTTTGGCATCAACCTCCAGTCAGTATCGAATTTTTTCTTTCCCATTTTTTCTTTTTCACTGGTTTAGCATCTATGTAACCTGAGCAAAGCTTGAAAACTGCTGGTCCATCACAATCAAAGAAGGACACGACCCTGAATTTGAAACCTAATAATCAGGATCTTTGAAAAAAAATTCCAAAGCAAACAAAAGAAAAAGAAAAATTCTGAATATAAAAAGAAAAATTCAAGTCTTTCTTGAAGCTTTTTACTTATTTGAGTTTCATTTTTCCTTTTTCTTTTCTTCCAGACATCTAAACAATATTGAACTATATCTTGTGGCACTAAATAAGAATTTTCCACAAATTGATATTTAGATATTTTATCTCTCTGGTCTTCTAAGTATAAAGCCACTAATAATACCTAATATCTGTTACATTGTCACACAGTAGTGTGAAAATAATTTACTGGCTAAAATTTGTTGTTTACATTTTCCTGTTAAAAATAAATTCATGATTATGAAAATAAAAACTATTATAAATTACTAAGAATTGATATTTCTGTGCATATATTTGTTCATAAAAGTTAATGCACACACACACACACACACACACACACACACACTATATATATATATATATATATATATACATACATATTCTGCACATGTTCCTTTTCATGCATTTTTCTGTATTTGATTGAGAATATTACTGTATCAATTTGGTGAGTCATCTGTGATTCTGAGAATTTGATCACTTATTTAAATGTTTTGTTCAGATACATTATTTTGTTCAATTTGAAAATAAACTTTTCTCACAAATCTTGTACGTAAATTCCTCTAAAGCGCAGAAATTTTTGCAAGTGACATAAAAATTCCATTCCTGTTCATCTCATGTTATGAAACTTTTTCCCCATTTTTTTCTATTTGTTGAGGCACATGACTATACTCTCCAATCAAACATTTGTGTCAAACCTTTAAGTACATAAAAAAAAAGTTTTAATCTTAACTTCAGCAATTTCTCAAAGCCATCCACTCGCAGTATTTTTCTCCAAAGCAAATGGTTGTGCCTCTTTCAAGCATCTTTGAAAAAGTGACAACAGCAAAAGTACTCTATTCTTGGTTAAATTAGAATTACACATGAAGCTATTAGCCTGATGCCTCTTTGAGTATTCTTCAGAAAGCTCTTTCAGGAACCTTTGGAGAACAAGCTTCTGTTCAGACAATAAAAGAACTCTGTAAGAACTAAAAGTTAAAGAAAAAAATCAAAGATAACCAACCTTTGCTGGAAAGTGGGACTTGAAGATGGTAAAAACTTAAAAGGTTTTCTAGGTGAATGATAGAATGTTATAAGATGTGTCACAAAAGGAGTTGATGGTAACACTACTATTACTATGGTTTTTTTCTTTTAAAATATTGACATAAAGCAGGGCTAAAGCTACCGTCAACTTAAAAATCAAGATGGCTGACTAAAAATTATTGGCTTCTTGATGTATATTCTAATCCTAATGATAAGTAAAGTGAGGACTTTATTATCATGAGTTCCCAATAGAGACATTGAGGCATCATCTTTTATTACTTTTAGCAGATCAGTTTATATTTTCAAAAAGAAAATCTCTTGGGGATATCTGGGAATTAGTTTTTTTGTTTTGAAAAAGAGAACAAGAAGGCAATCATAACCAAAATGCTTGTTTTCTCACACCAAAATTATTGCGACAAATTTGTTGAATAAATATATCATGAAATGTAAAGTCAATTCATTTTTTTCATGTTGTTAGAGATAATTTTGATCTGTTGTCTTTTGAATTAAACACTTTCAACTTATAAAGATTTAGGAATATTCTTTTTCTAATTAAATTTCTTGCTACATAATTCTTGTATCCTTATTTTAATATTTTTTACAAAGTCTGTTGAATTTCTTCCATTACTTAAAAGAACTGAGATCAACAATTCTAGAAATTTCTAATTACTGAAAATTTTGTTTTTTATGAAATGACAATTCAAATAAATGATTTCATATATTTTAGTTTTCAGTTTAATTTGTGGGCATATATTTTCATATGACATTAAAGCATGAAAAGGTGGTCATTAAACTTTTATTAGTGCAAAAATAAAAATTTGGTGCTTCACACAACATGAACCTTTATAGATGTCAGTATAACAGAAAAACAAAACTTTTCATTATCTGATAACATTGTCAGCTGTCTTAATTTAAAAACTTTAACTCATTTTGTGCAGATATACTGTATCAGGTTTTGTCATGATAGATATGAAATGTGTTTGACTAAACTTTATCCTTTTAAATATAATTCTTTTATAAATATTAAATCTATTCTTCTTGTTAATAAATGTAATGCAAATGATGTTGAGAATGCTATACACGCAATTTCCTTCACCGAGAAATGAGCTTAACCATTAAGCAGTCGTGAAGTTGTTTAATTTTTATATTTGTATTATCAAGAGGGATTTTCAAATACTTCTTTTAGGTAGTCACATAAAAAGTCCTTTTCCAGTAGTTCCAGGTATTGGAGATTGCAAATATAGACACTTATTTCAGAGGAACAGAATTGATCTTATGTCATTTTTGTTTGAAACTGAAGGTGGGTCAATGGCAAGTTTTGTTTGCAATCAATGTAGGAAGTGAAAATCAACAACAGTGAAGCTTTGTATGTGTCAAAGTGATAAGATTGAGAGAAAGATGGAGGAGAATGTAGCTGGGTAAGATTCAGAAAATTTCTTGACCAGGTTAGTTAGCAGTTTGCTAATGGATAAGTTATACTTTTGCCAAAATGTTGAAGGAACACTGAGCATACAAAACACTTAAAGAAGCCTCAGAGAATATAAGAAATAAATTCATTGACAAACAAAATATATTTTAATCTTTTTTTATTTTTGGGAGTACAAATGTAGATACAGACATAGTAAATTAAAAGAACTAATTCCTAAGCTACTGTTTCAGATATCAGTTGAGAATCAACTGTCCTAATTTTAACATAAAATGTTTAGACTTCTTCAACTAAGTTTACTCAGTTTACTTCATTATGTTTAGCTTAAAAAGTTTTAGCATTAAAATCTTGAATTTAATGTTCTCTTTGTTCTAAAAAATCAGTCTCAAGAAATCCTGAATTTAGAAAGGGATAAGATTAAAGAATTGAAAGAATATCCAAATTTAGAATCATAATAGGTAAAGTTTGAGTTTGTAATAAATTGAACATTAATTCCAAAATTAGGTTTGCTAAATTTTAAAATAGGAAAAGCTAATTTTGGAATTGGCTGTGGGGGATAAACTTAATGTTTAAAACAGGATCTACAAAAGAAGTTAAATTTAGCAGCTGTGAAAGATGTTAAATTCAATATTAGAGCTTAACTTAAAATGTCATATTCAGATTTCAAGATGGAGATGTAAAGAATTGATTAAATTCTTCAGAAAAATTAACATGAGTTTGAAGATTTAGAATTTTTGGGAGCTTTATAAATAAAATGAATCCAAAAAATAGGTTTATAAATAGATAAAGAAGATATGCATAAAAAATATGAGAACTAACAGAACAAAAGACATGCTCATCAACAGGCTGCATAAAATCTAAGGACGGAATGCTGATATTAGAGAAAGAAATAATACTTCAGCACTGAGACAAATATATTGGAGATTTCTTCTACAACAAAAGAGAACAACTGACAATACACAGAAATATTGAAGGACCAGAAATATTAAAATCTGAAGTGGAATTTGCACTGGCCAGATTGAACAGAAACAAAGCAGCAAGGCCAGATCGAATTGTAATAGAGATGCTGGCAGCCTTAGATGATCCTGGCATTGACAAGATTACAGACGATAAATGAAATATACAACAATAGTGATATACCGGAAGGCATAAGCAAATCTATTTTCATAGCACTGCCTAAGAAACCAGGTGCAAACAAATATGAACTCCACTGAACAATCAGCCTAATGAGCCACATAACAAAACTCATCATCATTATTCTGATGAATAGAGTGCACAACAGAATCCGGCCAGGGATAGGACAAAAACAATGAGGGTTCGTCAAAGAAACAGGAACAAGGGACGCAATATTCATGCTCCGAATGTTATCAGGAAGAGCAATACAGATGCAGAAGGATGTGTACTTGTGTTTCATTGACTGTGCAAAGGTGTTTGACAAGGTACACCACAAAGATCTGTTGGAGCTGCTCAGCAACCTTTGACATATTTGGGAAAGACATGAGAATAATCAAGAACCTATACCGCCTGCATACAGATAAAAAATGAGTTCAGCAGATATACAAAAATAGAAAGAGGTGTAAGACAAGGATGTGTCTTCTCACCAGACTTGTTCAACCTATACATAAAGGCAGTTCCGAAAGAACTAGAAATCCTACCAGGATTCATCATTGGCAGCTACAATCTTAACAATATAAGATATACAGATGACACAGTGCTGATAGCAGACACAGAAAGGAAATTACAAAACTTTCTGTGGATGGTAGTGAAGGAGAGCAAGAAGAAGGGACTAAGCATAAACCACAAGAAGACAGAATGCATGGTCATCAACAAAAAGATGAGCTCAAAATGCAAATTACAGGACAGGGATACAAAAATCAAGCAGGTACAGAAATTTAAATATCTGGGAAGTGTTCAAACAGAGAAAGGAAAGGGTGACACTGAGATCTGAAGCGGTATTTGGATGACCAAAGACAAAGAGAGGAAAATTTCATTGGAAACAAAGAGTACTGAACTGTTACATGATATCTGTCTTCATGTATGGCAGCAAATTCTGGACAATCTCCTCAAAGATGAAGAAGAGACTCGAAGCAACAGAAATGTGGTTCTACATGTGAGCAACAACAAGGTTTTGGAGAGATTGGAAATAAAAGGAAACTTATGCTTAACATCAGGAAGAGGCAGTTGAAATTTCTGGGGCATGTAAAATCTGATACTCACCAGATGGATAGAGGGACAAGGGAAAGCAACACATGACATACTTAATGGGTTTGAGCAAATGAATGAACAGAGTTTAGAAGAAATAACAAAAAGGTAGAATTAAGAGCTACAAGGAACAGGAAGATGTGAAGGGCCATGATTGCCTATGTCCTGAAGGGACATGGCACATAAAGGAAAATTATTTTGTTAAGTCATAGAAAGATTTAAGCTAAATTTATACAGAACAACAATTAAACTTATTTTTTAAGTTGTTTATTTTAATATCATGTTTGTTCAGGGCATAGGCAATTATTGCTTTATAAAATATATCATATATATATATATATATATATATATATATATATATATATATATATATATATCAACTATTTTATATATATATCTAATATGTCAACTATTTTTGTAATGAAAATGTTTAGGAAACAATACTATCCTTTTGTCTTAAAAGGTTTATAAAACTGTTTTCATAGATGAATTTGTTCTTGTTTATGTTTTGGAGGAGGAGTAAAAAGATCAAAAGGTCTATTAATATCATCAGAAGCTTTTTTATTATTTTAATAGTTTGTCAAAGATTTTATGTTAATTTCAGTTTTTCTACTAAAATAAAGCAGAAATTTTAACATTAAATTTTTTAAGTGATTCTGTTTTTTATCGATTGTGAATGAAAAATTAGTTTTATAACAAAGGAAAGAATTCTGACCATTTTTTATCTTTTTAAATTTAGTGATAACACATTTTATTGTTTAGAGTTTTTGTCAATTCCCTTTTCAATAAGTCAGTACAAAGTTATTAAGACAAGTTTCCATTTTCTAGCCAACAGTTCTGAATATTTTATAAGTTTGGTTAATTTGGAATTATCTGCCATTTAAATTACCAAGTTGACTCTCAGATTGTTTCAGGAATTGACCACCATTTTATAGTTTTATTTCATTTGGTTTATTTCATCTTCTGCTTAATTTAATTCCACTTTAAAATATTCTCTAAAGATAAAAAAACAGTTACCTGAGTGATATCTTTGTGTGAGATGTTATTTCTTGATAAAAATCTACAAGCTTTTAAAGTGTAAACCAATTTTATATTTTGAATTTTACATGTCTTCATGTGTGCTTACATGTATAATTAAACTAAGTATGCTTACACACACAATCTCTCTCTCTTTTTCTGTCTCTCTCTCTCCATATATATATATATATATATATATATATATATATATATATATATATATATATATATATACATGTGTGTGTGTGAGTGTAGATATACAGATATATATAACTGTAGTTGTCTTATGTAAAGTGTAACAAATTTTTATTCATAAATAAATCAAAGATATATAAGAAATAGAAGCATATAATTGGTTAACACAGTGTCCTATATCTCTAGATAAAATATTATTTTATTAATTTATATATTAACATGGACTCCTGGACATTCTATAACCTTCAACCATCAACTTTGATCTTCAAAAATTTAAATGCAATGTCAATCATTATCTTCTGTCTTTTTAATTCCAGTTCTTTCATTGTTTTCTTTTTCTTATATTCTCTCACACTCAGTAACCCCTTGTGTCTTAGTGATTTTATTGCCTTGCTTTGGATGAAATTATTTTTTAAAATGCTTTGTGGAACTGTTCTCTTGCATCTTTGAAAATGTCTGTTACTATTCCATCTTTGCTTGATACTTTTCTTCATTTCACATTTTGAGTCACAAAACATCAGAAACAACTTTTGTATTTGCTGGTATAAATGTTGTAGTATTTTTATTTTTTAAATATATAGAGTTATATAGTATTTCTCAATTATTCTTAATATCTTTGCTAACTTCCACGTTTCTGTCTTTCAATGCAAGGAATTGCGATTTATAGTAGTTGATATTTAATACTGGTCACAAAGAAAGGCTTTTTCAAGCTCTTCCCTTTTAATATTATTCCCAATTTCATCATTAGTTTTAGTACCTCAATTGTTTGTTGATGAGTTCATTTAATTCTGCATTGTCACTTTTCCCCCCCTTAGCATTTATGACCCTATTTTTTCTTTTACATTAGTTCTACTTTTAACATTGAGAATGTCTGCTTGTTTGTAGCCAGACTCTTTGCTTTTGAAAATATATATTCATAAATGTTATTATGTGAGAAGTTAACATTTTACCCCTCTCATTTCTCATCCATATTCCAAATTTTCCTCTACTAAATTCTTTTTTTTTTCTTGTTTTTACTTTTACGTTAAAGTTACCCATCCAAACAGTGGAATGCAACGGATATTGTAACTCTCTCCAATTTCCTCACCTGAACTTTTTGAAGTTGGTGCATATATCAGTATTAGTTTTGAGTATATTTTTGCATAATCTGATTATAGCTACTCTCAATGAGACAAAATGATTTAATATTGCCTTACTGACTAAAACTCCTACATCACTAAACTGGTTATTGTCTGTTCCCTTTAAATAAAATAGATGTTTACTTACTTTCAGCTGAAAGATATTTTCTCTTTTCCTCTGAGTTTCACTAATATCTACCATATGCCAGATGTTTTTTTTTTCACTTCCATCATTAGTTGGTTCCCTTTAGTTTTATATTATATATATATATATATATAATGGGGGGTGTAAACCACCTTTATGAATATTATTAAATTATCTATTTTAACATATCTTGCTATATTATAAATATATCATTATTATACATACATGTATTTGCAGAAATCTGTGTGTGTATGTGTGCAGTTTTGACATTTATTGTATCTTATTACATTCTCACAAATATACATGTCTACACACTCACACCTATCACTTTACATGCTTATTTTCATATATAACAAAGATACACTGCTGTAAATATTTACAAACTTTGCTACACAAGAGTCCCATCACAATGCACTATGAATACAATTCTGTTTATATTGACATATACAAAAGCTTAATTTGTTGCATGCTTACACACGTATACACACATTAAAAATCTCCATGCGTACAGATGAGGAGACAAAGTAAAAAGAAATAAAATAATAAATAAATAAGTAAATTAGAAAAAGTAGATAATAAAGAATTGTAATTGAAAATAGTTCAGTTGTGAAATGAATGAAATAAGTGGAAATTAGAAATTCCATTTTTGAATGAAGAAACTGTTTCTTTTTGTTTTTCATTTTTTCTGAATATTTGTATTCTTGGCTGGACATAAAAATTTGACCTCTTATTTTTGGCATTTGGCCAGTTTCCTCTGTTAAAAATCCCACAGGATTTCATTAAAGAACCTTCTGGTGAAAGTCTTGAAACATGTCCAGAATAAGAAACTTTTTTCTTGCTTCTATAAAATTAAATAAAGTATATTTTTTTCATTTATGTCTTTTTTTTACATATGAATTTATCCCATTCATGAGGTAAAATTAGAGAATGCACAGAAGGTATAGATCTTCTTTATTATGAAGTTTTTTTTTCTTTCTGTTTGATTGTTCCTACAATATCTTGCATTTTTTAAGAAAACTGTACAGAAAAGAAAAAAATATCAACCACAAAGAGACATTTATTAATGATAGATTTTTGTATATGCATTCTAAGTAGGCATCAGTTCGATGAAATCTCTTGTGTAAATTAATTTTTCACCAAATCTGTTTATTAATCTAATCTTTCTTTCTTGGGGAAAAACATTTTAAAAATTCCCACTGAAATTAAAATACTCTGTCATTTTTTTTCATAAAATTATTTTTATATTTACTGTAAAGTTTTCTTGTAAAAATGTGTTTATAAATAATAAACTGTAAAGGATTTTACTACAGTTAGTTAATACTTGTAATTACTATTAATTTCATGTTTCATATATAAATGTATGTTTTGAAGTCAACATCAACTTTGTCTAAATTGCTTTGTAAATATTCCTCATACTACATTTCATCCAAAATGTTGTTTCATATCTGTCTATGGCAACCAATATATTTTTCTTCTTCAGCTTTCCTTCTTTCTGATTATTTTCATTCTTTCTGTCATTTACAGGATCAAAAACTTATCTTTAATTTATATATAACATTTAATTCCTCATCCTGTTTAATGAATAAATTCTCCTGAAAGGACCAACTTATATAAGTAGACTTTAGAAGAAAGTGATTATTATTTACTTATTTAATCTTGCAACAAATAACAATCTAAGATGTGTTTGAAAGATTTTCACCAGATTTTTAATAAAATTATCCTCCCATTTTCCAAAATGAAGCACCATTCTATTGCTAAATGTAAAAAAATTTTAGCAATAAGTAAAAACTATAGGCATGCTAAATGTGCATCATTTCCTTGTTTTGAAAACAAAACAAAAGGAAAATAAACCAAAATAAAACATTAAATTCATGCTTAGTCTGCTACTTGTATATGGTTGTTGTTAGGCAAATTACCCCCTCCTACTTCACTGTCAGTCTTTGTTTGGACCCTTTATGTATTCAGAAGGTAAATTTTTTAAATTTATTTTTATGGAATTATTCAACAAGAAAATGTTTAAAATACAACTAAAGCCATGCTCAGTCGGCCAGAGGAAAATGTCTGCAATTTAAAGTAGAAAAGTTATCCAAATGTAAAAATGCATGTTTCCTACCTTAAATGAAAAATGTTAGTTGTTTGTGACCAGTGAAGCATTGGAGACCAAGAAATACAGAAACTAAATAGCATAAAAGAAAAATGTCATTTAAAAAAAAAAAAAGAAGAATCTAATTGTTTTTGCTCTTCTTTCATACTCACTTTACTAAAACAATTAATTAGGTAATCAAATTACTTATATTATTTCTTAATTATTTTTTTGTTTTTCAAGTTTTGAATTTATTGTCTGTTAGTGTTTTATTTTTAATTAAGATTTTGCCATTTCATTTGTATATTCATTCCAGTTTTTGTATTTTTTTAATGTTGTTATATAACATTCTGGAAGTAAATGCCTCACAATATTTGAATGCTTCATAGAATTAGTTTGTTTATCTGTTGGGATTAATTGAAAATGGAAATTTGAATTTCGGATATAATGATTAACTAAATTGTAATGTTTATAAATTTCTTTATAAGTGTGAATCGAAAATCAGTATTAAAGTTAGTTACACTTTTTTATCTACTATTTTTATTTAGAAATTCTCTTTCTAAACATTTACATGTCTGTATGTTTGTACATCCCTAAATTAAGTTGAGAGAACTCGTACATCATACACATTTGCTTTGAAGATTTCCGTAAAATCTGCAGTGTAATAGCAGTAAATATATCATTTCAAAATTAACTTTTGTTTTTTAAATTGCCTTGACAACAGAACTACTGATAATAAAACTGTAAATTATGCTTGAAGAACATTAAAACATTAAAGTAGAAATTAAACCAATAAGAAATATTTACAAATTAAGATAAAAATTAAATTTTCTCAGTAAATGTTACAGTAACTTTTTAGTGTAATGTCTTTCTTTTCTCTTGTAAAAAATACTAAAAACAAAACATTTTTATAAGCAATTAAATTATTTTTCTGAAACTGAACAGTGTAATGGGCTCAAGTTTCAATTACAACCACTAAATCCTCCAAATATATTGTAAAATTCTCAGTAAATTGATAAAAAAAATCACTTTGGCTTTTATCAATCAAGATTTGGTAAAGTAACTTCTATTTAACAACTTGGATAAATGTCTTTATTTTTTATTTGTATCTGTTTTAGATTCATTCATATTTTGGAATAATTAAATTAGTTTTATTATTGCAACAAAGGATCGGATGATAAATTGTACATAAATGATACAAATGTATTCAATACAGATGGAAATTATTTGTAGAAAACAGTTTATACACACACACACACACACAATATTAAATAACGCATATTTAGGCAGTTCATTTAAAAAAGTTTTGTTATATTTAACAATGAAGATCTGTCTTCTGTTTAATTTTTATTGTATCTTGTTTATATTCACATATAAAATGTGTATAAAATATCGGTGGAGTAATGGATAATGGCTCGGATTGAGGAATTGAAGAGCCGAGTTCAAATTCCACTTGAACCCATTACATTCACTTACATGCTAATACCATTGGGAAAGGCATGAATCTTCTTCTCCACCCAGCTATGGCTAAATAGCAGGACAAACCGGATTCTATAGCCTTGGATAGCAACTGGTCTACTGCAGAAAGAAATGGCAAGCTACTGTAGGAAAAAATTTGCCTTGTCAGTCATGTATTGAAAGATACATGATCACCTACATGTGTATCATGCATGGCACATAACTGACTGATATATATAAAATATTTATAATATGTTTAAAATGTTTAATACATTAATTTTCTGGTACTGTTAAGCTCTGTGAAACCATTCTACACATGACATGAAAATGTAATATTCACTCAAAAAATGCTAATAAAACTTTCTTCTACAATACTTACAACATTGTTTCTTATAATGACCAAAACTGAAAATTACTTGAACAAAACAAAAACATGAACTTTGGAAATTTTATCCACAATTTTCATCCAAATGCATAATAACTTATTCAGAAATTGGAAAAATACAATATAAAAAAAGTAGACTGATAGACTTTGTTGGTTGAATTTAATAAAACTTAAATATATGCAAATACATACACTACAGCTCAAAAGTTTGAAGCCACCCCCAGAAATAGCATGGGATGAACTTGACAGAAAAGTTTTTTAAAAAATGAAAAAGAGCTCTTAGAGTCATTAAAAAAAGAATGGAATCAATTATCAAATTTATACTTTGAGAAACTTTTCCAATGAATGTCAAAAATTTGTGCTGCTGTAATCAAGAACAAAATTTAATTATAAAATGCTTGTTTTCTTTTTGTCATAATAAAATTTCTAATAAAAAAATCATGTCTCCCTTTTTTTAACCATGTATAAAAATTTCTCTTATTTAAAGTACAAAACAAGCACAATCACAAATTATTAGTGGGTATCCTCAAACTTTTGAACTGTAGTGTATGTATGTATGTATGTATGTATGTATGTATGTATGTATGTGTGTGTGTGTATATATATATATATATATATATATATATATATATATATATATTCCTTGAAATGTTCATTTGGGAGTTATTACTCCTGGAGATGGTCTAACTCTGTCACAAGTCAACTCCCACCATATATGTACATATTTTATATACATACATACATACATATATATATATATATATATATATATATATATATATATATATATATATATATATATATATATATATATATATATAATGTGTGTGTGTGTGTGTGTGTGTATTTTTTTGTTTTCCGCATAGTGATCATTTTCATAATTTTTTTGTTTTTAATAACACTTTTCTTGAATATAATTGTTAATAAATTAGTGTATAATGATTGAACAACAGACTTCAATATTTTCACAAAGCCCTTAGAAATGACTGCTTTTAAGAGTTCCTAAAGAGAATCACATGCAGACCCACAATGCCTGATCTTGATGCCCACACACACATAGGCACACATGATGTAAGCACATCAAAAAGTTAGTAGCCTAATGATTACAAAGCATTTATTATGCATAACTAATATTTATCTTTGAACATAATCTCCTTTTTTGTTAATGCACTTAATTCAGTAGTGCATATTAATCACATAGATCAAACATATCTTATTATATTTCAGGTCAAAATTCAGCTAATGTCATGCACCAGACTTATTGATCAATAGAGAAAAAGAGTTATGCAGATATATTTCATTTTAGTTTTAAAAGTATTTTAAATACACATGTACATGTCTGTTTGGGTGAGACCACACACACACGTTTATGTTAAATAATTATGCATTTAAATTAAGAAATACAAATTAAAAAAATATTAATGCATCTATTTTTAAACGAGGAATGTTATGTTTGAACATTTAATGTGCAATTGGATATGTGTATTTGTGCATATATCTATGAGTAGGAGTGAGACAACACGTAGAATTGTTGATGTTCTTTTAGGAAGATTAAATGAATCATTCTAACAGATTTATTCTGACAGATAGAAATTATTTCATTTAATTAAAGCTAATTCAAAAGTAACTATGCACTTCTTTTTAAAAATGTGTTTGATTGAAGAGAAAATTGATATATTAGGATTATTGTATTTAAATGCTTTATTGATCAGCTATTTTAATGGTGCTAGTATCAGAGAAAAACATTTTGTATAATCATTATTTTATTCTTTAATTAAAAGCAAGATTAACAATGATTTTACTTCATTTTTTAATGATTTTTTTTTAATTTAAAATATAAAATCACTTTAGGGTAACCCTAAATATTTCTTTTATTAATCTTTAGTAATATGAAAGTTTTATTAATAGAAAAAAATGATGAAATTCATTTTTTGGCAGAGTATGATTAATTATAGAAAAAGCAATAATTCCATTTGGAGAATCCAGTCGTGACAGTTTATGATTTATGAAGATAAATTAAAATTTTATAAATTGTTCCCTTTGAAAAAAATCAAATATCTTTCTTTAGGTGGATGTCTTCATCTTTTTGCTGCTATATATATTGGCTTATCTACTTTCAGATATTTAAATACATTTTATTTTCATTTTGACTTGTACATTCATAGATTTATAACAACATGTACTGAAACACTCATACATGTGTGTATAATTTTTTTCAAATAGAATATATGGAAAACTTCTCTTAGCCAAAAGTCCCTCAGAGGACGAAACACGTCGGCTAAGATAAGTTTTCCTTTTGTCTTTATTCACATACATGTATGCATTTTTTATTTCTTTATACCTAAGCCAGTCACATTCATATAATTTCCAATAAATTTTCTGTCATTTTATAAGTTGTTTTGTAGATAGTTTTCTGAAACATTTTAGCATTTTTTCTTTTTGAAAGCAAATAAAATCTACTCAGCATTTTCTTGAGACAATTGTGTTAAACAATACAATATGAAAATGATTTCATTTTTTTTTTCACAAAAGTTTTTAAAATTGAAAGATGCTTCCATTTTCATTCAGTTGAAAAATTTTCAGTGTTTTTATTTAATTATTTAAGATATTTATTATAAATTTCATGCTCTTAATTTTGTAAGAAAAAAAAATCACACTTAAATCTAAACATGTCTGTATGGAATTTTTTGATAAATTATTATTATTATTATTATCATCAACATCATTTGAACTGCTGTCTTCATTTTGTCTGTCACAACATTTCAGTCATTGTTCTCTCTGGCCTTCTTCAGGTGCTTTTTGTGTTTGGTAATATTTTTTAAATTTCAATGTGAATCTTTTATTCAATACTTGGTTGTTAATTGTTCAAATAAATCAGTGTATAATTTTGACTAATGTACTTCTCTTTATTTTGTTTATTAATACCTTTTGGCTACTCTATCCTTTATTCCTTTCTTTGATTCACTCCTTCATGAATAATTTTTTGTCATTTCTTTCTATTCATGATTTGTTGATCCTTTGATGCCTTGCTATTTCATCTGCTTTAACAAATCTTTTTCTTCATTAAGGGTTTCTTTATTTGTATTTTTCATTTGTTTATAAGCAATTTTATTCTGAGGGAAATTATTACACATTTCCTTAGGTAAGGTAACTCTGCAGCAAGCATTGGATATGTTCATTTGAAAATGTAGAGGAAGGCTAATTGAAATGTGTAAAAAATTGTATGTAAAATTGGACTGACTATAATGTAATGGTTAACAAGCACCACTCATTTCACACCTCACTGGATATTCCACTGATGTAGTTTTATGCTAATCTAAGATATGCTAAACTTTGTAAATTTTATAAGAATGAATAAAGTACAATTACAACATTCATAACATTTAATTTAAAAGCAGTCTCACTACAAAGTAGGGCAATATTCTTTATTCTCTTTCGATGTAATATCCTAAAATAAAGTATATATATATATATATATATATATATATATATATATATATATATATATACACACACACACACAATGGGTGGAGTATTAAGTTTACAACACTTAACTGGAAATTTATAAGAACTTTAAAGTATCTGGAATGATTCAATAATAGATTGGTGATTAGGAAACCTGTAACTTTTATTAAAATTGATAAAAACTAATGAAATACTTGAAGACTCAAGATATTGGTTTTTAAACTTTTCTTCCATAAAGCATCAGCGTAGGCAGTGGACTATAAATATAATTTCATTGACGTTTTTGTTCTCTCTGAGAAAATTAAATAATTTATACATCTAAAAAATTGATATGCTGCATATAATGAATAGAATTTTGAGGAGAATGGCTTCATTGTTTTAGTTTAGAATTAGAAATTTTCTTCTCATCTCACAAAAAATTTCATGGAGTCTTTTACATGAACTAATGTTGAGCCATGCTTACAAGTATTTGTTTATATAATTAAACTTCAATCCTAACAAACAAAGCTTGTACCTTTTCAAATTTTTTATCACTATGCTTGAACTTGAAAAAATATACAAAGAAATTCAGAAGTGACATTTTAAAAAGTTTTCAAGTGTTTGACATTTCTTCTCTCTACCCTCAAATCTCTGAGCAATTTAATGAACTGGATTAGTCATTGATTTTTGCTGATTACTCTTATGAGTGCATTTCATGGCAGTGGGTCAGGTCGATAGTTGGAACCCTGCACATGAGATGTGAGGTTTGGGTTGGTGTTCAAGAGGAGGCATAATATAAATTATGAACTCAAAATGGAGATCAACATTTGAATAAAATATCCCACTTCAATCCACTTTCAACTGACAACATTTTAGTTAAAATTAGTTTTTAGCCTTCATTTTTAAAAAAATTGTTTTTTACAAAAATAATTTCTTCAGCATTCTACATGATTTTGTAAATATTTCTTTTTCTCGTTGCTTGCAAATTTGAACTTTGGTATTCATCTGCTTTTTTTAAAAATTTGTTTTAGAAACCTCAGAATTAATGTTTTGAATGTGATACATTTTAATAGATTGGCAGGTTGAAGTTGGAAAGGAAGGACATCCCCTAAGTGATGTGGGTGGGGTAGATGTCTTGGTGGTGGGGATGAGAGAAAAGGACAATGAATATTGATCATGCAGTAAATCATAAAAATATGAAAAAAATAAGCAAGGAAAACAAAGAATTCAATTTGTTTAAATAAACAAACTAAAGTATAACAAAGATCTTTTGACAAAACAGAATGCTACATATTGATGTTTCCTAATGTGTCAAAAAGCTTGTCCATTTTGTTGTTTTTGTTCAAACTTTCCTCGTTTTCATTATTGTTTTTATCAGTTTTTAATTCAGTAATTTTGGCTGGACAAACATTGGTCTTTGGTACCTAACTTCACATATGCACTTGTACATATTGATTTGCAATGACAATGCAAAATGGGAAAAGGAAAATATGTACTCTTGTGGTCAGAAAAACTAAGGTTATTCTTTATTACTATTTTCTCTTACTTTCTCACCTTGCCACATTTTTTTTTTTTTTTACTATTTCTTGATTCCTAGTTTGTTTTTTTTGCCTCCATTTTTTTTTACTCTCATCTTTTTTTCTTTTCATATATCTTGCCAGCCATAATTTATTTTCTTTCAAAATTTTCTCCTCTTGTTTTGTATTTTTCTTTTTTCTCTTCTTTCATCTTTTTTCTTTTACATAATTCTTTTTCTGTTCATTATAGAAAAGAATTATGCAAAAGAAAAAAGATGAAAGAAGAGAAAAAAGAAAAATACAAAACAAGAGGAGAAAATTTTGAAAGAAAATAAATTTTTATTTTTGCTCTTTTACCTCCTATTTCATCACCTATTCTTAATTTTAATTTATTTTCTTTTTTCATGTTATCTTTCTTTCTTGCATTATTTTCTTATTTCTCTTTATTTTTTACTTTCATTTTTAATTCTCTTTTTACTAATTTTTTATTCCAATATTCTCCTTCTTTCAACCAGCAATCTGTTGTACATAATGTAGACCGTCGCCTTTGTTTTCTCTTGTGATCTATTGTTGTTTGTTTAGAAGAAAAAATCTGTTTCATTTTGTCTTCACTTCTTCCTACAAAATTTTTTATCAATCTTTTAATATTTTTTTACTTTACATTTTTCAGCTATAGATCTGCTTTTTATGCATAGGGGCAATTTACAAAAGTACCATATCAACACTTCCATACTTCTAGAAATCCTAGCACAAGGAGGAGATAAATCTTATGGCTTCTTTAGATATTTAACAATTTTTGGAGGGTTTTCTTTCTTGACATAAGTCATTTTTTAACGCTTTCTTTATTGACATAACTGTCAAATTTTTCCAAATATTAAAAATAAAAAATCAAGTAAAATAAAATATTTAGCAATATTTTTACTTACTTGAGATTTAATTCATTTATTACTGATGATTTTTTTTTATTTTTACTCAATGAGGATTTAATAGTCAGGTTATTTACTCAGAGACTGTTTGGTTTAGATTTTGATTCTAAATATCAGGATAACTTGGAGAATGTGCAGGTGGCATAGTGGTTATTGTTGTAAAAATTAGAATCAGCAAGCTGTATTCAAATTTTGGCCTACTCTGTTGCATTCACTTTTGCATAAATGCTCTTGGGAAAAGTAAGAATTCATTTCCCTCCAGCTATGGGTTAAGTAGCACTGTAAACTAGGCTATTTTAGCCTTCACAAAACAATCAAAGAGCATAGAACTCTGAATTTCAAACTGTGGAAATGGCAACAAGAATCCACTTCATTATCTTTCCCAAGAACTAATGGAAATTCACAGATAATAAAGAAAATAATCCATGGAGAGTTATGATAGTCCATGTACTGAAGTGACAGCATTTTGTTTATAATCTCAGAAATATATGATTGTGTCTATAGCAACAGACCAAGAAGCTTGAGATTCTAATTATTAACATTGCTGTAATTCTCTCTTGAAAACAAGAATCTCATTTTAGAAAAATTCCAATTTAATCAAATTCTTCTGTGACAGCTGTAAAAAGAAATTAGGTGCCTTAGACCCAATCTGACTCCTCCTAAAATAATTTGTAAAATATGTAATAAGAATGACAAACCTTTGGTTGATTCAAATTACATTAACCTGTTCATATCCTGGGCAAGACAACCTTTCTTAGCAAATTGTCCGTTTAGTGTCACAGACAGAATAACTCATCTTATAACAGTGTTATGATTTCACAAGATGTCAGCATCTCCTTATACAAACAAAAGAAATTTGCATATTTAATCTGGTGATAGAAAATGATGAACATTTGTATAACTTTGTGCCTTGCCTTATGTGTAGTTCAGTTAATTTTGTATTTTTGCTATCTCCTCTAAACCATGTTCTGCCATTCTTTTACACAAGCTCATTAGATAGGTTAAGCATTGTTTCCCTCTGCCCCTCTTGCCTCCAATATGTCCTGTGAGTGTCAAATTTTCCAAGTCCTCTCTCCTCATTCTGTGCCATAGAAATTTCAACTGTCTCAAGTTAGCATAATATTTTGCATTAACTGTTTGACAAGTCAGTCATCAAGATATCTTCTTTGTTCACCACCACCACCATCAAAAAACAAGGCTATGACTTTTCCAAGAGTTGCCACTGCTTCTTGGTCTTTGGATCACATTAGTGTATCCACATTTCATTAATAGTGAAAAGTCATTCCAAAATTATCATTAGATTGCTGAAAAGGCTGCAAAATAAACTAGGATGCATCCACTTGATATTGTTTCTAGTCAGACTTCAAACATTTAGCATCTACTTACTGATAGCTTCTGCATATTCAACTACTTATAAATTATATATTTAATTCTTTTGGTTAAAATTGGTCAGTAGGACAAAATTATGTCATGAACATGATCAACAATTGCAGACATTGACACTATTGAATGTCTCCTTCACCCTGATTCATCTTGGATCTTAAAAACTCCATGATGAAAGTTGGTATATCACTTCTTCACAGTTGAGTATGATGAACAAATGTCACCCAATATTTGTTACATACTCATGGATTACCTTTCAAGTTTTCTTCTGCAAGAACTGCAAATTCATGACAGCCCTGAGTTGAAAACCGGAAAACCATCCATTTTCTGTTGACTGACTTCATTCAAATATCTGAAACAAATTCAGAAATAAGCATGAGGACACAGAAAATTGACACTTTATTATATTAAAGAACACTTTCCAGCTATGGTGACAAAATAAAGATCAGATTTTAAGAAGTGGGTTGGGCAGAGACATTTTCAGCAAAACATCTCAGAAAATAAAAGTAAAAAATATTTGTTAATATATAAAATGTTGTCACAGTTGCTTTAATGGTTAGAATACAAATTTAATAGCACTGACATCTGTCCTTCCAGGACATTGTCTAACATACATAATATTAAGTAATAACGTTAGTAAAAATTAACCTACAGTTTAAAAAACTAGAGTATAGTATTTTTAGGTATTCAACATATTGCATATACAGTCTATGACTTATAGAAATTCTAATCCTTAACCTCAACCATTTGAAGCAGAGGTACAAACAGATATTAAAAACTTAATGGATAAAGAAAATAAGAATAAAACAACTTGTACAATCTCATAGTTAGCAATGATACTGATATTATTCATTAGAATATAAATATATATTATCTGAGTAAACCTGCAGTGACAATTATTGTCCAGAGATCTTAAAAGTCTTCTGACCCCAGATTTTATGACCCTTTCCCATCCAACACATGCCTGTAATAATCTTAGGCCTAACTTTCATATATACAGCAATCAAAATCTCATAATTTTGTCCAGAAGATTAGATTTTTGGCTTCTGATGCAAAGTGTTTACTTGTTTATTCCTTTCATTTACTTAGTCTTTATATGGCTTATAAACATTGGTGTTACATAATATGACAGACATTTTGTTCTTTGCTAATGTTTTACAATTGAATCAAAGTTCTTTAACCTCTGATTGGATTCCACCATCCCAACAAGAATACTCTGGGGTAATCAAATTATAATAACTTGTGAATCAAATTAGATTTTACAGCTCACATATACACATAAGCTGTTATATCTATACACAAAATGTTATAAAAGCAATAAATATAAGATTGTAAAATACATTGAGGACTGAATTTGTGCAAGTAAGGGAGAGTGACATATACATATATCTTTATATAGATATATATAGCTGCACACACAACTTACATAAATATATACTTCTATACAAGCTTATATGCAAACTATTTATATTTATATATAGATATATATGTAATAAATAATATAATACATGTCTCTCTCTCTCATATATATATATATATATATATATATATATATATATATATATACATAATAATAGCTGGTCACTCGCATTCGAGGATACCCATCTACTAGGGCAGCTAGCCAATCCCTATTGCAAGACCAGCACACTCAAACACTCGGTCACAATATCTTGTGACCACCACACATGCACACACACACACTTGTTTTTATTTGAAAGTGAACTTCATAAATATACATACAGATTAAACCAGTTTGACAGATGAAACAGTTGCATCTTTTCTCTCAGAACTAATATTAATGACATAACAAGAACCAGGGTTTTAGTTGCTGATTTTCAGTGCAAACGAGCAGGCACTCTCCTCTTTGGAACATTGGTGCAACATGATCATTCTATTTGTCATTTGAACTCATAGCAGACTAAGCAATGTTTAAGAAATATGCATATCCTTGGATGTATGTATGTATGTATGTATGTATGTATGTGTGTGAATGTGTGTGAATGTGTGTGTGAGAAAGAGAGAAAAAGATTACAAATATTACTTCTGAGTAATCACTTTTATCAATCAGCTTAAAAGTATAAAACAAATGAAATAAATTGAACTTATCTCATTCCGAACCAATTAAAATAGAATATAGAAACTGCTTGTCCTTTAAGAAATGGAACTCACTAAAACCAATGAGAGAAAGAAGATAGAGATTTTAGACAGTTCATTTACCCTTCCACCCCTTCAGCCCATTGCTGTCTCTTGTATAATTCTCCTAGAATTATAAATTGGACAATAAAATCCACTACTTGAAGCACTGGGGAACCAGTGTGGCACACAAGTCAACAAAAAGGAAAACATTCCATAAGAAAAGTAAAAAAAAAAAAAAATAAATAAATAAAAAAAATAAAAGTAGAAAGAGAGAAGCCAAAAGAACACCTCAGCATCTTGTAAGGACAAATTATATCTCCCTTGGGGGGTCAGTCCACTGTAACTCAGGCTCAGCTACACTTTATTACCTATACTAACTTACCAAGTCATGCTACATCGATCGTACAGAGTTCCCATGATGCTGAAATAAATATCTTATGAGCCTTTGAGTCAATCATTCTTCATCATTGACGCATGCCCTCATATGGAGATTACCATTCATAAAAGTACCAACCAATCTAACATTTTCCTGTAGTAGCCTGACCAGGGATAATTACCCATTACTATGGTGGGGCTCCTTGCCAGGAACCAATGGCTTGCAGGGTTCCAACAAGAACCAGTCTTAAAATAATGCCTGCAGATTGAAGTACGTTTCATGTTTACATAGTTAATATATGAATCTGCTCACTTTTATAATCACTGATGAACACTGTTGGGATTGAAAGTGGGTGAGAACTGTTTCCATTCATTTCTAGGACCAATATCTGGCCCATACTTTTGCCTCTCCCTCAAACAATATTATATATTCTTATGTAGTTTTGTGGCACCCCCAACTTCTGATATTCCCCCTGCTGACACATTATTGGCTGTTCAGATTTTCTTTACTTGGTTTGTCTCAATATAATTATGGGTCAAGAGAAATTCATTTTGAAATAATGAACTTTTATGAGCTGAAAGAGAGAGGTCAAATGTTGGGTGCTGGGTTTAGGTTTGATTGTTTCGGATGCAGGAGAGAGAAAGAAATGACACAGGCCATAAAATATATTTATTGGCTTCATTGTGGCTGTTCCAGTATGCAGGTGTGGTTTTAATCCACTCAAAAGGAATGAATAATTTCTCCAGCTTTCTGAACTTACTGATGGATTTTATTAATGCTTCAAAAAAAAAACAACAACAACAAATTCTTCTGATTAATAAATTGGTCCATTGATGCTGTAATTTTTTCTTGATATTTATTATGCTTAGCCTATAGTACAAGCTCCAAAAAGATTAAGAAGATTGTTACACTAATCTTCAAAGAATGAAAGGGCCAGCCTGTCTTTAAAATCAGTATTTCAAGTCTTGGCATTTACTTGGGTTTAAACACCAATTTAAGGTACCATTGAGAAATTATTACAATTATATTGTTTGGATTAATGTTTTTTTTTTAATTTTTTCATAGCTTTTTTATGAATGATGTTTCAGATGATATAAATGGAAGTCTTCATCAGGTGTCTGTCTTACTTTTTAAAAACTGAACCTTGTTTATTTTTTTTTAATGAGGATATGCATACTCCTGCTTAAACCTCATCTGTGGTTTGTATATATTATCAATATTACTACTGGATCTGTTCATCACATGATTTAAACATAGCGTGTGTATGCTGATTCCTTAACTCTCTTATTCTCCAGTGTTTCACTGTCAATTAATTTAACTGTATTGTCCATTCATATAAAAATACATAACTATTTCTACAAGGCAAGCCATCTTCTATCCTTTTTTATATCCTAATTTGCAAGTAACATCAGTCTTGACTGACAAGCTTGACTGGTGATGGTGGTGGGTGGGAGTGGGGTAAAAACAACGCTTGCTGTTAAAGAGGGGAACATTTCAAGCTCTGTCGTCAGCATTTAGTTTACTGACATAACTTTGCATGTTTTTCTCTTTAATCTTGAGCCCCAAAGTAAATCAAATTTCCATGTTTTACTGTTATAACAAGATAACATGAAATATATTTATTGCAGAAGAAAAAAATAAAAAATGTCCTGCCTTATTGCTTTCTCTATACCTCATCATTAAGGACAGTAAAGTCACAAAGGAAGTTGCATAAATCCAAACACATCTTGTTTCAGTTCCTGAAATGGTCAGATTATAAATGTTCAAAAATAGTACATGCTTGCATTGTTCCCCCACCCACCATTTTTCTAGTAATAAAATAAATAGTGAAAATACTTCATGATTTTATATAAATTTGCAAACTAACTTTATATAACAATGATGGCATGTAAAATTGGAAAGAGGAAAATGACAAAATGACTACAGATATATTTTCTACTTAATCATTAATGTTTCGATGACCACACTGGTTAAAGTGACATACATGAAAGATGGATTCTTGAGGTGTGGGTTATACGTTCATTCTAATTATTTCTAATTTCAAACAGTTTATTTAACCAATTGAAGATTTAGTCCTAATTCTTATCCAAAATGTTGTGATAAAAAGTAACCGATTTATCAAAGTACCATAAGCAGAAAAAATAGTTTTCTGTGTGCATGTATTACTTTAAATACATGTGTGTGACTGTTTTTATTGCTTGTTCCAGTCAAATCCATTACATTCACTTACATGCTAATACCTTTGGGAAAGGTATGAATCCTCTTCTTCTCCCCCCAGCTATGGGTAAATAGCAGGACAGACTGGCTTCTATAGCCTTGGATGGCAACTAGTCTACCACAGAAAGAAATGGCAACCTACTACAGGAAAAAAATCTGCCTCATCAGTCATGTATTGAAAACATTATTGCCTACGTGTGTATCATGCATGACACATAACTGACTGATGTTAGTTATTAAAGTGTGGTCTGCTCAAATATTTCCTCATCTATTACTATTTATCTACTAATCTGCCCCAGTCTCTCTCCCTCCCTGCCCCAGTCTGTCTGTCTCTCTCTCTCACCCTGCCCAAGTTTATCTCTCTTTTTCTTCCACCCTACCTGTACATGTTGTATATAAAGGTAGTTCATATCTATTTATCTACAAAATCTGTTCAGAAACAGTCCAACTATTTTGAATATCAAGAACCACTCTACATGTAACAATACAAAAGTTTCAAATTTGTCAATTCTTTCTATTATTTTCATCACAAATCCTTTAACAGATTTCATATTTACTGTTAAAACAAATGAATTTGAAATTAAATTTTATTTATGTAGTAAACATCACTTAACAACTGGAAACACATTCTCTTTCTTTACAGATTTTTTTTAAATATATTGTTGACAGTAACACTTATCTAATGGACTTATCATTATTGCCTTAAAATATGAATTTAATAATAATAATAATTTGTCTCAATAATATTATTATTGTTATCATTACTGCAATTATTATTTTTTATTTTCACTATTACAATTGCTGTTCGTAGCATAAAAGATACAAAATGATCTGTTGACAGCATGGAAATGATAAATTGCAAAGTGTATTCTGGCTGAGTCTCTGCTAAAATTCACTTTTATCCAAATGCTCTTGGCAAAGACAGGAGTCTAATCTTTACATTTTGTCCCATTGTCAAATATCTTGACAATGGGCTCATTACTGGCATGTCACAATGGTTAACTGAAAAGAATGAACATTTGAGCAAACCACTTTACTATAATTATGTTTACTTTCAAGGAAGTGACAGTAAAAAGCAGTTACTTGATAAGAGACAACCATTTTATCAGCATTGTTGATATTATAATAATTAATATTAGTAAAAATATTATTGTTGTTGCTTTTGATCATAAAGATCTAATATTATTATTAAATAAATAACCTCACCAAATTTTTTAAAAAGTCAATGAATAGCAAAATACTCATTTCTTTATGATTTTTCTTTTAATATATTTTATTATAATTTCCTAAATTATAGAAACAGCAATCACTTTAAGTTCAGTGTTTCAACAGAAATGCATCTCTCCAAGTTGTTTTTTATTTTAAAATGCTTTTTCAATTTACTATTGATTAAGCACTCCAGATCACAAATATAAAAAGAATTTTTTTTTTCCTAAATTTTAAGAGGGGGGTGGAAAGGGTCTTTATTTTTTATTATTTTCTGTTCTTTTTTTCCCTTTCTCTTTTTCTTTTCTCATTTCCCTTTCTCTTTTTCCTTATTTTAACATGTCCGTCTGTAGACTGTTTCTGTTATTTGGCATATCTTCTTTATTATTAATACCAAAATCATACCCGTGAAAAATGATTGGATCATTTATGTATGAATCAGCAATTGTTACACATACTTACACACATTTTATTTAATCCCTTACTCATTTTTTTATTGTGTTTTTTTTTCAACGGGAGTATATAGGTTCACCTATCACCTGGTTCACATTCCTTCCCCATCTTTTGAACAGGAGTAGAGGTTTATCCCTTCTTTTCTATTTAGGATTGTGTTTCCAGTTCTTTCTCCTAAAGTTTTTCTCATTCTCTTTCACTTCCAGTAACCCCTTGTATCTTAGTGGCATTATCACTTTGCTTGGAGTGAAATGATTAAAAAAAATTATATATATTACATTTTATATATATGGATTCTGAAAGTGACTGGCACTTAAACCAATCTAATGTCATAATTGCTCACATAAGGATATAAATATAAATGAATATTGTAAACAGAATATTATTGTGCTTAGTTTTATCTTTATTGTTTGTAGTAGCAATGGTACCTCTATTTTGATTAATAGTTACTAAATTTAGCTTAATATAAAATAAGGGTAGGAAGATTGTGTTGTGCCAAGAAGATGCCTTTCTAAAGAAAATTAGCATTCTAAATTTTAATTTCTGCTTGGGCTTGAACAATGACCTTTGACATTGGTAGAAAATACATATGTTAGATTCTTTTCTAATATTCTTGTTATGATTATCATTACTGTTATTATTGCATTTTAATTATGATTGCCACTCTCTTTTTATTATCAGTCCTGTTGTATTTTATGTGAGAAAGTAATATCCCTATTAGTTTTAGTATTTGCAGCCATTGATCTGGTACTTATAACTTTTACAATTTTCAGCTAACAAATATGCAATGAATCATTTTAAATTCTCTTTATCTCAATTTGCCACATTTTATTTTTTAAATTGAGAGATTCCCAATAAATTCTTTCGTTCATTTTCTTAATCAATTCACAAAAATTCTTCTTCTTCATTTCACAATGTCAAGTAGTTATTTCTTGAAAGCAGTATAACTTTCATGTGTCTATGTACATTTGTATGTACATTTCTAAGGGTGTATGTGAGAATGGGTTGTGTTTTATGTCTTTAAGGATGTATGCATATGTATGCATAGGTATCAGGAAATACTACGCAGTATGTGTGCATACATTAAAATGTATATGTTGCTTGTCCCAAGTATCTGACTGTGGAAATGTGTGAAGTGGACACACACATGTAAGCATGTATAAGTAAATGAACCTGTGTAAATATTAATATACAAAACTAAAGACTTGCTTACAACTGTATATTATCTGTAAGGTTTTGTGTACACATGCACATGAACAAGAGATAATATGTATTTTTCCTCACTTTTATGCATGAATGTATGTGTGTGAATTAGTAAATAAATGTGTAAGCACATTAAATATTTTATTTCATGCTTTGAATAGATAATCTCTATATGGAAATGTGTTTCTACATATTTGTAGATAAATAGATGATGGCTGCAACTCGATTTTGAGTAATGTCATTGCTTAATTTATCCTCAAATATGGGCAGCACGGATGTTGCTTTTTAGTTCTGCTAAGGCCTTATAGTCTCTTATGCAGATGTGGCAGTTTTGGGCCTCTTTTGCAGGAGGGAGCTACAGTAATATTTTTGTGAACTTTCATATAATATTTTGCTCCCCAACTAAGGACCCATCTTTTTTACACACCTGTGCAAGAAGAAATGATGTGTAGTGAAGAACTCCCTCTAGTGTTTTGATGAAATTTTTTAAGCTTGCCCTACTTAGATAGACATCACCACATTCATTACACATTAAATTAAATTCTGTGCCAACATTTTCAGGGAAATTAACATCTTATGTTTTTCAACTCAACACTATTCTGTTCAGTCTTCTTGACATTGTGCACTGCTTATCACCCAAATGAATGATATCAAGCTAGGTTTTCCCTGTAATCTTGAAAGATGTTGGCCCTCACCAGTGTGTTCTTGATGTAATCTTTATACCTAAATTGGAGTTTGTGTTATGGTCTTTTTCTCTCACCCAACTCACCATAGAAAATGTTTAAGAATCCTGTTGTTCTTCATCCTGACCCCATGACCATTGACCACAATACCATAACCAAATATAAAGTACCAAAGTCTCTATATCAGTAGACTGAACACGTTCAAGGGTATCAATGTAAATCCTGTACATTTGCAACTGGATACCCAGTGTACAGTGGAAACACTGTTGGTGAAATTACTCCAAGTTTTTCATGAGCCTTTGAAAAATGACGTGGGCCTCTCACGTAGACAACATGAGAGCCCCAGGCCCATATACAATATGTGAAAGATGTACATATTGATAGACATGTAGATAGACAGTCATATGTATGAAGTGGAAGAGAGAGGATAAATACAAAAGAGGGAAAATAGAAGATAGGGCATGTTTGTCTTTATCACAATCAAACAATACCTTTATCATATATTTATTAGAGTAATTTTGTGGTTATAATATCAAAATGGATTCATTTATCAGGTTTTTTTTATATCAGTGCTCCTTCCTTTCTTGTTTTTTTTGTTTGCTATACTTTTTCACTCAAAGGTTTTTACTTTGTGATCATTTTTCTTTTTCAGTTATAGTATACTATTATTTATTAGTTTTAGAAAAAAAAAACATATATATATATATATATATATAATTTTAAATTTACACATGTACACATTTATTATTTCATCCAAGATCAAATAGTTAAAATCTGATATATATATATATATACATGGTTGAAAAATAATAGACGGAAATTAAATTAACTCTTCTCATTGTTATAAAATCATATTGTCTCCTTAAAATAAAAATATTATTTCCTTTTTCATGAAACTTGAATGGCGTAAACAGTTTGTTTTTTCATAAAAATAAAATTATGAATGGATCCATGGTAAATAACTTGTGACAATATATTTTGTGAGTGTTTAAGGAGCCTTATTCACACAACTAGTACATAAATACAACTAAGAATATTGTAATGAAAACAGGTTACTAGTTGTAAAGATATTCAGTTGAAAATTTTAACAATCTCAATACAGTGTAACCCGGATATAAGAGAGCTGTCGGGACCGGATAAGAAGTCTCTTATATCAGGGTTTATCTTATATCCGGGTTTGGTCTATTTTGTTTTATTAACACAGGCTCTAATTTGGGACCAGAGAAAATATATCTTATATCCGGGTTTCTCTTATATTCGGGTCTCTTATATCCGGGTTACACTGTATAAATGAATTCAATACATACATAGATTTTATATATATTTATATACAGAACCAGAAAAGCTTGAAAAGAAGGAGAAAAATCCTTTCTACAACAAACTATTAACTTTCTACTGTGAGGGAGAAAGTGCCTGACAAGGTGTTTCTTTGAGAAACTTGTAATGGTATTAGGGTTCAAGTTTGTTACTGGAGTCCAGTTTGTAGTGGCATTGTCTCATTTGTTGAACTGGGGTATTTTCTTGTGTTGCATTAGGTTTTTCTCAACAGGACATAGTGTAGTATATGGCACATAATATGCCTGGGAGTCAAGAAACGTCTCTGGAAGGGAAACTAGACACATCCTGTCACTATAGTATCCTGGTTTAAATTAAAATGAGGGTTTGTGTCTTTTCCTTTTATACTGCTTTATACAATGCCACCTAATGACATTAAGAGAAGTCTCCTGATAGACAACTTGGGGTAATCACATTACCATGGATGACTATTACTGTCATCAGTTTTTACAACTTATTATTTATACAACAGGGAAGCAGCTATCAGTTAAAGAAATTTAGAGAGAATTTTCACCCCTTCAAATTTCAATTTGATTGCCTTTTCTGATATTTACTTTACAATTTAAAAAAAAATTTCATGATTAATTTTTCTTGAGTTAAATTAATCCACTGGAATTCATTTTCTCCCTATTTTTAAACCTTCAAGATTTTCAAACCAATAATAGTCTTAATTAAAAAATGAGTGCAGGATCAATGTGTTGTAAGCAAAGTTATATTTACCTTGTTTCTGTTGATTTCCCTTTGAGCTTACCTTATAAGGTATAAATCTTAATCAAGTATTTTTCTGATGTGAATATTTCTGCTTTCTCATTTATGGATGTATGGGTATTTTTCTTCATTTTGTCAGTAGCTTCTTTCTTTATTTCTCTTATCTTTTCTCATTTTCTTATCTGTTAAGTACAGATTAAAAAATATAAATATATTATGAATTATCTGTGTGTGAGAAAAACATTTATGGATAGACAAAATCATTGCCTACAAAATGAAAAGAGATTCTTTAGAACAAAATGTAATTTAAAAAAAATACACATTAAATGCTTCTGTTAGATTGAAAAAGATTGCCTTTTTTCTTCTAATTGAGATACCATTTGAA
>OZ038499.1:75428350-75443350 GCA_964036315.1 Acanthosepion esculentum | reverse complement strand
AGACACACATAAACAATGCCTGTAATGTATTATGCGACACTGCACATACATAGTCTTTCATTCCTATACACTTATCAAAATTAACAAAAAACACACAAGTAGTATATTAAAGTTAAAAATAATATTTCCCTTATGAAAATGATATTGAATATTTCAAATTCATAGATTCTTTAAAAATTAAATTAAAATAATTAATAGTGAACGTTTCTTCCTAATTTGAATTATATAATTAATTTGAAAAATTTGAAAGAGGATAACATTGTCAAAATTATAAGTTTTAACAATTAAATAAACAAAATATTGATGTTGTTAATTGTTTCTTTTACTTTTATTATTCATTTTAAATGTGGAATGATAAATTGTAAGAAATCATTCAAGAAAAAATTTTTCATTTTTTACTTACCTACTTTGAGAAATTATTTATAAATTATTCTGTTAATTATTTTTTTATTTTTATACTTGACAAAAACTTTAAAGATTATGTTGTCCATATAAGCATCCCTACAATTATTTTCTGATTTTTTGTCAGCAGATAAAACATGTGATTTTTGCCAAATTTTGAAAACACACACATGCACATTCTTCATAATTTCTAAAACTTTTAAAAAGTAAAATCTAATAATTTAAAGCAGAACTATATATATATAAAATGTTTTAAATTTATATATTCGTTAAAATCAATACATATATATGTTTAGAAAGTATATACAGGCAGCAACAATAATTAATTTAACAAGTTTTGTTAAATTTAACCCACAAGTTTTGTCTAATTTTCAAATAGGTTGTTGTACATCTAAAGCAAAATTGTAAATAAATTGTCCAAAGTTTATTATTTTTGTTTTGTTAAAGTACTTCTGGCTGTTTCTTTTGTTACCAAGAACTTAATGCTGTGATTTTGGCAGATGAGATTTTATTGGTTTCATCCTGGCATTATTTTTGGGGGATGTTACATTTGCTAATGACTGAAACATTGAAACAAAACAAAGACTTGAATTTTCAGCACTTCATCTCCAATTTTGCTTTAGATGTACAACAACCTATTTGAAAATTAGAAAAATACAATAAAAAAAATTATACAAATATTGTCACTTGAATTTTAAAAATTACTTTTAAAAACAAAACAAGCAAAAAATGAATTGAATAAATGTTATGACATATTTATTTATTAGTTTTCTTTTCTACATCAATTGCTAATAAATATATCAACATATACATTTGATTGTAAAATGTTGTATATACATGACTAGAATTAAATATAATTCTATTTTTTTCAAATACATTTCTTATTGATACATAATCAGTTGTTTTCACTTACAAAATAAAAAGGATGAAATGATAAAAATGCTCTAATCATACAGCTGAGAACTGAGCTTTTTGAAAATACTTAATTTGTAGACATTTTTACTTCTTTTTTTTTCATTTCCCCATTATTTTTTTCTTTCCATTTTCTTTCATTTCCTGTATATTTCCTTTCTCTGTATGTCCCTAATTTTTATCCTTAAGGTTGTTTATTTTCTGCCTGCTGGAAATACATTGATCCACTTAAGTACACAACATGCAATGAAGCACTCCATGATCAAGATCTCTAGTTCTAGACCACTGTGCCTGTCTCTCTCTCTCTCTCATGCTGTCTTTTTCCTCCCCCCTTCTCTCTCTCTCTCTCATGCTGTCTTCCTCCTCTCTCTCTCTCATGCTGCCTTCCTCCTCTATTTCTCATGCTGTCTTCCTCCTCTCTCTCTCTCACATAATGTCTCCTTTTTCTCTCACTCTTTCCCTTCACTCTCACACTCTTTCTTCTCTCTCTCTCTATCTCCCTTCTCTCTGTCTCCTTCTCACACTGTCTCCCTTCTCTCTCTCTTATGCTATCTCCATTCACTCTCTTTTTTCTCTCACACACTCTATTCCTTCTTTCTCTCACACTGTATTCCTTTTCTTGTTCTTTCTCTCTTTCATGCCAAATTCCATCTCTCTCTCTCATGCTGTATTCCTTTTGTCTCCTTTCCATTCTATGTCTTCACACTCTCATTAACATCTTTTTTCTATTTCATTTCTATCAACATTTCTTCCCTCCCTTTTCCTTCTCACTTTGCAATCTCTCTCATCATTTATTTAACCTGTCCTCTTTTCTTTCCTAATTTTCTTTTCATCTTTTCTTTTTTCTTTCTTATTCAATCTTCATCTTTCTCCTCTTTCTATTTTCTTTGTTCCTTTGTCTTTTTTTTTCTTCAAAATCTTAAATATCATTTTTAAAAAACAATTTGTTGCAGTTAATCTTTCTATTGCTGCTACCTACATTAAAAAAATTTGTTTAAATTCACCTTAGATTAGAATGCTTTTTAGTAATTGGCAAAAACTCCTTTCCCAATGCCCAATTAGATTTCCTCTTTCAACTGATATTAATTATAGCTGATTCCCTATATCCTTGTCTTTCCATGTAGTGCATGAGAGAATTGACCCTTAAAATGCCCTGCCCTAACCCCACATTATGCCCAGCTACATAATGTTTGCTTGCTTCATAGTCAGTTTTAGTTGTGTTCTGCAATATTATTGTTCTTGTTTTCAAGTTTTTATATATTCTTCTGCAATTCCTTAGAGGACCCAAATGTGTTTTTGTTTTTGTTTTTCAGTCAGTTTTTTTATTGCTTTCTTAACTTTTTAAAGGTTTTTCTTTCTTTGGTTGTATTATTTTGACTTGATTTTTTTAAGATAAAAAGTTGTCTTTCTTTAAAAAATAGAAAAAGAATCTAAAAAAAAATGTTGCCATGAATGAATTTGAATTTTTTGCCCTTATCTTCTAGTTTGTGCCATTACATATGTATTTCTACACCTGACTGACTTGTAGGTCTGATCTGACAACAGAGATGTACCCAACCAAGTCAAAACTAATAATAGCATTCTTTATTCTTAGTTGTATAAAGTGAGCTATGTCACAGAAGCAAGAAAGAAAAGTCAAACTAAATTATTGCAATACTGATTTGAAATAGCTTTAGAACACTTGTTGTAACCAAATTAACTCTCTGAAACTTGTTCTTCCAAAAGATTATTTAATATAGGTTTTAATTATTTTCAACAATTACGTGATGAAGATTTTCAAACCTTTTGGTAAGTTATTAGAACATTTATGAATCAATCTGTACAAAACTGTTTCTGTTCAACAACTTTATTTAAACTTACAAAAGTTTTGGGAAGAGTTGGGGGTCTCTGATTGCTCAAATATAATATGCATTTTGTCTTTTTGCAAATGGATTTGGTGAAGTATCGAATGGCGAGTTTTGATCTAAATCCTCATATTTAATATCTTCTGCTAGACATCTATAACCCTGTTACAGTTATTGGTGTTGTAAGAATTACTTTCTTATTATAACCCATAAACTGATTCTTAAACATATAGATTACTTCATCTTTGCATATTTACTCATTATTTTATTAAATCACTTGAAACATTGGAAAATGTGACAATAAACATGCAATTAGAAACAAAAATATCAAGGGAATATTCGATGTGTATTATAAGAAATATAATTCTCAAGAAATTATGATACAGTACATCATTAAAACACAGTCAAAGTTTAGTTAAGATTTTACAAGTTTACAATTAGAATTTAATTCTGGAATAAGCAATTCTGTTTAAACATTTCTTTGTTCAAAAAATCTTGTTGCCAAATTAGGAGTAATTATTCAAGAATCAGTTGCATCTATCCAACACTTAATACCTTGATCTGTCCAGATTTCTTCTCGCTGTGTAAAAAATATAAACAGTTATTGATTGATTTGTTTTTTTATGGCTTATCAACCCTTTGTGGGTTATTTAAGGCCAAAACATATTTTGGATTCTTTTTTTTGTGAGTGCCTATTAAACAATTTTTTGAGAATAATTTCTTTTTTCCAGATACAAGACCTACGATTTGATTTATAGCTGGGGGTGATGGATTTGAGGGTATTTTTATGTAAGCGATTGTAACAATCCTGATTGGAATTTAAACTCAGCTGTCCAATATATAAATAGTTAAAAATATTACAGAATTCTGTATTCCAAGAAGTATATAGCCTTTATACAAGGCAGGAATAAATTGATTACACTAATGCATTGCACATACAAATTAAACATAATATCAATTTTTATCTGTCATTAACATCCCCAATTTTATTCTGACAAATAAATATATTTGTATGACAATATCAAGAACACAAAGGAAGAATTCAATTTTCTGAACAAATCTTGGAACAAATGATTGTCATAAATACTAAGAGCATGTCATATGTGAAGAACTTGTTTTTATTTTTGTGAGTCTGCTTTAGTCATACAAAGTTTGTTTATTATTTAAATAAGAAACAATTTGAAAATACCATCTCTACATAGCTTCTAAAATATATTTTGAAAAGATCTTGGGTCATGCCTAGAAACAAAATGAGTTTTGGAAGAAAGAGCCATTCCTTGCCAGAACTAAAGAAATAAAGTGTTGGTGCCTGAAGAAATTTACCATTTTTGCTTTCTTTTTACAGTCTGTTTGGGGGTTAGAATCACACATTGAATTTACTTAATTATTCACTAGTATTCTGAATTATGTATGAACAAGCGATGTAGAGACAGATTAATGGTAAGATGAAATGATTGTTGGGTGGAAGGGTGAAGAAATGCAGGAGAAAAAAAAGTGAAAGATAATTATTGAGATGAAAGAGAAGTGAGAAGAAAGTGTAGATATAAAGAAAATGGTAGGCAAAGGAATGAAAGAGAGAATGGATAATAATAATAATAATAATAATAATAATAATAATAAAAAGAAACAAGAATCAATAAGAGAAGGAAAGAAAGTAGTGAATAAAGAAAGGGAAGATGTGTGAGTAAAAAGAAAAAATATATAAAAAATGTTAAAATTAATGAACATGGTATAAATGAGAGAGAAAAAAACAAGAAAGAGGAAAATGAAGAAAATTAGGAAGGAACTTTGAAAAATGAAAGAAGGAAAAAAAAAACAAAGGCTGAATGATTGAGGAAAAGATGGCAAAAAGTTTGCTCTGTGGTTGAGTTAGTTGTTTACTCTGCCAGTGAGAGGCACAGATAAAATTTATGATTTTGAATGATCAGTCTCAGGGAAGGTAGGACTGATGCCACTTGAAAAATATTACAAGACACTCACCTCGTAATCATTACCTGACTTTTCCAGATTAAGTAAATATAAAGACATGGAACAAGAATTAAATGAACAGGTGGGAAAGGGAAAAAACTATATCTTTTAAATGCTAAACATTTGAAATCAACAGTTAAGCTCAATTCTTCTCCCAGGAGTTCCTGAAAATGTTTTACACTATTTTGACCTTGAAAGTAAAGATCTTTTACTGAGATATGAAAACAGGTTTTTTCTTTTCCTGATAAGTAAATAATAAAAGACTTATTAAATTTTAACCTTTAGTATCTCAGTTGCTTGTACCATGCAATGCATTTCAAGCTCTTCTTGCATTTAATTTTTTATTTTAATTTTGGATTAGGGTAAGAAAATAAGGTTGAAAATCATCTGCTGGCATTGCATATTCACTGACTGAAATAGCTTGAGCAAAACTTGAGGATCAAAAATAAACATACCATTGCAAAGATATTTATAAAAATTTGATTGAGGTAAACACAAAACAAGCTGAAAGTTGTCTTTTTTTTCAGTTATGGTTTGTATGTCATAACCTTGAAATGTTAACTGGTCAATCAGTGATTGGGGGTATGTTTCATTTTAAGTCTTCATTTTAAGAAATGGAGACAGAGAGACAGTAGAACTAAGAAATGCTAAAAATGGCTTCTTTGTTTTATAAATAGCTTTTTTGAAAGAGGTGAATTATATGGGGGATTTATTAAAACTTTTTTTTGTTTTCATTTTATGGAAAAATCAATGAACTATTCACTTGGGGAAGGATTGCTAACAATCAGTGAAATATTCAAATAATATTCACACACTTGTAGGTATTTACACACACACACACACACACACACACACACACACACACACACACACACACACACACATCTATATATAAGGAAAATAACATGCTCATTGGTGATATAGCATTGTTTTTCTTCTCCATTGAAGTAAGATTTATTTTATCTGAGACAGAACCCCAATTTAGTGCCATTTGCACCCTTGTCAGTAATTGGAGGTCTAAGTTCTATAAGATTACCAACTACCACCTCACTTTATCTGACAATACATTTTCAAGTTTGCTAAAAATAAACTTATTTCTCAACGTCTTTAGTTACTGTCTGTTTCACTTTATTTTTATCTGGTTGATTCTGTTCATAAATCGTTTGACAACACAATTAGCAAAAATGTATTAAAAAAAAAAATAAATACATGTTGGTTAGAGTTAGACCAAAAAAAAAAGTAGTTAATAAATAAAATAATCAAATATTTTCTTTTATTTTTCTGGATAAATTTCTTAATGGCCAGTCTTTGGTACTAAAAAACGTTTTTAAATCTTAAATTTTAAATTTTACGGTTTAAATTGAAAAGGAAGATGTTTATATAATAAATTGCTTCTTCCAGAAACAACATTTGATAAAATATAAGAGTTAAACTAATAGAATCTAATCATGGCTGGAGAGTGGGGTCAGAAGAAGAAACTTTTTATAATGAATATTATCTTTGGTGAAGCTGATGATGATGATGATGATGGTGATGGTGGTGGTGATGATGATGATGATCATCATCATCATCATTATCATCATCATCATCATCATCATCATATCCTTATTAATATTATTATAATAGTTACAATAATAATAATAGTTCTTGCTTAATGATATGGTAAGAGATTGTACTGGACGCAAAGTGAAAGATGATAACAATAATATATTTTCATCAAAATTATCAGTTTGTAAATATATTAGTATCTATTCATAATTGTAAATAATATGATCTGGTTATTACTGTAGTACTATAATGTATGAATTGGGTGCTGTTTATAAATTTGAAAAGGTGTATCAGAGCATTTTGTATCAGTCACTATAATAAGAAAGTGTGAGACAAATAATAGTTTGTCTCTTTTTATATTAACATTGGTTGTAATAATGACAATAATGATTCCTTATCAATCCACTGATGGTAATTAGAATAGTAATTGTGTAGATTATATGATGGAATTGGTAAAGAGGCTTAAGAAGGCTATCAATTACAGTAATAAATGTGATTTCTCTTGTAAAATCCTAAATTTGATATTTTCAATTGGATGAAATGATTTTCATTTTAATTTTCTCATGCATATGTATGCATTTTTATTTATTTATTTATCAATCAAAACAGATTTTAATATCAACACACCTATCTCCCCTCCACACTCTTTCACACCACCACCACTACCACCCTTAAGAAAAGGTTTGGGAACCTGCTCTCAGATGATTGATGGATGAAAATAAATAATTTTAAAAATATTTTCATATCCATCAAAAAAACAATTAAAATGTTCTGCATTTAATTTTATTTAATTTCTTTTTCCAAATAATTTTATTTTTTATTATGGTTGTTGGAAAGGGGATTTCTTTTTTATGGTTACTGTTTATTATTGTAGAAAATTTTTATCATTGTTTGAGCCTAGAATTTAGTGGCCATGAATCCTAGTTGTGTATATTAATTTTATAGGCAAGTTTTATTCACAGAGCTTGAAGCTGGGTGGGGAATAAGAATTTGTCCCTGATGTTTGGTCACCAATCAAAAAAGGGAATACCAGAATCATGTTTGGAGATTTTTTTTAAAATTCTTTTTTCATGGCATTTTTTTTATTTAATTCTTTATAAAAACAAAATTTCTTTTCTTTCAACTTTTACATTAATTTTTCTGTAAATTTAATTAAAATGAGTTTGAAATTATTTTTATTTAAATATTGTTTTTTACTCTTTGAATTTGTGAAGATTTTACAAGCATAATGCTGCATGAAGAAATTAATTTTTTCTCTTTTTCTTTTGCACAAATTTCAGAATTATTTTTTCTTTCAAACTTTTAATACTTTGCAAACCATTCTCATTTACTAAACATCAGAAAGTGTAAGAATATTAATTTGATGAGAAATATTATAGCTTGTTAGTATTGCAGATTTTAGAAGCATATCTGTATCTACAAAAATTTAAGAAGTAAAATTCTTCAAACTGTTTTGTGACTATAAACCTCTCCATATTTAAGTAGCAAATACCAAAATATGAATAATTATTAGATACATTTAAATGCTAGCAACAGAGTTGTATAGTAATTATTACTTGAAATCATGTGATAGCAAGTCTTCTAAAATTTTTATCACCTTCCTGAGTACTCTTTTTGGAACTCAACACTGCATTGGTCTAGAGTCCTAATGCTTCCTTCAGTAATTATTTTCTTCAATCTTATATATCAAATATTTTGGATAGTGCACCAATTATTAGCACTACCCTTCCTCTCATGTTCCACAGTTTCTCTAGTTTTCAAGCAAGGTCCTGGGATTTGTACATTTTCACATTTCCTTTTTGCAAATACAGCTTGGAAAATCTTTTTCTGTTATCTCATTTAATTTGTGAACAAAGATGTTTTGACTCTTTCCCTCTTCTTTATGAATTTAAAAGATCATTCTTATTGAAAACAAAGTATAGTATTTTGGACATTAATTGTAATTTCTTGTTCACTCATTACATTTAGATATAGATGTTTATTGGCATCTTTAAGTCTTATTTATAAGGGACATTGCTTAAAAGTAATGTTTATGCACAAATTATAAGATTGATTTATGAAAAGGATTTGCAAGCATTCTGATTTAAAAATATTAAGAGACTCAAGTTCAGTTACTGACACTCCCCAGACTGCAATATATCCCAAATTACTTCAACTAGTCTAATGGTTGTAAGGATTGAAAATACCAATTCAAATTGCTTACTGATTTATATATGTACATTAATAGCATATGCACTGGGCACGTGGAAATCTCAAAGATGAAGTAAAATTATTTTTCATGCTTCAGCTTTTCAATCATCCTCTGCCTGTATTTTCTCATTATTTCCCTTATCCTTTACAATCTTCATTGTTCATCCATGATTTTACCTAAACCTTATGCATAATTTCATATGCAAAAGAAAATGACTAGGGAAAGCCTAAATTTTCTACAGCACCCTTTCTTTTATCTTTCTTGATATGACAAAAAGAACTTTTATTAATATTGTCTTTACAGATACATTTCATTTATAGCTGAATTTTTAAACACGCATTTATTTTTCTTTTCACTGGTTTTCTTTTCATTTTTATCTAGCTATGCTATTTTCTACCTTTCCTCTTTCACACCCTCATTTACCTCTTTTTCTTTTTTTCCTTGTTTTTCTCTTCCTTGCTTCTCCTCTCCTTTGCCTCTTCTTTCATTTCCTCCTCCTTTGCCTCTTCTTTCATTTATCCCTCCTTTGCCTCTTCTTTTATTCCCCCCTCCTTTGCCTTTTCTTTTATTCCCCCCTCCTTTGCCTTTTCTTTTATTCCCCCCTCCTTTGCCTTTTCTTTCATTTCCCCCTCCTTTACCTATTCCTATGGTTCCCTCTCCTTCCTTGCTTTCGTCATCCTTCTCCTCTGTTTTGCCTCCCCACTCCTTCTCCTCTGTCTTGCCTCCCCACTCCTTCTCCTCTCTCTTGCTTTTCTCTTCTTCTCCTCTCTCTTGCTTTCCCTCCTTCACCTCTCTTGTTTTTCCATACTCCTCTCTATTGCTTCCCCCCATACACCTCTTCTTTGCTCCCACCCTCCTTCTCCTCTTCCTTTTTTCCTCCCTCCCGCCCTTCTTCTCTCCCTCCCGCCCTTCTTCTCTTTCTTTCTTTTCCCCCTTCCTCATCCTCTTCCTTGCTTCCCCCTTCCTTCTCCTCTTCCTTGCTTTCCCCCTCATTCTCCCATTCATTTCTGCCCCTCTTCTCCTCTTCCTTACTTTTTCATCTTCCTCCAGGTTTTTCCCAATTCCTTCCCTTTTAATACAATGTAAGTTTCTTGGTCAGAAAGTGTAACTGATTCAAGCTCAGAAGAGCTGCAGATAAGGCACAGATACTACACTCTGATTCTAAGTTGGAAAGTATATTGATTGTATTTGAAAAAGAAGCCTAATGATAGAAGATAACTTTTTGTCTTCATAAATTTACATTCAGTTCTCTGTACTTATGTATAAAATATATTTATTCTTGATACATCATTGAAATAACATAGATTTTATAAGTATATGAATGCCACTAAATTATGTATTTAGCTAAGTTTTGGTACAACCTAGATACCCAATCATAGGCTGTAACTCACATTTTTACGACTAATAAAACAACTACATCCATATTTACAGTGGCCTCGGCATCCACACTATATTTAAGTATATATATGTGTGTGTATGAGATTTCCCTCACTGACCTGCTGGAATATAGATATATTGGTGCACTGTCCATATGTGAGACTCAATATATATGTAGTGCATATGATTCCAATAGATGAATAGATTTGATTGCATATATATATATATATATATATACTCATGGGACTATGGGTGTATTTACAATTTACAAGGAATATGTTTCTTTACAAATACTTTTTTCTTCCTTATGTGTATTTTATTGACTTTACCCTTGCCAGTCCACTACCCCAACTTTGCACTGTCATAGTCAGGGAAGATTATGAGTCAGCAGGGATAGAATTGTGTAGGTTTCTTGGAGGCAAGCAGTCTGACAGACAGGGCCTGATACCAATGATTTTCATTGGTGTTTAGCCAGACTGATTCCATAGAATAACTCCTGCTAGAATTCTTTAACTTGGTCCCCAAAATTTTCATAAAGACATTGAAGCTATTCTATTGCTGCTGTTGGTTTGGCATGCATGAAAATTCTTCAATTAACAACTTGTGAAAGTGAACCATTTGGCAACAGCTGTTGTAAAATTAATATATATATATATATATATATATATATATATATATATATATATAAAAACAGTGGATCAATAAATTTGTAAACTTTCATTTATAAGTTGAATTTTTATCTGAAATTTTAACTGTATAATGATTGATTTATGCAGTTTTTTATACTAATGCACACTTGATAGAAGACCCAAGAGTCACTCAAGGTAGAGAGTTACTGAATTAGGTGTGTGATATGAATATAAGAGGAGGAAGTAGGAACTTAAGATTATGAGGATATGCAGGATAAATAATGATTAACCCTAGACCTGAAGAAGTTAATATTATAATGTTTGTAGAAGAATCCACACAAGAGTCTATTCCATAAAATTGCAGCTCTTGAGAGGGAGTTATTCTTCTTTCCAATGGAATACATAGGGTCATTTAACCATAAGAATGCATGTCTTGGCTGTAAACATCTGAACTGGTGGCTCTAAAAAATGCAGCTTGTCTGAACATTTACCATGGAAGTAGCAGGAGAGTAGCAACATTGTGTCTCTGGGAAAGGAGGTGCTGGGCATAAAATAAGTAATTTAGATCCTATTTGTATACCTGTATAGTGATTCATTTACTAAGCTTAGTTTGGCACAAGGTCACAAGTAGTGGGCATCCAGTGAGGATCAAACTCAGTATAAAGTAGTACTAGCCAAACAGACTAGCTCACTGAGATGCTCTGATATACTTATATAATATTTATATTTATATATAGGAATTGCAGGTGATTTAATGGTTAATGTCACAGAGAATGGAATTGACAAACCAAATTCAAACTATGAATGTACTCATCCTCCAGCTAACCTGTATGTCCTAGTTTAATGCAATCCACTCACTCCCATGTCTTACAGACCTTACATGAGACCTTATGTCAAAGGTGATTTCTAAAGCTGATAAGTTAAGTTTAATTTATACAGGGTACATTAGGTATTTGAGAACACATAAGACATACATGGAAGATGACTTAACGTAATGTTATGTGGCATGTGTCAAATTTTAACTTTCTCAAATTTCTTTCAGATGTATCAAGAGAATTAACATAATAGCATTCATTCTAATACAGAAAAGGAAAAAGCATGAGCACTAGTTACCAACCATAGTGACTCAGAAATATTCAGGTTTGTGAAATGGTCAGCTGAACAGAAAGAATGACAAGTGGTTTTGCATAAACCCCACAGAAGTATCTACAGTAATGCACATGGAATTCATGTCATCTGTGATTGTCATGGGGATTGTAAGTGACAATGGCAATTTTGTGATGCCCCATTTTTCTCACAAGTCTTCAGAATCAATACCATTGACCACATCAAAATGCTGGGCATGGTGATCAAACTCTGGAGCAAGGGAATCATAGTACATATTCCAACTATGTCCTACTCTCTCTCACATGAGTGCCAAGAAGTTTCAACATCATGCCACTACCAACATATGACTTTTCTAGCTCTCCTGGTTTGAATCCCCTGGTCTTCTACAGAAAAGGTTTATTCACTAAAACTACCCTTTACCTCAAAGATGATTTCAATGCACCCTTGGAAGTGAATGCATTCTTGTATCGGCTGGCTCTCATTCATGTCGGCTATCACATCCATCATAGCAGCATTCAATGAGTCCTTAATCCTGTGGGGCTACTAATTGGTTTCCCTCTCAATGATAGTCAAGATATTAGGTAGGGAACAACACTCAGGGATAAGACAACCAAATAAATCAGTATACAGGGTAGGTTCTGCCAAACTCCTCAGAAGACCTAGCATAGAAATGAACATCTAGGAGCATCTGATTAAGAAAAAAAGACACCTGAGTGTTTACCAAAAATGTTTACCACTTAAGTACAGACATTAGGCTTAATGATAAAAAGTTATGCCACTGGATTATCCAAGATACATATTACTTAGTGGATTAAAGCATATCTAGTTTCCAAGAACATTAGAGTTCAATCCCTGTGCCTGGTAGTGTTGAGAAAGTTATATACTTGAGATCAGCAGAAGAAAAAAATGACACAAAGTTGAAATAAGCTAGAAAGAATTCACTGATATATTCCTTAAGCATGGCAAATGAAGTGAGGATAATTTACTCCTATGGTTTGGATAAAGGGGTTGGTTCAAAATTCTAAAAAGGTTAGTAGGTGCTAAAAGAAATCCAGAGGGTGCAACAGCAGAAACATTTATAACAACTAAAATGATTAGATTAGTTCAAATAGAAAAGTGTATAAAACATTCCAACATAAATTTTGAAAAGAATCATTTAATACACTTGGCTGTACAAAGAAAAATGAAGGATTAAAATCAAAATGGTTGCACTCTAAAATAAAAAATGGCAGTGTCCCAACATTAGATTCTCTTCAACTCACCTTATTCTCTGCTTTCTGATTAAACATAAAAAGTTGGTAGAAAATGTTCCAAAATTAATATTTAAATTTTTCTTAAATAAAATCTAAATTTGGGTCCACAAAAAAAAGATTTAGTCTATTTTAAACATAATGTGCACTTATTCTTGAAAATTGTATGATTTAACTTAAATTTTCAAAGTGTTTTCAAGTACATTAAATAGATGGCAGGATTGTAAATGAAGACAATAAAACCTTTACTCTGATATAAAATTATTACCTTCCTTTATAAAAAAATATTTTTACTTACTAAACTAATCAAAATTTAGTTTTCAATTTAATACTTGCAGTTAAATAATATCAAATTTGAGTTTTGTTTTGAATGTGAGATACCCTTTCAAGACTAAATATGAATTCAAGAGAATAAGAGCCTATTTTGATGGGACAAACATAATGAATATTGGAATATGTCATCAAATTATTTTTAATTTGTAAGCATTGAGGTCTTTTTAGAAAATTATAGTAGTAAGGTAGTGATGATGAATAAACATGTCAAATATGTTGATGTTGATTATCATGAAAATTGATTATTATGTTGATTATAATAATGATATAGATGAAAATAAGGTGAATGGTGTTATCAGCAAAGACAATGCAATTTATCTCTGAGTATTTCTGACAGGTCATCTAACAAAATCACCAGCCAAGTATGTTTTATTTCATATATTGTCATCTTTCGTTTGTCTCTTTCTCTCTCCAAAGTTTTCTTATTCTCTATGAACATCTATTCACAAATTTTGTATGTCATAAATAGTAAAACAAACATTTGAAGATTCCTCCATAAGAAAGAAGTAAACAGTTGTTCTTTTTCAGATTCTTTACTGTTATTCCTGCTCAAATTCTCAGTGGGGTTCTCCCTGGGCATGGCACTACGCACTTTGGTGACCTCATCATAACATTGATTTGTGTGCTACACCAGCAGGTGAGGGGAGAAGTGCTGTACAATATGGCAAGATCCTCCATTTGCACACACAAGCCTATAATCAGGCTCTGTATTTTTGAATGATGTGCAATACCAGTGTATGTTAAAGTCTTGGAGCTTTTGTAGGATGTTGACATACAAGCAAACAAGCAATGAGGCATAGTTTCATTTCCCTGGAGTGCTTACTGCAATCAACTTTTTTCCATGTTTGGAAATACTCTGAGATCATAATACCTGCTTGTTTATGAAATACTATATACTGGACATACACCATTCAGATTTGGCTGTGTAAACATTTAAATATGTATAGTGTGTATATATAAATATATAATAATAATAATAATAATAATAATAATAGCTGGTTATTCGTATTTGAAGATACCTGTCTACTAGAGTGGCTAGTCAATCCTTATTGCAGACTCTCACTCAGGCACATTTGTGTTTGTTCAACACACACAGAGCCAACCTGTGGTTTATATTGCAACTATGCTGAGCAGACCTTCACTCACAAGGCTTGGGTCAGCCCGTGGTATGTTTTTCAGGCACTTTCCAAAGGTGCCGCATGCTGGAATTGAGACCCCCAGTCCGATAACATCAGCAAGAATTCTTCCTGACAAATTGACAATGGTGAGATTTGAACCTGGGTCTTATGATCAGAATGTGAACATTCTAACCACTTGACCATTTATATAGTGTGTATGTATGTATGTATGTATGTATGTGTGTGTGTGTGTATATATATATATATATATATATATATATATATATATATATATATGTATGTATGTATGTATATATATAT
>OZ038499.1:75415850-75425850 GCA_964036315.1 Acanthosepion esculentum | reverse complement strand
TTATATATAATTTGCACATATTTATTGACATTGGTGAGTGTCTACTTATAAACACATATGAATATTACATACATATACATATGATAGCTTCATATGTAATTGAAATATACAAATATAACGACATCACCTGAAGTGCAATTCTGATTGGCCCATGCCAAACATTAAAGCAAAACTAATGAAGAAAATTGCAGCAAGCTTCCATTGCTACATTAAGAAATTTGACTGCACTAGGAAGCACCAACAGAGAAATTAGCCAAGGGTCTAAACATATAAATGTCTAATTCAGTTCTTATTCATCATTTTATTTCAGGCAAATACAAACTTCATGCCTTATGGGAATGTTAATATTGAATATTTATTTGGACATAAATACATATTATTTCTACATTTTATTCTCAACTTAGAATATTTTCCTCTCTCTGTCTTTTGAAACCTTTTATATGTCTCTGTACATTTCTCTTGTTTACAGAGAATTTTTAGAGAAGAATATATTTTGCCATCCTAAATAATTCTCTGGATGTTTTTCCCATTGTTCTAGTTTTTCTTTTTGCAAATATTTTCTCAAAATCTTTAATTGGATTTTTGAAGCCATAGAAACTTTTTAGGATGATTCCTGTTGCAAATATTTTTTGAGAACATTTGTTTAAAATAAACATTAAGAATAGACTAGAAGAAAAGGAATCTTTGAAAGAAAATAAATATTTGTTTTATCAATATTTTCTGAACTTGAAAGGTTAGAGAAGATTGTGTTGAGCCAATTTTGAAAGTGGGTAAGGCCTATCTGTTTACCTTTCATAACAATATTCAAAATGTTTATTATTTGATTACAAATCACTGGCCTCAGGTGGTGGAGAAAACATGCTGTTGTCTCAACAGCCAACCAAACCTAATGTTTACTTTATATAAAAGAAAAAAATGGGAGCAATACTAATTAGATGACATTTGGGTTTTGCAATTTAGAAATTAAACTTCAGAGCATGACTTTTTCTTTTCTAAACTTGTCTATTGACCAAAAAATAAAATATTGGTGTTAACCATTCACAAATATATGACAAAATTTGATCATTTTAAATTATGTGACATTAATATAGTTTCTATAGAGGAATTTCAATTTTAAAAATGTTTCAGAAGTTATACTCAAATTTTAAAACATGTAACATTTCCAAAATTTTGTTTGGACAATTAAACTCCTTTAAGTTTTTTTGTTATTCAGCCAACATTTCAACAGACTCCTTCTTTGGTTTTTGTCAGATGCAAAATCTGTAAAATAAAAAGAAAATTTTCTTTAGAAAATGGCAATAAAAAAGTGGTTGTGGGTCCATTTCAGTTGCATCCAGAATCTGAGAGAGCTCAATTGCTCAGGAATGTTAATGACTTTTCTCAAAGTTATGGTAACTATAGATGTAAAAGTTTTCAAAACTGACTATAATAGCAGTAATGTTTCACTTTAAAGTTGGAATGAAGTTCTTTGTTTCAGAAAAAAATCTGCTACAGATCACCTATTACACCAAAATATATCAGAATAATAAATCTAATTAATAATAATTTATTTCAACAAAGCCTATGAATTAAGAAGCAGTAAAAACGTCATAATCTATTTGCAAAAGAATGACTACAGTTTTTCTGTTGAACTGATTACATTGTAATTCCATAATCTATAATGCCTTTAAAATCATAAATGTTTTTGCTTTTCTGGTTATTTTTATATTTGATCTCAGTCTTATCAAAACGATTCAATTCTAAATTCTAAAAGTTAACAACCATAAAGTTATTTTTTATAAAAATGCTTCTGTCATGGTGAATAAGAACAGTTGTAGTACTGACCTATAACTGCTTGTTTTTTTTTTTTATACAAACACGCACATCTTATATATATGGAGAGAGCACATAGCCATTAGCATTCCAACCATGAGACCCATATTCAAATCTCACCATGGTTGATTCATTAAATGAGATAACATCTTGATACTATCATCCTGGGGAGATGATTTCAGTATATGGCACCATTGGGAAATGCCTGAAAACTAAGCCACAGATTGACCCAAGCCTTGGGAGTAAAACTTTGGGGACAAAACTATTCAGAACCCATTAATGTTTGTGCTATCACAAAGTTGCAAGTCTTTGTGACTGAGGGTGTGGGCAAATTCAGCTTGAGCAATTGTTGATCATGCCAAATTATGCACTGTCTCTCCCAGAAACTGTAACTAAAGGTCCACTCAGCAATTTCCAATAAAGTAAGTTATTTCTTAAGCTGCATAGCTTAGATCAATCATTATAACATCAAATAACTAAGTACAATCTGAAAAGGACATTAGATATTGTTAGAAAATTAAAAGAAAAGAAAAAAACAGTTACATAATGTGAATTCAGGTAAAAAAAATATAATTTTAAATTCAACTGGAATATTTCCAGGCTTTAGGCACAAGTCTTTTAATTAGAACTGAATGGCATTTAATAGTTGCTTCAGAAAAATAAAAAATAAAAAAATGATTTTCTTTGAGTAACACTCACCCCTATCAAACTTCCACATGTCTCTCATTCACCTCCCCGCACTGACACTTGGCTACAAGATTTGGCAAGATATAAGCAAAGTTATGTCTTGCATATCTGAATCGTTGCTCATAGAAATAAAAGAAAGAAATGAAATTTTTAAAAAAATGAATATTTTCAAACATTGTTATAAAATTGTTTATCTATATATTAAATGCTGTTTACTTTAGAATCATCTTGTGCTAAGACAATATGAGTTCCATTTGGCTCTGCTTTGGGACTGTTATTCACAAAGATATTTCCCTTATGCATTTAATTCACTTATTTCATTCTTACTGTTAACAATATGACTGTTTATCCTGGTACTTTATGACACAGTGAAATTCTGAACTCTTAAGCTTAAACTGTTACTGTATTGAAGCTAATTAATTGTCATTCACCAAGATAAACAAACATTTTTGAAAATACTTCTAGAGATCAGCCATCCAGTTCATTGTTTTGATGACAACAACTAGCCAGAGTTGAATTTTGGTACAAATGAGATTCAAGTCTTGCATCATGATTTGTATTCAAGAATGACAACTTGGATTTCAATCTACTTGTTTCTTACTACAAGAAATATTTACCATCAGCAAAAATAAAATCTTCCAAGTTGCCTGAGTAATTGCTGGAACAGACAATTTGTCCATTAGAGTTGTTTGCTCTGCTCTGAGAAATTTTGCTTCTAAACTTGTATTTACAAGTTTTTGCTTCCAACTCATGGGAGATAACAAACAACAAATCCATTTTTAACTCAAAACTATACTTATAAGTGATAATCTATATTACTTGATGTTATCTTTGATGTTTCTATAAGCTTGTGCTTACAAACTGGAACTATCCCCATCTATTAAAAATCATTATTGCTGTAATGTTTTTGAAGTTGGTTCGGTGATTATTTTTTATCTTTGGTTCATAATACATCATTCAGCCTGATAATATATATACTTTTTTAATAGGTTAAATTTTCAAAACCCAAATAAAAAAAATGTATGATGAAATAAAGCTAATGAGTATTTCTCAGACTGAAATTCGATCCATTTTCCATTTCATATATAGGTTTACTTATCATCCAATTTGCACTCCACCCTAGTCTTTTGAACAGGAGTAGAGATTTGTTTCCTATTTAGGAATGGGTTTCTAGTTCCTTCTAAAGTCTACTTGAACTCTATACTCTGTCTCCATGTAAAAATCAGAACTTTTATTTACTATTTGTTTACATTATATTTTTCCTCAATAGGAGTTGATAGGTTTGCCTATTGTCCAGTTCACATTCTATCCCCAGCTTTTGAATAGGTGTAGTGGTTTATCCCTTGTTTCCTGTTTAGGATTGGGTTTCCAGTTCTGTCTAATGTCTTTTCCTTCTCTTTCACTTCCTGTGTCCCCTTGTGTCTTGGTGATAATATCACCTTACTTGGGGTGAACCATCCCAAGTAAGGTGATATTATCACTAAGACACAAGCCCTGTAGCCCTCTAACTTGAGTGGTTCTTTGGGCTTGTGCAGGGTCAAAATCATTGTAAAAAAATATTTTTATTTGTCTAATTGTTGCTGTAACATTAATCATCAAGCTGGATTAAAATTCCAGGCTAGTCAGTTTCATGCTAATGCGCTCTTAGGAAAGGCATAAATCTATTTCTTCTCCCCTATCTCAGTTATGGGTTAAATAGCAAAATAGACTGTCTAGCCTTGGGAAGCAACCATCCTAGGAGAAAGCTAATTCTGAATTCAAAACCTTGGAAAAGGCAAAAAATGGGAAATTACTCCACTATCTTTCCCAAGAAGTCATAGCAGTTCACAGATAAGAAAGAAAAGTAATCTCTGGTGAGCCATGATCATTTATGTGTTAGCATTTTTAAAAATCTATTCATGTATTTCAGTCTTTGTTTATAATTTTTGCATTTTTTCAATTATCCACTTATTAGTTGCTTTTAATGTTTCTAAAAGCTTCTCATCTTTCTTAACTTTCATGCATGAAAAATATTTTGCTGATTGGATAAGCATTTGATCTATACTACCAGATATGCAGATAAGATTGGTAGCCTAATGCTGAACTGAGAAATTCATTGAAATTCACTCTATTGGGCCTCTTTATATTTCTTCATCTAAGGTTTAAAAAAAAAGAAAAAAAGCAAGGTGAGAGAAAGTAAAATAAAAACAAAATCAGAAAAAAAGGAGAAGACTAACTCTTGACTGCTTATTATTCTTCAAGTCGTGCCAGTGTGATGTATGTCTGACCTCATGGGCCATGTACCATAATATTAATATTCTTGTGGTATTCATGTTATATGTTTTATGTTTCTAGGTCAGCCATTTGCCTTCTGACTTCTTGGCGTCCATCGTTCAGACATTTATGTCAAGCAGATAGTGTGCAAGGAAGGGAGCAAAGCTTTCACTTTGATTGGTCAATGCTCTACATGAAATATCTTCATGAATACTGCATCTCTTGACGGCAATCGTTGACTCTTATGGGTGTTGGATTGACACTGATACTTCTGAAATATTCCTTCTTTATATTATAGCATTATTTTCTAAATCTCATATCATTGAATTTAAAGAGGCTTTGTGAATCAGTTGATGAACTAGAATGAGAGGATTTAACATTGAGAGATGTTTTGTGTATATATTATATAATTGTGTATTTGGGCAGCAATCGCTATTTTATACAAGTTTCATTAAAAATGACAGAAAAGGTACTGAGTTAAGTTTTTTATTTAATTTTTCTTTTCTGACCATAAACTGACAGCCAACAAGAGAAGTAATACTACAGAATTCAGGAAAAAAAACTAGTTTTAAGACAAATAGCAACAGCTAAAAATGAAACCCAACACAAATTTCCAGAAAAGAAGAAAATTATAATACCTGAAAAATTAAATAAAAAAACACAGTACCTTGTCAGTCATTTTTAATGAAACATATATATATATATATATATATATATATATAGAGAGAGAGAGAGAGAGAGAGAGAGAGAGAGAGAGAGAAATATATATGAGAGATAGGAAAATGAAAGCTATCTATGCATGACTTGATATTTAGTAAGCTTAGTTTAGTTTGGCACAAGGCCAAATAAAGGGCAAATAATATTGCACCAATCTTTCTAGCTAAGAAGGCAAGTCTTCCAAGAAAATCAACATTCACTATATCCTGACTTCAGTTTAAATGCTGACCATTAGCACAAATGGGAAATATGCCATTTTCATGAGCACTAAGCAGACCCCAGTAATGTGTAAAGATGATTATACATTCTCATTTACTTAAAAATATATAAAACTAGTGACTGTAAGATCAAATGATCAAACTCCTTTATTCATTACTTACACTCACTGTAGCCTTAAACTTTCATCATTGGAAATCTCACAAATTTAATGATTTCATTTACTTTTGCATTAAGTGCTTGAATAATGGTTCAAATTGATCTCTATTTCCCACAGGTATTAGTGGTCAGTGATCAAACTCAGGTAGGCTTTTGAATAATCCTTTTCAAGACAGTTATGTTGTCCTTCCACTTGGAAAAATGACACAACACGATCTTCCTACCTTAATTTCTTCCAGGTGCTGTCTTGCATCAAACTAAGTTAAGCTTTAGAAATATCAGCTTAGTTCAAGATGAATACAGCTATTAAAAATGAAGAAATCTATAAAAATAAAAGCTGATTTAAAATCTTAGTACATTTACTTATGTATTCATTTGTATGCATTAATATAAATGCATACAAATAAACACATAAATAATTATGTAAGTTTTAGTATATATTTACTAAGTTTTGTCTGACACAAGGTCACCATAATGAAACAACCAGTAAGGATGAAACTCCCAAGCAATGGTTTCTAAGATAAGCTTTTCTACCTCTTAATTTAACTCCTTGTTAAATTTTGGTTAGTTTTATATTAAAGATTCTTTAAGTATGAAATCTTCCCAAAAGTATTGTCTGAAATCTGATAATGGTAGATTAAATATTTTCCTATTCTAAAATGCTTAAATGATAATACATTTTCACTCAGTTTAAAAAAATAGTTTCATAGTATAATTCAATTAAATCATTAATTAACTCTCCAAATGATTAACTTGGTATATAGTACATAAGACATATAATGATTGATGAGTTTAGAAAAGGCAAAAATGTTCTATAGATACAACTTGAAATTCATGGGGTTGATGGGACTGTATTTAAACAAATTGCCAAAAATGATATGAAAGGTTTAGAAGAGATACACTACAAACAGTTGTTTTGTGTTGAGTTTAGTCACTTGAAAATCAGCATAGAAATTCTAACATTTACCTTGTTTTGATCATTGATCATTTGTGTTGCTAACAGATACTCAACTCCCTCATCCATCAAGCAGTATATAACATTGTTCTCTTTTCAAACTAAAATAAACAGAGAATGAACATTTTCAGGCGAGACAGAATAAATCCCATTAATAAATGAAATATGCAGTTAACCTTTGACCTTTAAAAATTATTTTTTACTTTCTCATCTTTAATAATACTTATTGAAGCAAATTTTCCATATTACACCTCTGTTCAAATATTTTGGGCTGGTTTTTTTTTTCAATCTTTAAGCCATCTTTTTATATCTCTTCTTTAGTTGCAAATGTATTTTTATTTTAAGAATCATGAAACAAATGATTTCATTCAATATAAATAAAAGAATTTTCAAGAATCTGTTTCTGTAATCAGATTCAAAAACTAATAATTTGGCCTCATTAAGTATAACTAATTGCTTTTTCAAGGCCTTAAGCAAGTCTTTCATATTTTTATTCTTTCAGTAGTGAGGTTGCACTAATAAATATGTACTAAACTTGGCCTAGTCTGGCATAAGGCTAAAATAGTTCTGCACACAGTGGGCATTAAATTCAAAAACAAGTTTATTAACTATCATTATATAGCAGACACCCTGGTAGGCTGAACAAATTAATTAGAAATGAGTGGGGAGATTATTTTGTCAAATATTTACACTTCAAAAAGCCTAGTTGATGATATCGGATTCATCTCAAGAATAACAAAAGATTAGCCATGGTAAACCTCTAAAACCAGATTTTACTTATAAGTGATTAGCATTTATAAAAGATATCTTATATTTCTTCTAAGGCCAATAGGAAATCTGGGTTGTTAGTTGATCTGATCATCAATCTGGGATCTACTATTTCAGTAATTGCAAAAAAATAATTACTGTAAACTTCCAGAAAATTGTCTAATTTGTTTACATCTTATGGATTTACTTATTAATAAATTAAAAATATTTTTCTATTGTTTATCTGAATTTGGTTTAATAAGAAATATGTAGATTCTGATACAAAAATATTTTTCATGTTTTTAAATATCTTTTCTATTATTTTTATCCCTTAAGAAGTGTTGTTCTAATAATTATCATCATTAATCAGAATCTGCTTTCTACATAGAAAAGAATGTTTAAAGATTTTTAAACTTTGATACCATTTGAACTGAGCTTGAGGCAATAAATCCTTAATTCCATTTAATAGATTAAGACAAGAAAATAACTTAAAAGACAAGCAGTTGTGATAGAAGAATATTTGTGTTAGTGCTGTGTTCATATTTGGATATTGACGACTGAATAACAAAAATCTCTTCAAGAGCATTATAAATGGAGGAGAGACATTAGTTGAATGAGTGTATTTATATATGAAATACCAACATTACAAGTATCTAAAATATATTGTCTATAATTTTGAAAATAGTCATTATCATTCAAAGAGATTTTCAGACTGGCTTAGATATGTGGATGACACATTTATAGCATGGCTCCACCATGTTGATATACAAGTCCTGTTGGAACATGTGAACTCAGACAATTAATCTATCCAGTTCATGATGGAAAAAGAGAAAAATAACAAATTTTTATTTTTGGATGTCCTAATAACCTACACAGAAGATAGGTAAAGAATTACTGTATATAAAAAAAATCCAATATGTACACGGTTGTGTCTGAATTTTGCATCAAACTATCGCATATGTATTAAGAAAGAGTTAGATCATTGGTCATTATAATGAGCAAGGGTCATAAGAGATCCACTGAAATTATATGAAAAACTAAAGAATATAAAAGAGAGGCTGACCACCTCCTTAAGTTTAGACTCAAAGAACATAGAGACATATTACAATGAGGAAGGGGTTTAATAAATCATCTTTGGAGAAGGTCCAAATAATAGACCTAGAAAGCCAATGGAAAATAAGGAAATTGAAAGAATCAGCATTTATCAACTTATCAGTTGAGCATGAGTCAAAACACTGTGATTTCAATAGTAATATAAAATGAAAATCTTGGTTTAGCAAAGAAAAGAATTGAAAACAACTCCATATTAAAAATAATGGAACAAGCTGTGCTGCATGTATTGTTAGAAATAGAATCAATTATTTTACAAGCATTTGTTCTTATTTTTTGTTTGCTAGTATTTCTTACTTTGGACTACCAAAAATTGAAAAAAAAGAGACTGTCTCTTAACAAGAAGGCTATTGAATGGATCAGCTGAAATGTTGTCAGAACAACCAAGATCTCAGAGAAAGAGTGTTCAATTATCCAAATATCAGGTTTAAATCAGCAGAATACGACAAAAAGAAGACAACTTCTTAGTTAACTGAATGTTTTCATGTGTGAAATCCTAGCATTAAAAATGGATAAGTCTAAACAAGTTGCCAAAATATTAAAGATTAACAATACCCATGAACATTTCATAGTTTTTTTGTTTGAATTTTAAGATGAATCTCAATAATTAAGTTAATGATGGAAAAAACTCTTTGCGAATTCCCCGACTATAGAATAACCATGGAAATTCTCCTATTGCCTTGTTAAATATTAGAGCTTACCAACTTAAACAGAATATTGCAATAACAATCATAAATATGAATGCAGGTCATTATTTAAAGAAGTAAGAGAGTACAAATAGAGATTCAAAATTGACAAGGTTTTCCATTCCACTGAAGCAGATGTTAGTTAAACACATGAAAGTGCTATCACCTCGTCTACCTTCTCTTTTTTTTCTTTCTTCAAAACCAAACAGCACATTTGATATGTATTTGCTTCCATTTATCCTCACAATCAGATAGGAATGGTTCATTGTTTATCTGAAGTAATGGCAGGGCATAATGGATGTGCTAATTAACTAATGAACAATCAGATTTACTTAATGATAATTTTTCTCACTGACACTAAGAGGTGTCAGTGAGAAAAATTATCAAACTCAACCAATACATGTTAACACCATGATAACAGTTTTATGAAATATAAAAAAGGATATTATTTTTTTTTTATGAGGTGCTTTGACATATTAAGAAACAAAAAATGAAAGCAAAAATTTAAAACCTAAGTCTAAAAGTCTTTTGTACTTTTTTGATCAGTTCTAATAATAAACATTCTCGGACAATATGTTCTTTACAAAGAAGCCCATCAATTCAGACCAAACCAGCCCACTATCCAGCCTGACCTTTTGTTCAGGCTCTGCCCAAGTCT
>OZ038499.1:75393350-75403350 GCA_964036315.1 Acanthosepion esculentum | reverse complement strand
TCATCCATTTATACAAGGGCTAGTGTGCACACACACACACACACGCACACATATATATACTCAAATGGATAAATATAAATAAATGTACATGTAAGTTTTCAAATACATATATATACTTTGGTGTCTGAAAAACAGTGCTCAGTGATAAATAACAGAGCTATTAAGTATATATTAATAAATATACATAATACCACACCGACAATACAACTCAGATTCTCAGATTACCATATTTGTAAAAAACGCACTTCCTTAAATTTAAAAAAAATTCAACCTTAGCATTGTGACTGCACACTCCATAAGTTTTTATCCGTTAACAATAACACATTTCTAACAAAAAGCATATTTTGATACACATTTAATTTTTCGTGTCCGCTGTTACCTGGATCTACTAAAAAAAACAAATAATTTCCATGCCTGAGAATGGCTGAATGTACAGCCAAAAGTACTAGCAGAATCAAAAAGACCTTATACAACTTGAAGTTATTAAAAAACAAGGATCATAACATTCATCGAGTGGTTTGTAGGTTAATGCAACTTTAAAATTGTTTGTGAAGATGTGTTTCGCCATTTATATCATTAACTTTACTAATCTGCTTTTTGTATGAATGATTCATGTAATATATATATTTGGGCAGCAATCCTTCTTTTATACAGGTTTCATTGAAAATGATTGACAAGTGACTGCAGTTAAGCTTTTTATTATATTTTTCTTGTATTCATACAAATGTTTTCTTTTCTGGACATAGTGTGTAAAAACTGTCCAAATGATCTGTGGATCCAACTGCATTCAACTAACTTATTAGTTAGTATCAAAGATATCTTTTTTTTTTGCAAATATGTAGTTTTTTGTTTGTTTTTTTGTTTTGTTTTAGAACATGTAGATTTTTCATGTATATCCAGTGATGGGGATGCTTTAAACAGTTAAAATATGAACGTGTTAGCAATAAAAAAGAAGAAACCAGCTCTCTGTAATATTAAGTATGAACACAGCCACAATGCGCTGGATGTGTTTGTAAATTAAAACATGCCCATCGCGTTATATATATATTTTCAGTTAAACAAAAAAACTCTTTGATATGTATCACCAGAAAAGTCCAATACATAGAGTTCAGTGTATATATATATATATATTTATATATATATAAATATATATATATATATATATATTTTGAACAATAAAAATTATTAAAAAATTAAAATCTTCAGACACACTGGGTTGTAGATTAATATTCTTTTGTTTTTATTATTATTATTTCATTTAGATTCCTCGACTAGTTTCGGCCAACATGGCCATCATCAGGAGGAAAAATATTTCTGCTTGTTGGTAGCAGTGAACTACAGAAATGAATGTCTTGATGGAGAAAACAAACTTTTGTCTGTAGTTTTCATTTGTTTTTTTATTTGTTTTTTTTTAATCTTTTTAACATGAGTTTATTAACATTCCTTGTATTGGTCAAACAGTCTCTTTTAAGTTGTCATTTGAGATAAGAGCTGGATGGATCCATGCTGCTCTGAATTCCCTTGGTCAGTTTGACAGTTTTATTGGTTCCTGGAGAGGGGATGTGTCTCTGTTAAGTGTGTGTTATTTGGTTCTTAGGGAGTGAGTGAGTATGATATGTGTAAGTGTGTATATTGCTGTGGGTGTGTGTTATCATTTGGCTTATTAGGGAGTGAGTGAATATGATGTGTGTAAGTGTGTCTATTTGTGTGAGTGTGTGTATAAGTGTAAGGCCTCAACACCTCTGTAAGCATGTCTGTCTTGTGTGGGTGTGAAATGTGGGTAGGTTTTGATTTGTAGGGTTACATATTAATACTATCTATATTGTTAAATTTATGGTTTAGCCCGGCTGGATAGTGTGTTTTTTAAACATTGTATCCACTTATTTTCATGGCACTCTAAAATCTTTCTAATGTTATCTGCTCTGAACTTTTCTATTCTCTCAATTATAGTGAATTTGACATGGGTTTTGAAATCGTGTTTTTCTAGGCAGAAATGTTGTTCTACAGGTAATAATTTTTCATGGGGAGTCAACTTAATTTGATTGCGATAATTATTAATTCTGTTGTGAAAGGGCCATTCAGATTTTCCTACATATTGTTTCTGGCATAGTGTGCATTCTAGGAGGTAAATTATGTTATGACTTCTCCAGTTAGAGTCGTGGTAGATTTTGAAAGTAGATTTAGTGACTGAGCTAGTGACTGAATTCGTGTGTCTAATGTGGTTGCAGCATAAACTTCTTTTTTTGTTACATGGTTGGGAAAATCCTGTTGTTTTTGTTGTTAGTTTATTACAGATTACCTTGTCCCCTAAAATGTGGTTACTACCTATGATTTCTTTTAGGTTCTTAGGTCTACAATATGCTAGAAGGCCGGGTTCCTTAAACAATTTTTTTAGGTCTGGTTTGAGATGTAGTATTTCCCAGCGACTTTTGATTATTTGGAATAGTGGAGGCAGAGTGGGGTTGAAAGTGGTTAGTACAGGAATGCGGCTAGATTTATTTTTAATCTTGTACATTAGGGTGTCTTCTCTAGGTGTGGAAATTGCTTTATTTATTTGTTCCCTGATTAGGTGTTGTTTATAGCCATGTGTTGTGAATTGATGCTCCAGATTTTCAATGTGTTTATTTAATTCTTCATTGTTGAAACATATCCTTCTGAGTCTAAGTGCCTGTGAATAGGGAAGGTTCTCTTTTTAGGTTGGGAAGACTTAAAGTGTAGATAATTGTGGGTGTCGGTGATTTTAGTGTAGTGTCGTTTGTAGTTTCCTGTTTTCATCTATGTAAATGCAGGTGTCTAAAAATGTTACCGATGTTGTGGATTTTTCATAGTCAAACTTAATTGAGTCATGCACTGTGTTTAGGTTTAGGGTCATGAGGAATTGGATAAGTTGGTCATCACTGCCCGTGTATACAAAGAATATATCATCAATATATCTTGCATAGAATACGCAGTCACTACCAATGAGGCGATAGATATGGGTCTCCTCAAATTTTCCCATGAATATTGTAGCATATGATGTAGCATATGTGTGTGTATTGTATGTGTATGTGTGTATATATATATATATATATATATATATATATGTATATATTAGTGTTATTCAGCTAAAAATTGTGTGTGTGTATATGTATGTATGTATGTATGTATATATATATATATATATATATATATATATATATATATATATATGTTAGTGTTATTCAGCTAAAAATTACAACAGATATAATTGGTTAAGTAACAATAAATTGATTTATGTATGTATGTATGTATATATATATATATATAGAGAGAGAGAGAGAGAGAGAAATGGTGTGGACATAGAAATCAATATTGCATACTGGCTGTCAGTTTCATACATTAAGTGATCATTAGGCCATTTGATGATTACTTAAGGCATGAAACTGATACTCATCATGCAATTTTGATTTTTATGTCTACACTGTCTATATCTAAAAATACTCTGTCTACAATATAGAACACACTTCCCCATAAATATAGCATTTTTTAAATTGTATTTCTTAATAAGTTCCAAAATCTAACCAAATGACCAAACAGAATATTTTTGGAGTCGATCAGAACTTTTCAGCACCTCCATCTATACACAGTATATTAGTAGTAATGGGTTTGCAAAAAATGGAATTTTTAAATCTTTCTCCAAATGCTCCAATTTTGAAAAGCTTATTGTTTTTATTAGCTTTAAAACCTGCAGAGACAGAATTTATCTTGCAAAATGTTTGCATTCAAAATTTTCTAAGAAATCTGCTCATGTTTGTGTGAAGGGACACAACTCTTGTAGTCAATCAGCCACATTGAGTTTATTATTCTTTTTTTCTTACTTGATTGATTTTTGTTTGTAGAAAATATATTTGTGGAAAAAAAAGTTTAAAGGAAATAAAATCAGAAAATGAATTTGATAATTGTACACTGAAAAAGAAATTAGAGGTGATGGATCACATGATTTTAACACGTTTTTTAATATTTCTTAACCACAAGAAAAATGTTCTCAAGTCTTCATATATTCAACTTTTATTATTACCATCCTGTTGTATGATTCATTTATTCATTTTTATATAATCTTCTAAAAACGTAGTTGATGTAAAATATTTTTGACTGACACAAAACATGAAAAATGTTCACCCAAGTTATATATATATATATATATGTATGTATGTATGTATGTATGTATGTATGTATGTATGTATGTATGTATTTATGCATGTGTGTGTGCGTTTCATTGAAGACAATTGATAAGGCATTGTGATTTAGCTTTTTATTATATTTTTCTTGCATTCGTGCATGTGATTTCTTTTCTGGACATAGTGTGTAGAATCTTTACAAATAATGTGTGGATCCAAGAGCTTTCAACTAATCTATTAGCCATTATCAAGGATATTTTTTTATGAACATAGGCACAAAGTGAAAACTGAAGTGAAAAAAATCTACATTTTCAGTTAAAAAAAAATCCTTGATAAAAACTAATAAGTTAGCCAAAATCATTTGGATAGTTTTTACACACACCTTGTCCAGAAAAGAAATCACTTGTACAAATGCAAGCAAAATATAATAAATAGTTGAATAACTGCTGTGCCTTGTCATCATTTTCAATTAAACCTGTGTAAAAGAGGGATTGTTGTCCAAATGTGTGTGTGTGTGTGTGTGTGTGTGTGTGTGTATATATATATATATATATGATCAACTCTCCCGTCGAATTCGACATATGAGGGTCAGACAGATCAGTTCCTAGGAACTGAAAGCCCGGCACCCACACAGGATTTGATTATAGTGATGAAGGCTTTGTGCAGGGCCATCCACACTTTTTGGAGGGACGAATACAGGGATCTGGTGCAGCGAATGCCACAAAGTCCCCAAACGACCCTCCGCAGGTTTTGAATTCAGAGTTGCCCTTCTCCTAGACCAGTTGCCATCCAAGGCTATAGAACCCAGTCTGTCCTGCTATGTACCCATAGTTGGAGGGAGAAGAAGAGGATTCACACCTTTCCCAAGGGTATTAGCACGTAAGTGAATGTAATGGATTCAACTGGAATTCGAACTCAGCTCTCCAATTCCTCAATCTAAGCTGTTATCCATTACTCCACCATGCCTCATATATATATATATATATATATATATATATATATATATATATATATATATATATATATATATATATATATATATATATATATATATATATATATATTGTTTAAAGCTTTCTGTATTTATAGACAAAAAGTGTTCAATATTGGTGTGATTGTGCTTACAAATGTAGGTAGACAAAATCTGAAGTTACCATACAATGTTGGTTTTTTTGTCCATAATGTCTGTCTGTATCTATATGTAACAATATATTGTAATAAGAAATAATGTAAGATTAAAAAAAATCTATTAAATTCTTAAAATTTCCTGTTTGTTTCAGATACAAACTTTGAAAGGCCAGAACAAGAGATTATACATTTCTTAAGTAGGGTAATTGAGTCTTGATTTGCTGTAATAGTTTTCCATAGCTAAATGGTAAGGCATGCTTGGTTTGAAAGTGGTTTACAAAAGGAATACAGGTTTAATTGCTTTTGGGGAAAATATTTTCATTAAGACTTTCGATCTCATGTCACTGTTTTAAAAACAGCAATATTTAATGAAACACCTGTATCCCTAAATCTGATCTTTATAATAACACATTATCAAGAGAGGTGGGAGTATATGTGTCTGTATTATGTATGATGCTTGTATAAAAAAAACACTGTAAATGTATAGTGTTGGTCATTATTTATTCAAAAATCTGCAGACATCAAGTGTAACGTCTTCCTTAAGGTACCGAGAGGCAAACTTGTAAAGGGAAATTAAAAAATATGAAGTTATCAATAAAAGACAGACAATAATTTGTTGTTGCCATTTTAGTTGATCTTGATGGCATTATTGATAAGAAAATAGATTGCTTCAGTCACCTACCTCTTTTCTCTCTATACTAATGATGGGCTATTAATAATACTTATGGTTAAAATGACTGATGATGGGACCCAGCACAAGTACAATTATATTCCTGTCTTTCTCTTGTGCAAAATGATACAATCTCGGTTTGAATTCAAACTCAGTTTACTGATTCTGTTTTCTGCACTTCATATTCATCAATAAGTTAAAAGACCTAACAATTTTAGCAACAGAGGCCATAACTTCCCATTGCTGGTTTTTGAGATAAGGGAGGGTAAGAGAGATTTTCAGATGCCATTTCGATCTCTCATTGGTCTGACTTTAATAATCCTTAGCTTCATTCTTAATTAATTATGGTAATGAACCAAGAGAAAGAAATATATGGTTGACTAATGTAATCTCCATTACTCATATTTCTGTTCTTTTGCCTTCATTAATATTATTTCTTTGACTTTTTGCTAATTCATTCCCTTGAAGTTGGCCATATTATTTATAGTCTCTCTTATCAGGCTTCGAACAAACTGAGTTAGTGAGGCTAGTTCATTTAATAACTGATTCCTAAATTCCATGATTTCCTTCAGTAAACAAAATTCTTCTTGTAAAATATTGTCTAAATAATTGCATTTTTAAATGGAAAATCATTTTTCCAATTATAAACAGTCAGCTCTACACAAAATAATAGGATATTTTATGTACCTTGAACTTAGTGGCAACTCTAGGTCGTCAATGTTTGTCAGGCTCATTATAATCTTTAACAAAATATATTATTGGTATAATTTAGATGCTAAATATATATATATATATATATATATGTCTATGCATTAATGTGTTTATATATCTCTCTCTGAATTTTACATTTATGATCAGTACTGCAGACTGATATCATATTTCATCAAGACTACCCCAGTCACACTCCTCACCCCAACCTTCCAGTCAATGAGTTAAGGCTTTCTTTGATTTTTGCTGATTTAGGTCAGGCTAAATTTAATTTGCCCTTTTTCAATTAATACATTGCGCTAAAAAACCTTATATTGTATGGAATAAATTATTTAAAATGGATATTTGAAAAGAATAAGTTGAAATAAAAATGTGTTCTTTGAGAAACAGGACATACAAGTCATTAGAGATTTTTAAAAGATTATTTATAAAATTAAAGCAAGAAATACATTGCCTATTAAATATCTCCAGCTCAGATAGCCCAAGTAGACACATTAATTTTATTTTATTTTTTTATTTTTTAATTACTTTCTTTCTTTGTTTTTCTTTCATTCTTTCTTTATGTTGACCAATATCAACAGAATGTATTTCGGTCAATATTTTGAGGCACAGAGTTAAAATCTGGAATCCAGTTGAAGTCAAGAATGATAATGATGCACTATGAAAGATTTTTGTTGCTTTGAAATAGAAATACTGGAATGTTGACTCACTCAGGCTGAACCCGACAAGCCCGACTACCACTGCTTGAACTTAGAAATTGCCAGTCAGAAAAAGTTGAAGAAAATTAACTTAAATCATTTTATACTTTGATTTTTGTAATCCTTTTTATTAATCCCCATCATCCGATGAACTTTAAGCAAAATGGTCACAATACATAAAAAAATATCAGTTTAAACTGATGCCAGGAAGATATGGATGGATATTATACACTGATTTATTTTAGCTAGTGTTCTCATTTTGATTGTTATAATCACAGTGTTTTAGTTTCTTCTTCAGGTTTTAATCATAGTTGATAATGTTCTTTTAATTTTGAATTATTCAAACCATAAGAAATGCTAGGAATTTATTGAAAGTTACAGGATGTAAGATAAATGTTCCACTCAGATAGCTTTTTCCTAAGAACTGCTGCTTTGAGGAACAGACTTCCATGTGGTTACCTAAACACTGCAGTTTTATCCTTTTCAAGTCAAAGGTCAATTGCTATCTATCATCCTTATCCTTATAATCTTCACTTCCTACCACCTCCTCTTTTCATTCACATCACATATCTCATTCATCATTACCATTTTAACAGTAACATTAGGTGGATTCTAGTATTAAAAAACAAAAAAACTCTTTTATAAGTATTCAACACATAGTGAAAAACTGCTCTCAGCACTAAACTAAGCCATAGCAATCATTAAATTCTTATACCCACTTCATGTTTTAATACTTAACATCATTTCAGGGGAGATAGAGAAATCTATTTTACAAATTAGACATTCATTTTTGAGCTCATGGCAAAAAGCAAGGCATAGCCATAGTACCTGAAAAAGAAATTATCAATCTAGGGTAGGCTATCTATCATTCTCAAATGGAAGTGAACTGGTGACACATCAATGTTTGCAAGATCTTGCAAGAAAACACAACAGGTGACTCAAATCATAAAAGAAGTTTCAGTCAACCCAGGATTGAGTGTAAAAGAATATCCAGTGAGATCTTAAGAATGATATAAATCAAATGTACACATTTCCTCATATGGAACCAAGGAGAACTTGAGAGATGGGTTGTATGAAAAAACGGTACTAAATAAAATGCATAAAAATATTTTTGGTTCAGTCAAATAATTTCTAGAATAGAATTTGAATAGATGAAACAAAAATTGAACTTTTAGGACATAACCAACAACTTATGTTTGGAAACAAAAAAAGCACAATGCATAATATAAAAAATATCCCATCAGTGAAAAATGATGAGGAACACTTCATTTTATGGGGTTAATTTAGTAGTAGGAAAGACTAAGAAACTCATGAAGATTGAGAGGAAAATGGATCTACCAAAATAACAATCTATTCTTTTTTAAAAATCTTTGCCCTCTGCTATCCTGCTTAAACTTTGTAAGCAATTCATTTCTCAAGAAGACAACAATACAAAACATACTTTGAAAAGTTACCTCAGAATAGTTTCACTAGAATAAAGTTAGGATAATGGAATGGCCTTCTCAATTACCTGACTTAAATCCACTTGAATATTTGTGGCAAAAATTGAAAATTGTTATTCATAAAAGAAAAGCACATTGAATCTGAGTAATTTGGAATGACTCTGCTCAGAATAATCAAAAACATCACCTAAGGGATACAGAAGCCTTATTAAGGGCTAGAGAATATATTGATAGTTGCCAAAAGCATCTCAATTATATCAGTTCAGATGTGGGGGATTAAATATATAAGCAGAAGATATAAAATATTGATATTAAGTAGGGAAATAACATAATAAAATCAATCCCTATATTAAACTGTAAATATTTGCAATGATTAATCAAATAAAGTAAGAAAAACATTTAGAGATAAAATACTTTTGTTTTATACATATATTGTTTAAAACTTGCTAAATTTATAAAGGAAAGTTGCAGATAGAGCATTTATAGATAAACAGTGTGGACATAGGAATCAATATGTATGCCAACTGTCAGTTTCACACATCAATGTGATTGGTTTGAAGATTGGCCCCTTCTTATAAATGTGCTATTGTGCAATTATTGGTGCATTGGTCACAAAGCTACTGTAACAAGATGATCTTTCTAATAGCACCAGCCATGTTCTTTCTGTCTATTTATGTATCTGTCTATCCATCCATCTCCATTTATTCTTAGCCTGTTTATATTTATCAATTTATATTTATAAGCTGGTCTTAATATATGCTATATTAAAGCTAAAGAAGTGAGGGATGCAGATAGGAAGACTGTGTTGCACCATGATTGCATATAGAGAAGGCCAGATTTATCACCAGTGACTAGCTACAAAGTATGTCTTCTGTTTGTTCACATTTTGCTCTAATCTATTTATTTCATTGTTTTTATCTCTTTATTCTCTTCCATTTGTATCTATCTAAACTATTTTCTATCTTTCAATCTCTTTATCTATCTCTCCTAATTTATGTTATCGCATTCATTTTATATTATCTTTTTTCATGCTTACTACCTTCTCATTAATTGTTACCATCTTTACACATTGTTGATGATAAATATTCAAATGATAATATTGTATTTCAATGATGTTCCCATAATGGAATGTCTAGACTTGGTCTGCTTATTGGTCAGCGCTTTCAATGCTGACTACCAATAATGTTAACACAACGAACTTTAGGAGGCAATTGAAAA
>OZ038499.1:75363350-75388350 GCA_964036315.1 Acanthosepion esculentum | reverse complement strand
AATATCTTCCTTCTTTTTAGTTTTTGAGACATATTTTGAAATTGGCATTTGATTGCTACTTCTTGCCTTTGTTTGTGAACACAGAATTATTACTGATGGTTATTGGTGGAGAACATGTGACAACAAGTTTTTTTCCTGCTCCAGCTCACTCTTCAGTATTTAACTTGTTTCCAAACAGTACTTTTGACTGGTTAGTCACCCACCCCCGAATTTCCAGTTCTTCCAGCCTTTACACCATGTTCTTTAGGACTGTTCAGTGTCTTCAAACAATGATGGGTACAACTAATCATATTCTTATTCCCAAACTTCTTCAATTCTTATAAAAGTTCTAGATTATTGTTATTGACTTGTGGCTTATATTGGAGATTAAGTAGCAGCAAGTCTCTCCAATACTCCAGCAATCTTTTTAATATGCTAGCAGTTTTCAATAATGTCATTGTCTTGATGATTCCAACTTCTCCTCTACATTCAAATTCCTTCATTCTTTTATCCCAAGGCTTTTAAGGCTGTTCCCAGTGTTCTGATAATGACTGTCACCTTCATGTTTCACAACTTTATCAGCTCTTTTGCTAGGTTGAAATACTTTCTTTCAGATCTACTCTGTTGTCTGCTACTACAACAAAATCCAATATCTGGCATGTTTTCTTTACTACTGCAAGGTCTGGCCTGAATTAGGTGATGATCCTCTTGATTCTCAAAGTTCCAGAGAATTTTATACATTTCATTCTCTAGGACTGCTTCTGATCTGTACATATACCATTGGTCTGTACACTTAAAATGTAATCACTTGCACAGTTCCCAATGGATCACCTTTTCAACCCATTCATGTCTATTCTTGTACTCTTTGTGGTCCACTTGGCTATATTTACTAATTATGTGATTCACTTTCTCATCTTTATTTCTACATTGTCTACATTTGCAGTTCAACACTTTTTTTATCTGTTTTAACATTTATATAGTTGGTTCTGATGGTGTTGTTTTGGGCTGCTATTCAGAGCAACTCAGTTTCTCACTTAAGGTTTCCCCTATGGAGCCATGTCCATGTTGATTTATCTACCATTCCTTCAATTTGTCTTCTAAAGTATCCATTTAATTGTTTTTCTTCCCATTTTGGAGTTCTTGCTGTTGTACTTACTCAGTTTCTATTCATTCTTCAGTTTGTTGTTGTGCACTTTTTGGTTTTTGCAAGTAATCTTTCTTTCTTATTATTTGTACTCACTGGGTTTTCTCAGCAGGAGTAGCTGGTAACTTTTACTGGAGATCAAATGACAGCAAGTCTCCACAAAACTCCAACATTCTCTCCAGTATTCAAATCTGACATTAGGAATGCTGTCATCTGGATAGTTCAATTTCTTACTTTCATATTCACTTTTTCAACTTCAAGAAGCATTTCTGGAATACTCCAAGTGCTCCACAAATGATGGGTAAAACAGTCATCTTCATGTTCTTCTTTTAAGTCCTCTAGTGAGATCCAGATTTTTCCAGTTTTTCACTTTCTTTCAATTTTACTCTAGGCTCTGCCAGATGAACAACAATAATTACTTTGACTTCTTGTTTACAAGGATAAGATCTGGTCTTTTGACCTGAACTGGGTCATCTGTTTGAATGTCAAAATCTCTGAAAATGACATCATTTTTTTCTCTACGAGAGATTCTGGTTTGCTTTATTAAATTCCAGTCATTTGCACAGTTCTCAGTTGGTCACAAGCAGACAAACTGTACAAGCAATTAGACTTTGATTTTGATCACTTTCTGTTGAAAGAAGCAATTTATTAAAATAAACTGCTGCCTAAAGGAGAAATCCTTCCCAAGGCTATGGAAGGTGTCAAGTGTATGCCCAGTTTTCAAGAATGTGGGTGAGCACTAATCCCTGTCTTAATATCAGCCCATCAACCTCATTAGTGTAATCTCCAAACTTTGAGGCTATAATCAACAATAAAGTTGTTGATCATCTCAACAGGGACAACCTCTTGAATGACAAACAATACAGATTTCAGTCCACTGCTCATATACTGTCATTACTCACAGAATCAGTAAGGTATTTGTCAATAGATACATCATGACGGCAAATGCATTAGATTATATCAAAGGCCTTTGACAATATGTTTTTGCAATTATCAAGTCATTCCTAATAGGTAGGTTCATGAAGGTAGTTTTAATGGCCAGTCCTCTGAAGCCCATGAGATAAATTCAGGTGCCCCTCAAGATTCACTTTTTGGTCCAACTGTCTTCCTGCTTTTTATTAATGATCTGCCTAAGAGCATACTTTGATCTCTTGTGAATATGCAGATGATACAACAGTATTTGATAGCACCTCCAAAAATCTAAATGGCTGGAGCCTGACTGCTGATCTCTTTGATCTACATTTAACAAATCATTGGTGGAAGTGGTTAGTCACATTCAATAACTCAAAAACCAAACCTGTAATGTTCTATTATCAACACCTGAGTTTCTGCCTATCATAATGAACAGGTGTTCTGTTACCTTAAACACTTTTTGAGACTTAAGCTCACTCCAGACCTCAACTGTAACTCATATATACAATTCATCACTAAAGATGCTTGAGAAATGGTCAGTTCCTTGTACTCCTGCAGTAAGTACCTGACTCTTCCTGCTATTACAAGTGCCAGATCAGGTTGAAAATGTACTGATGCTGTATCTGGGGTGGATCTACCCAATCTTCACTTTCCAGGCTTGATAGAGTCCAAAATATCTATGCGGCCTTGTGGGAGATGAAATGTTTTCCACCTTACAACCACTTTCCCACAAACAAAACGTTGTATGCCTCTCACTCCTCTATCACTAATTCCATGGAAAATGTTCGGACAAGCTACATTCCTTAGTTCCACCAGCTCTAATCCTCCCAGCTAAGACCAGCCACACCTCATACATTGATGTGAACTACTCTCATTCCATTTCTTTAGTAAGGAGTAAGTTCCACCTGAATAACCTTCCCCAAATACAGTGCTTTGTGGAACAGAATCCCATGAAGTTGCTTACCCAAGTCTATTGTTAATTGCTATCTTTCACAAACAACTGCATAAACTTTAATGCTTACTCTTACCACTCATACTTGAATGAGCTTTAGGCCTTGTATAGGGTGAACTTTAGTAAAAAAAAGAAAAAAAAAGATTTTCAGAATTAACTATTATTTTTAGGCACACACACATTTATACCTATATTTAAAAACAAATATCTATCTCTAAACAAATTTGTATTTACAATATGAACACATTTGTATTCACAATGTGTGTGTGCATGTGTGTGTGTGTGTGTATGTGTGTGTGTTAAAATTTGCTAGATTTATGAGAGAAGAGGCTAGAAAATTTGTAGGTGATCTGATGATCACTTAAGATGTCAAACTGACAGTCACTGTGTAGTGTTGATTTCTGTCCACATATATATAGGTACACACTCTCTCTCTCTCACACACACACACATGTGTCAGTACAAAAGTAACTTTAATAATAGAATCACTCAAAGCATGCCAAAATGAACACAAAAGTTTCTGGACTCCAAATCAAGTCCTTGACATGGTGTCTTTCCATCTCAGTTGTAATATTGCATCTTTGAATTCTGGCCTGTAGAAGTTCTGCCTTATAGAAGTTTCTACTCTACATTCTTAACCATGTGTGAATTACCTCTTTCATTTGATCATCATTGTCTTCTGGATTGCCTCTTTATGGGCTCAAACAGATGAAAGTCTTTGGGTGCCAAGTCAAAACTCAAGAAGCTCTTGGGTTGCAACTATCTTCTGCTCTTTCATCAAGTTTATCCACATTCTGTGAACACACTTTGCACTGACCTTTGAATAACAAAAAGGCTGCACTAAATTACAGGCACTGTCATTGCTCATCAGAATACTTTCACAGATTTTTGTAATAGTAATTCTTACATCAGCTGTAATAAGAGCATAATCCTATTTGACCTAATCCTCATTCACAACAGCAGCTAACCTGCCACTGTAGGGCTTGTCACTTAGACCACTTCCTCCTTTCTTTCTAGGAATACCATATAATCTTTACTGGCCTATCTCTTTACTAAGTTTATACCAAATGCAGCCTTTCCATAAACTTTTATTAATCTCCTGTGAATGTTTACAGTTCTTCCTTCCATAAACAAAAAAAATTCAGAGGGTTAGCCATTTTGAAAGACAATTGAGTAGGAAAAGAGCAGATAACTCCATAAAGTTTTCTTCAGCTATTTTAGACATTTTATGGTTTATAGCTAAAAAATTATTCTAGGAATACTGACTAATATTTTTTAAATTAAATTAGAACAATCCCAAATATTGTGCAAATTTAATAGTTTATTTAACTTCTTCATTAAATTTCTCATGAGCAATGTAAAAATTTCTTTCTGGAAGTCAGAAGTTAATTAATCATGATACAATGATAAGCATGTACAAAATAGAAATGTAAGTAGCTAAGTAAAGTTTATTTTGTAGTATCTTCTAAGCTGACTTACAAGCTATTTTCTAACTCTCTCATTTCTATTTTAATCTAGCCTACATTTACTATATTTTGTGTTCTATCTTCTCTGAAATAGGAATCATTATTCATATAGAATAGTTCTCAGCTACTATTCCTAGTTCCTCTTTTCAAATGTTCTCTTTAGACTCATGATTATATCATTTCATTTACAATTTCTTTTGTTTTATTATTTATTTAAATTTTCATCATAATCATATTTAGCAATTCTAGCAGAAGATCATGTGACAGCAAGTCTCAACAATCCAGCATTTACCTTAGTTTTCAATTTCTTTGCTAATTTTATTAGATTAATTTGGAATGTTTCAAATAATCCAATCATGGTCATTTCATATTAGTCACTTTCATATTCCATAATGCTTATTACTTCACATCATCAACACCTTTATTATAATTTTCTTTATCATCTGTTATTTTATCATCATCGTCATCATTATTATTAATATTATCATTGTTATTATTATTATAGTTTTTATTAAAAAATAAAAATGAATAGGTGTTCTTTTTCCAGAAGATTCATGGGTAATTTTTGTAAACTGGACAGGCACCTCTGAGATCATAGCAAGAAAATGTCTAAATGTTGCATTTCGATTTTGCTTTCCAGAAAATGTTGATAAATGTTGACAGGTGTACAAAGTGTCCATTAAGGGAGTAAGTATTTTTGACCAGCATATCTCTCAGCTTTTTGTAGACCAAGGAAGATGGAAAAATTCCTTTTGCCTTTGGGAAGCCCTCTCTCTGACACCTTTGTGAAATATCCTCTACTAATAAATGTTTTAGTGTCCTGTGAGGTTAAAACACTGTGCAGATAGAACAAAGATTGCTTTTAAGATGGCGACTAACTCATTTTGAGTTGAAGGAGTCACAATTTGTACATGTTAGGACACATTGGAGCTCAAAAAATACTTTCTTTGCTTTTACTGTCATCTTGTTTTTGACATTAGCTTCAAATGCAGCAAATGTGATATGATGTATTTCAAATATTGATGTACTAGCATGGAGGTTTATAAAAGAAAATGGCTAACTGTTTGCATTATTAGTTGTAGGTTGAAACCTAACAATTCCTGTCCAATTTTTTAAAAATTCTATTTTCTGTTTTGCTACCTACTTTTCTATTTTATACATACTTATCATTGTAGATGTTATTAAACTCTAATTTACAGAAAGAAACTACATTACGCATGTGAAACCCTGTCTGCTCAATTTAGTGGAACATTTTTAGATGAAAGATTGCTGCTTAACTATGTTTAATATATATATATATATATATATATATATATATATATATATATATATATATGTATGTATGTATGTATGTATGTGTGTAAGTTTGGTTGAAAACCTAAAAGACCTCTTTGTTTAAAATAGCTTTAGAAAATTATTTATTAAATTCTATTAACTTTTTCCTCCTTTATAAAATAAAATTAATAAAGAAGTTTTGTTGGTTTTCAATCATACTTACTTTAATGAAAAACCAACACCAAAATACACTTCTATATACAGAAAATAGAAGTTTGTTCATCGATAAATATTTGTTTTTGTATGTAAGTATAAACACATTCACACATATTCTGCTGATTGGGTTTAAGCATAAAACAGATTGTCGCAAATTGAGTGTTGATACCCATGTCCACACTGCTTATATTTGCATACACTTTATTCCTTATATTGAGCAATTTTCTTCCATAAATATAGAAAACTATATTTTATAATATATATATGCATAAAAATGGTTAATTATAATAATGAACTTATTTTTTACCAGAAAGAGATCAGTTAAAATATAGCAGATTCTACTGTTTTTCTGTTTGGTATATTAAAGTATCATAAGCAAAGTATTTACTAATTTGCAAATCGTTTCCTTCTTCCTTGTTTAACTTTCTCTGGTTGCATTGTTTTAGCCAATATCATCTCCTAACCCCACCCACCCAATCAAAAAAAGAGAAACATGTTTAAACTCTAATTAAGATTCACAGTTGATGTAGACAAGTAATGCAGTCTCACCATTTTCTGTCTGTCTTGAATATCTGAATTAAACAAGGACAACAGATGATGATAACAACAGAGAATAAAGAATATAAAAAATAATAACGTCTGATATTGAAATCAATTTCTGAAGTGTTCAATGGGTAATTGGCTACTGCTATGAATCCCCTTTAATTAGTCTGTTGGTGCTGTTGTCTTTTCACTACTAGCTGTGGTTTATGACAATTTATGAATAACCTACTTACAGTCAAGAAAAAGGGAAGAGAATAATCAAACAGAAATTTTGAAAGTGGTATATATCATATATATATATATATATATATATATATATATATATATATATATATCATATATATATATATATATATATATATATATCATATATATATATATATATATATATATATATATATATATATCATATATATATCATATATATATATATATATATATATATATATATATATCATATATATATATATATATATATATATCATATATATATATCATATATATATATATCATATATATATATCATATATATATATATCATATATATATATCATATATATATATATCATATATATATATATATATATATATATATATATATATATATATATATATATATATATATATATAAGAATATAAAATTATTTTGCCAGACTGATGTCAGACCAGAGGAGAGATATTTTAAGAAAGTTCTCAATACACAATTCGAAAAAAATGAACGTATAGAGTGGATAATAGTAATATAATAGATTGAAAAATTCACCGTTAACATGGTCCAGTTTCATCAGGTGGTTTTTGGTATTTACTCAAAAAAAAACTGATGAGACAATACAGTTGAAATCTAGGTTATGTTAATGTTGAATTTTTCAATTTATTAAAATTTCTTCTTACTATGTATGTGTTTGTGTTTGTGTGTGTAATGATCAATCTAAAAATTTTAGGAAATTGGAGAGTGTGACCAATTTATAAATCTGACATTTCATGAATCTATGTCAGTATTTTTAAAATGAGAAATCATTATTATGATATGCCTTTCCATTCAGACTAGTATGCTCATCTTGATTGTTATATTCACAATGTTTTGGCCAAAAGCATAATGGCCAATATGGTGTAACAACCAAGATGAGTATACTTGTTTGAATGGAAAAGCATATATATATATATATATATATATATATATATATATATATATATAGTGTATAGTATAGTATAGTGGCTGTTGACTCACAAAGCGAGTATGACCATCACTGACATGTCCAGTCCATCAGTTAAACTCCCACCCCACAACACTGCATTCATTTTTTGTGTGAATGACAGTGGCTCATAAAGCCAGCTATTGATCTGCATTCCTTGTTACACATGTGGCATGTCAGATCATCTCCGGGTGGTGGAAGTTGACTTTGAACATCATTACTTCCAATGTGTCTTTTTATATGCCTTGCCAAGCCTGACTTGGACTTGCACACTTTAGTGCAGGTCGGGCATTCAAAGCATGCCAATATGAAATCATCATATGCAATAGACTGTTGATGTTGGTGACTGAGCAGACCTGCCTTGGACAGACATATCCAATTTCATTGGACACATGGTCAGGCTGGCACCTCATGGCAATTCAGGAATCCCTTCCAAACTCCTCTCTTCAGTTCTGTGATGCCTCATGGAAGATCTTGATGCCATCAGCAATACCAGCTCTCCGAGAACGTGGTTTTCAGCTAGAGTCTCCCAGTTATCCAGACCAATATTGCACTTGTACAGTGACTCTTTAAGGCAATCTTTGTAACAAGGTTTTGGCTTGTGCTGCAGTCTTTTTCTCATTTCCAATTCTCCATGCATAAATTGTTTTAGCATTCTGTCATCTGCCATATGAATAACATGGTCTGTCCATCACAGTCTATATTTGTGCATAATTACTTCCACAGTGAGTGAATTGGCCGTTTGTAGAACAACAGTATCAGGAGTGTGAGACATCCAGTGGATTTCAAGCACAGACTGAAGGCGTCATTGATGAAAATGTTCCAGTATCTTCAGATGTCTGCGATAAACTAACCATGTCTCACATGAATATAGCAGAGATGACAACGCAGATATTATATATTTTAATTTTTGTCTGCTGTTTTATGCCCTTCTGACTACAGACACTGAACTTGAGTGCTGCAAATGCATTGGAGGCCTTCTTAATCCGTAATGCTATTTCATCATCAAAGGAGGTGGTTGAGGGTGCTACCAAAGTATACAAATTTGTCTACTACCCCAAGTCAACTACCATCGAGATAAATTGATGATTCTATATACTGAATTCCTCAGGCAGGTTCATACATCACCACTGTCTTGTCAAAGCTGATGGACAGTCCAAAAGCCTTACATGACCCTGATAGTTGATCCATGAACACCTGTGCGTGCTGAATTGTGTGTGTGACCAGGTCACAATCATTGGCATAGAGAAGGTTGTGCACTAAACTAAAAAAGACTTTTGTCTTTGCTGCAAACTTACGTATATTGAAAATCTTGCCAGTTGACGTCTATCTTATCATAATACCATGATAGTAGTCTCTGAATGCATCAAGCAGTACAATTGAAAAGTAGATAGAAAACAGTGTAGGAGCCAGAAGATATCCCTGCTTGACTCCATTTTCAACCTTGATGGGCCCCATAAACATAGCGCCAAAACTGATGCAGGCTTCCATACTGTCATGGAAGGACCTCAGAATCTTGGAAAAGTGGGGGGACAGCCCAATTTTGAGAGGATTTTCCAAAGAGCAGCATGATTAACAGTGTCAAAAGCCTCCTCAGATCTACAATTGTTGTTCACAGCTTTTTTCATGGATTTGTCTGGGAGGAGATTATTGCGGTCCTCTGTCCTGAGAGGAGCAATCTTGGTGGATCTGGGGCCAAATACTTGTCTCATCAAGTAGTACATCTGCCTGGTATTATTTGAATTTGCTGCATTCTGTATTTCATCTACTAGCTCTGACCACCATGTTTCCTGCATAGTTCGAAGAGCACGTTGAGCTTCTGCTTTTGCAGCTTTAAACTCCTTGCACAGTTTACTGTGTTGTTCTTTGGACAGGCCTTTTTGCAACATTGAACTTCGTATCTGATTCTTTCTTGCAATGATCTCCCTGATAGCGTCATCATTTTCATCAAATCAGTCTCGATGTTTTGTTGGCATTTTACCCAGAACTTCCACAGCCGCTTCATATATATTCTTCTTCAAAGAGTCCCATGAAGATGTATCATTGATTTCAGTAAGTCGTTGTTTTAGTGATTCCTGTGTTTCCAGGGAATGCAGATTTGTGACATTCAAACATGCAGGAGGCTTTCCATTTGTTTTATCTAGTTTGTTTAAGAACAAAATTTATTTTGGCCCTCACGAGGGTATGGTCAGTCCAACAATCTGCACCATGCATAGATCTAACAATATGGACATCCTGCATATCTCTCTTGCAGACGATAACATAATCAATGAGATGCCATTGGTGTTAATGGGGATGCATCCACGTAGTAACATGATCACTGCTGTGCTTGAATTGAGTGCTGGAGATAAAAAAGATTAAACTTGGTGCAGAGTTCAAGCAGCATTAAATCTTGATTTTCCTGATGCCATATTTCCCCAAACTACTCCAGGTCTCCCAATTTGCACCAACATGGGTGTTGAAGTCACCAAGGAGGATAGTTTTGTCATCTTTTGGAATCATGTTGAGTATACTTCTCAAAAATTCATAGAATTCAGTCTTTAAAATGTCCGTACTGTCCATTGTTGGAGTGTAGGCACTAATGATTGTAGGCGAAGAGTCATTAAACGCTCACTGACTCCTTTAGAAAGTTCAGCAAGTTTTGGTACAAGTGTGTTACGTACAGCAAAACCCACACCACCTATATCCTCCTCAGCACACTTTCCCTTCCAGAAGAAAGTGTAGCCACTTCCAACTTCTTGTAATTGACCATCTTCAGCTAAATGAGTTTCTAAGAGACCAGCTACATCAATAGAATATCTAACTCCCTCGATACCAGAGCTGTTCTGTGTTGAGAAGCAGATCCCACAGGATTACCTACAAATATATATATATATATATATATATATATATATATATATATATATATATATATATATATATATATACACACACACACACAAACACACATATATATATATATATTTTGTATTTAGGCAGCCATCCATCTTTTATATATGTTTCATTAAAGATGACTGACAAGGTACAGTGATTAAGTTTTTTATTTAATTTTTCTTGTCTTTATACAAGTGTTTTCTTTTCTAGACAAAAAGTGTATAAAAACTGTTCAAATGTTCTGTAATTCCGAGTGCTTTCAGCTATACTTTTAGCCATTATCAAGAATTATTTTATTTTTACTTTTTAAATGAATGTATGGGTTGTGTGTAAGTATCTAGAGCTATAGGGATGTTTTATTTTCCAAACACAGTCAGCACATTGTGGCCATGTTCATAGTTAATGTTATTGAGTGCTGGCTTTTTCTTTTTTATTATTAGGGCTTCCATTATTTTAAATCTTTTTTACATGTGGATGAAGTTATTACGCTTGTATTTTCTACTAGTATATTTTGAATTAAGTCTGGTAGGATTTTGTGTGTGTTTAAATGTGTTCTAATGGAGCTGTGGTCAGATAGGTGTAATGTAACTCATTTGGATAGGCATGTAGTAGTGTGACCTATGTAATTATTTATGAGTTTTTTGTATGGTCAGGAACACAGTTCCTTAAGGGGCATTTAAATAATGTTGGTTTTTGTAGTTTTTATTTTGCAGGTGTGTTGTTATTTTTGAGAATAAGGTTAGCTGTTTTAAATTTTTTGTAATAGATAATTTAATTTTTTTGTTCGAATCAACTAGGGCAGTGTATTTCTTAATGATATTATTTCTAAGTGAAGATTCATCTTACTTATCAGTGATGTGCATTTGGCTTTTGTGGAAGATGTTTATGTTATTGTTTTTGTCTGTGTGTTCAGTATCATCATTATTTACTTTGGAAAGAAATAGTCTAATCTGGTGGTTAATGAGGTAGTTAGGAAAGCCATTGTTAACTAGTGTCTGTTTTGTATTGCTGAGTTTTTTTAAGGAAAAGTACATGAGAGGATGAATTGTACTCTGTTTAGGAAATTTTTTACCACTGCTATTTTGTATCTAAGTGGACATTCAATCTTAAAATTAAGGTGGCAAGAGTTCCTGCGAGTGGGATTTTTATACAATGAGGTGGTGAAAGTGTTGTTACTGTATTCTATGAGAACATCTAAGAATGAGAGTTTATTTTTTTGACTTTGACCTTAACTATACATATGAACTGAGTTTTTTCAAATGTAGTTTTGAGATTATCTATTTCTTGTGTGTTTTTCACTAAAATAAAAATATCATCTACATAGCAGACATATATTTTGGGTTTAGTGACCTTTTTAAATATCATGTTTTCTATGTGGGGCATGTTGTAATTGGAGAAGAATGGGTCGAGCGGATTTCCCATGCTAACACTGTTAGTTTGGGTGTAGATGTTGCCATTATGGTCATAGAAGAAGACTGGTTTTGCATCCATGTAATAATTTTTTGAGGATATTTGGTTTGATCGATGGAGGTGGGATAGGATTATTTGTGTACACAGAGTTAAGGATAATGTCAATGAGTACATTTGTGAATAAATTTTCAACGTTGAGTGATGCTAAAATACCTTGGGTTGCATTTATACTTTTTAGAATTTGGAGGAATTCAAGGATGGATGTGATGCTGTAATTGGTGGGTAGGTATGGGGTAATTATATAATACAGGAAATTTTGATAGCTATTAGATAGCGGTTAGGATCTGGGAAATGATTGATTATAGCGGGTATTAGGATTTGTGTATTTTTATATTTCCGTATAAGTATCCAGGTTGGTAGTCTCTAATGATTTTTTGAATTTTCAGGAAACCAATATTGGTATTATTTGATGTTATGAGTTTGTTGATAGATCTTTTTAGGGTCTCCATGGGGTTTCTGTTTAATTTGGTTATTGATGATGTTTTGTAATTTTTTATGGTAATCAGATTTATCCAAAATTACATATATGTTGGTTTTGTTGGCTCATCTGATGACAATATTGGAATTGTTTCTTAGTTCTTTTGCAGCAATTTTTAGTTTTGTTATTAGGATATTATTATAGTTGTTGTGAGGAGAGTGGTCTCTTAAGCCTTTGGCCTTAAGGAGGTCTCTCAAGTCTGAGTGAGTTGCTGTCCCCCTGTGTGTCGAGTTGGGATAGTGATTGGTGTAGAATTTTAATTTCAGCCTTCTTTGTAAGGAGATCAAGTTTAGGTTGGAGATGGTAATTTGGACATATGTGTGTGTGTGTATGTGTGTTTGTGTGTGTGTGTGTGTGTAAGTATAATGAGTATACTTGTCTGACTGGAAAGGCGTATATATATATATATATATATATATATATATATATATACATACATATATATATATATATATATATATAAGTGAATATACATAATATCCCACATTGATAGCATGACTTGGAGTTTCATGTAAACATGCAATCTTATGGTTCAACCCACCTTACAATAGTAACATCCAAACTAATGTAGGTAGAATTTTTCTAAATTTAATTCACAAACACTTTGGTCATTCTCCAACATTTAAAAAGATTTTCAACAAAAATAATATTACGGTAAGCTACAGCTGTACTAAAAACATAATAAATTGTAACATAACAATATTAAGCAAACACATAAACCAAATACTAAATAATAAGCCTATTAAAATCCAATGCAACTACTGTTAAAACATAACCTGCCCACTAAATGGCCAGTGCATGACTGAAGGCATAATCTGCTCAGCTAAGATTAATTCAGATGATGATGTTAAATGTTACTTTGGTTCCACCAAGAACAACTGGAAATTGTGTTTTTACCATCACCAAATGACGCTGAACAATATCAAATACAAAAATTGCACAACATTCTCAAAGTATTTTTGCCATTTAAAAACAACTATAAGACCCCATCCATTAGCTTTAAGATAACTGCAAAATCTAAACCATATTATGGAAAGGGAGACAGATGTAATTTGTGTTTTTTGAAGAAGCTTATTATATTAAAACACTTAAATAACCCTAAGTTGCTGAACAGGAGAAGTGAGTTGATCACTACATGTATACATAAAAATACTTGCTCAAGCACATTGACCTTAATTAAAATAGATTTCAAAATAGATTTCATGAGTATTAATATAATATGTAAGACCTATTAATATTCATGGCAGCCATCATTAATAGCATTTTTATATATCCATACACATATATAATTCCATATCGTACGCAATTAATTTATGACATGTGTATATGTACCTTCCCCTTTGTAAGTATAAGGCTAGGTTCCAAATGCATTAGATATAGTCTCAAACTATAATTAATTTATTCCATAAGACATTACATTAATAATGTATTATAAAGACAGTTTCTTTATGCAAAAAGAGAGTTATCCTCTTTGATACATAGCATGTTCACATAAATTCAAATTTTGTTTTTCAAATTATTTAAAATAATGTTTTTAAGTTTTTGTCTTTTGAAATTAAGAATTCAAATGATATAAATTATAAATAATTATAATATTATAGGCAAAAATGATAAAATAAAATGTTTTAACACACACTTTTAAATCAATACCATGGGATTACCAATTCCATAACACTCTAATAGTCAGTATGTATTTTGCATATGAAGATTGCATGCTTGCATGAAACTCTGAGTCATGCTATCAACATGGGATATTATGTATATTCACTAATATATACTTAATAGCTCTGTTATATAACATTGAGCACTTTTTTATAGCACCTGAAAAAGAATATATATGTACATGCAAGTATATGTGTGTATATGCATGTTTTTTATCATGCCCATATATATATATATATATATATATATATATATATATATATTAGGTCATCCCATAAGTTCTGTCCGAATTTTAACTTTTTGTTAAAATGAATGAAATTTAAAGAGTATTTTATAATGTCTAATGGAGCTGAACATTATTTTTATGTTTAGATGCATTTAAACTGATCAAATTTTATTTCAGAGAACAATAAAATTAAATTTTGTTTGATTAAAACCCTGCTAACATGGAAGTACCCAAGAATCATTTGAGGCACATAATGCTTTATGAGTTCAAGAACGGAAACTCAGCAGCCGAAGCAGCTAGAAACATTCACTCAGTTTATGGAGAGGAATGTGTGAATGAAAGAACTTGCAGAAGATGGTTTGCAAAATTCAGAGATGGAGATTTCACTCTTGAAGATGAAGATCGAACCGGACGTCCAGTTGAGTTTGATGAAAAGCTTCTTGAAGCAGCCCTTTATCAGTTGAGGAATTGGTAATGGTTCTCAGTTCAAACCATACAACTGTTCATCGTCATCTTCAACAACTTGGAAAAGTTCCTAAACTTGGAAAATGGGTGCCTCATGAATTGTCTGAAAACAACCTCAAATCCCAAGTTGACATCTGCTCTTCTCTCCATTCTCGCCAACTTGTTTCACCTTTTTTGGATAGACTTGTGACTGGCGACGAAAAATGGATCTTTTATTGAAATTTTAAGCGTCGTAGACAGTGGCTTAGTAAAGGAGAAGGACCCCAGCCACAGCCGAGAAGGGAACTTCATGGGCAAAAGGTTCTTCTTTCAATCTGGTGGGATTTCCAAGGAATAATCCACTTTGAATTCTTACCACCTAATGCAACAATTAATGCTCAAATATACTGTCAGCAATTAGAGTGTTTGAACCAAGCTTTGAGGAAAAAAAACCTGCTCTAGTGAATCAAAAATGGGTGATGTTTCATCAGGACAATGCGTGACCACACACAGCAAGAATCACGTCACAAACGATCGAAGAACTTGGTTGGGAGAAAATTCCTCATCCACCTTATTCTCCCGACCTTGCTCCTTCAGACTACCATTTGTTTCGTAGCTTACAGAATCATTTGGAAGAAACAGCTTTTGTAACACAGGAAGAAGTTAAAACTGATATTTGTGAGTTCTTCGAATCAAAGCCAAAAGAATTTTACAGTAATGGAATTAGTAAGCTTGTTAATAGATGGAAGGAATCATAGATAATCAGGGAAAATACATTGTTGATTGAATCTGTAATTAAATGTAACATTTGGTCACTTGTTTTCTTTATGCAAAATTCGGACAGAACTTATGGGATGACCTGATATATATATATTGGAATAATGATAAAATCTACAACTTTATGTTTTTAACAGTGCTCTGTATTAGAGTTAGAGTCACTACAAAGTCTAAGATAGACTAATATTTAAAATCCTTCAAAAAGACTTAAAATCCTGATCTTTACAAGCTCTTTGGCATTACTATCAGGTTTGCCATAAACTCAATCATCAGATGCTAGAACAAATGGTAAAACTGTTCAACTAATTTGTAGGCACCAATTATGACCACAATTCTTTCCACCTTTAAAGTCGGCAGTGCTAATAATCACAATCAGTGCCTACAAAATTGAAAATATTCCCATGTACCTTTCAATTGGGAGCTAATTGATTACTAAGTACTTATTCTCAGGCCTACACTTACTAATAAACTTGGTTATTCTATTGAGAAAGTGGTCTTTTTCAGGAAAGGTGATAATGTTCAATTTCCCCTCTAAACACAATCCACACTTTCTGGGACCATCTCACCTTATTTAAAATTTTCCATTTAACCACAGGGAAAATTTGTCCCTGTGATCCCATATAAATTTCAAGTGTTGTACTCTTGGCATAGTATCACTTGTGAAAGGATGTTCTATCATTGCAATATTCTTGCTTCCAGAGTCATTTGATGAACCTTATATATGTCATATTTGACATGATTGGTTTTCACAGTCACTTGATAGATAACATTCTCTATCAAGCATCTGCTACCAATAGAATATTCATTTAAATAAGGGTAAGAGACTTACATTTCTGTTCATACTTAATATCTTACCATTATGCCTTTTTTATAAACTGTAACATATTATCAGTTCAACTGTAACTTAATTTTATCATATTCCTGTTGAAATATTTTTTATAAGTTATTTTGAGAAATGATGATCTAATAAATTGATGAAGTCTTTCTGCCTTGGTTTTCACAGTATTATTGAAGGGTGTGTTGAAACAGGTAACGTTTTTTATTTTCTGGTATTAGTACAATGGCTGCTACCATCATTATTGCTTGTTTGGTGTGTGTATTTGTGTGTGTGTGTATATATATATATATATATATATATATATATATATATATATATATATATATAATTGACACTTGTCAAGACTATGATGGATTCAGCTTTTTACTACTGCTACTTGAGCAAAGTACTAATGAAACAATGATTTTTAGAGTACTAATTTGTCCATTCTATTCATTAACCATTGGGACATGATATTGACAAGCTATTTTATTAATATATCAGATGAGAAGCCATACTCCAGAGGAGTGGATTCATGCTTTTGGCAAGAGAATTAATGGGAAGGAAACATCAACAAACTTGGCCCAAATTCAAACATATTCTATTTTTTTCCATGCAATTACTCATTATTCTATATAAAACAAGCATATATATATTTTTGATCTTTGTTGATTTTTTCACAACCTTTCAGCTTGTCCACTTTCACCTTTTTCAAGTAAACATATCAAAAAATGATTTTAAAGAAGAACAGTCCCAAAATAAACATTGAATTTGAATAAATTCTCTCAAAATCTCAGACAAAATATTTTTTTCATAATAGATATGATAGCTTGATTAAAAAGAACTGACAAAGTTTATCTGTTTAATTTGTTCATTGTATTTTTCCAATTTTCAAATAAAGTGTTGTGTATTAGGATCAAAATTGAGGATAAACTATTCAAAGTTCATATTTCACTTGTTAAGTACTTTTAACTGTCTCAGTCATTTTCAAGGAAGTACTTGAATAAATAACAATACAAGCATGATCTTTGGACAGTTTATCCACAATTTTGCTCCCAATACCCAACACCATATTTGAAACTGGAAAAATACAATAAAAATTAATAAAATACAATAAAAACTTTAACAAACAAACCTTATCAGTTCTTTTTAAATCAAGCATTTTTAATTTATTTTTCTACTTTTTGGACCATTTTCTTGGTTTCAGGTACATATTAAAATATAAATTATCCAATGTCTGAGTATTTTTTACTATTGTTCTTTTTATAGTTCAACATTTCTTGTGATACATCATTGGTTTCTTCATTTTCAAGTATTACAAACATTTCTTCATGTTCACATGATAGTTCATGTTGTTGAATTATATATATATATATATATATATATATATATATATATATATGAGAGAGATGTTTTTGGGGGTCTTGATGTTAATATCCCAGAGAATGTTGGCACAGGATTTGATATAATGTGTGATCATGAAAGTTCAACAAAATATTAATGTAACAACCACTGCGAGAAGCACCCAATGTTGCCACATCAAAGCAAAATAATATAATACCCTAGCAGGACTAAAAGCCGCATCCGTGCTGCTCATATTTGAGAACAAATTAAGCAATGATATTCAAACCAAATAACATCCCTCACATATATATGTGTGTGTGTGTGTGTGTGTGTGTGAAAGGACTAAGATAGATTGATAATTGTAACAATATAGAGAAAATGAGATTAATCTCAAATCTTGTAACCAGCTTTGTTCATTTGAGCTTGAGTGACCCAGTTCAAAGTGATAAATCCTCTGAACAACTCAGATATTTTCCCTAAGAAATCTCTTTGCCTTATCAACATAACATAACAAATGGCACTGAGATCTGCTCATTGTGATGAAGAAGTAACTGTTTTCAGCATCAAAGACTTATCTTTTTTCTCCAGTCATAGAAGAGTCATTATTTTATGACCTGTTGATTTGCAGTCCAGTTCCATAAATATATTAGATTAATCAAATTTAACTTTATAACCCTGCTGATGAGTAGGTGAGGTTAAAATGTAATTTAACTCTAAACAAAATATGCAGTTCTTATATAATAAAAGTACAAACAATAAAGTCTCAGTGGAGATCTGAGAATATAACCCAGTGCTTCCCAAACCTTTTTTTTCTCTAGGCCACATATTCAGAATGAAGATTTGCTCATGTCTCTTCAAAGGAAGTCTCGGTGAAAAGGTGCAAGCAGCCCTATAGCAAAGAAGGTCCAAAGAGAGGGTTAAACAGAGATGATCATGGATTCAATGTCAGAACATTATCATTGATAACTTTCTCCTTCAATTTGCAGACCCGAGTTACTATATTCTTAATACTTGATATAATGCAAATATATAACAATGCTAAAATCAGTCAATTATTAGTAACTATTTATACTGGGACCCATGTAATTACGAGTAATCCATAATTATATTTTAAATTTTGAAATCATATTTATTTTTGGCATATGGATTTTTTTAAAACCGTTTCTAAACATTTGATTGTCTTTCAATCATTTCACCTACCCTGCTATCCTCTTTCACTGCACCTATGAGGCGCACTGCACTATTCGGGAAGCACTAATCAGGAACTGCAAAATCTATACTTATGTTCATGTTTTATAAATGGCAATCAGAATGCAAGTCAGTATTTCAATTTGATCCTTCCAAATATTGTCATTATCAATATCCAAACTATGCTGTTGCTAAGTATGACCTATAAATGAAAGCATTGAACTAAATGCCACAAAGGTTACTGTTCAGTCAATCACCTCTACACCCTCTAGCAAAAAAGAGACCCTACTGAGACAGTTTTTGTTTTTCTTTCATTTTTCTTGTAAAAAGAATTTCATATTTTATCACAGAAAATACTTCTATGTATTCAAAATTGAAAAAATACATTAAAAGTGAAAAATAATAATAATCTTATTAAATTATTGACAAGTGCAAAAGTGTAACAATTATACAAATCAAACAAGACAATATCTTTCATCAAAGAAGGATCCAATTTTGTTACATTTTTCAAAATAAATATAGAAAAATATTTTGTTGTTGAAATGTTCATTTAGTTTTTCTTTCAAAATCTGCCTCAAATCAACAAAGATGCTCAGATTGGGAGATTGTTTGGGCCATAAAAGAAAATTCCTTCTCTTTTCTACAAAGAATTACTTTGAAGTGCAAGTATGATGTACAGGACAATTATATTGGCAGCAGATAACAAGAAAGAATTCATGCAAAGGTAGAATTAAAGAAACAACTTCTCTGCAAGTATTTATCTTTGAAAAATTTAGAATTTACTTTCTTTTGACATAATAATTTCTGGCCCAACTCTAAATGGGTGGGAAATAGTCCTAACCATAATTAATCTTCCACATTTTATGTTTTCCTTCATCTTTGAATCTTTGCCTACCTATCAAAACTCTTCTAAAAGTGAAAACCTTTACTTATCAGAGATGATAGCGTTCTTTCAAACATTAATGGTTATTTTTAATAAAACCTTATCAATTTCTTTGTGTCTTCAAAATGTTTGATGGTCAGTTAGTATTCTTAATCATAGCTCAGAAAGAAAATTCAAAACTATGTCACTGATAAAGATTGTGGCATGAAGTGATGATTTATAGGCTAGATTTGGTCTTTTACAAAGTTTTCATAGATTAGCAGTCAAATCAGATGGTGTGTTTTACCTGCTTTTCCTGAAGCAAATGCTCTTTCTTTTTTTCTGATCTGTCTACTCACTGCCATAGATTGATAGCCTGAATTTTTTTTAAATGCCTGGATTGCAATAAAAAGCAACAAATTAAGATGAAAGTAAATATGAGTCAGAATTAATAATTGTGATTGATAATGCTTCTTCTAATAAAAATAAATTAAAAATGCAAGTTTCTTTGAAATTACTGCCAAGAATTTGTGCTGAAATATTTTTTCTCTACAGTTTTCAGCTTCTTGGTTAAACTAGTAAGATTTTCTGTGTTGTTCTGAGTTAGAATTATTGACAATATTGTTGCATTCATTGGACCGAGATATTTCTATGAGAACCTGTTTTTACTGTTCAAGTGTTACCTTTCTTTGAAATTAGACACCACTTTACTAATAATTGTCCTGGGAACTTTCAAGCTGCTACTGAATACCCTTGTAACTGTTGCTGAGTTTGTATAACGTAATTATTTTTCCATTCTTCAAAGGAGATAGTTGTTTCTTGGCTTTTCAAGATGGCATTATTATCTGGAGGCATGGTGGAGTAATGGATAGCATCTCAGATTGAGGAATCAGAGATCCGAGTTCAAATTCCAGTCGAATCCGTTACATTCACTTATGTGCTAATACCCTTGGGAAAGGTATGAATCCTCTTCTTCTCCCCCCAGCTATGGGTAAATAGCAGGACAGACCAGGTTTGGATGGCAACTGGTCTGCTGCAGAAAAAAATGGCAAACTACTGTGGGGAAAAAATCTGCCTTGTCAGTCATATATCGAAAGATACATGATCACCTAATCATGTATCACGCATGGCACGTAACTGACTGACTGATTATTATCTGGAAAATAGATATATTAATCTATCTGCTTAATATATAAAAAGTAATCTGTGCATTTCATAATGATCTTTAGGGGAAAATCATTTTTCTGGCCAGTGATGTAAATGGTATATTTACTAAACTCTATGTAACTACCTACCTACCTTTGTTGAAATCATAGTCCACAAACCTGAAACACAGTTAAGTGTGAACTCCATAATCATTTTCTGTTGCTGTATATTATGTGCCATGCCAGGACTGCATATAGTTTTGAATTCAGTGTTGTCCTTCTCCTCGTAGATGTGCAGGTTAAATTTATCATTATTTATCTGTTTATTTAAACTGAAGTGATTTCTTCTCTTTGTCCTTAATTTGCAGCTGCTATTTTTATTTAGCATGGCACTTTTTTATACAGTTAGTGACAGTGAGCTGAGTTCAAATTCTGGCCAAGTTTGTTACATTTGCTTTCACACAAATCCCTTTGGGAAAGGCATTAATCTGTTTTCCCCCAGCTATGGGGTAAATATAAGGGCAGCTGGGCTCTCTATCCATATTGAACTTTATGGCATTATTATCTGAAAAATATATGTATTAATCTATGTGCATACATATATAAAAATAATAATTTCACAAGTATTTTTAGAAGAAAAGGGTACATTTTTCTAGCAAGTGGTGTAAGAAATTATTTACAATAGGGTTTTAGTTGAAAATTAGCTTAAATTTTTAAAGTTTAATTAGATATTGTCTCCTTGTCAGCCTCTTCATCACAAGTATATTTTTTACATTAAATAGTTTTTAACTGAGAAAATATTCCATTCAAACAACACCATTCTTTTATGTTTAAATTCTAAATAGTAATTCTAATTTCTGTTGAATAAAAACAATGTCTTCTCTCCAAATTATACATTTTTATTGCTACACCCAATAAAAGTTGATCCCGATTCCAGGAGTTTTCTCATCAATTCTATTGTTAATGTCACCTGATGTACTCCATTATCAAATTTTGCAGTTTTTCTTTTCTTACTGACAGAGTTTTCATTTTCATTTTATTTTTTACTTTGCTTCATTATAAATTTAATTGTAGGTTTCTAGATATCCTAGTAATCATATTTTGTTTGTTTTTGTTTGCATTGTTGTATATTTTGAATGATGTGTCATTTGAGAAATTAACTTTGATTTCCTTTTTACACTCAAAATCCCCAATGACAAATTAAGAACATTGGCTTGATGATATCATTATATTCACTTGATTGATACTGATTTACATGTATATGACTGTGTAAACTGTTTTCTTCTGCAAACAAGTTAACAAGAATTAGGTTAAAAACATACTAATCTATTTCTATAAAAAACTCATATATTTTCTCTTTTTGTAGACAATTAACATAATTATTTTAATTATTATTTTACTTGCGTTCTTCCAACCAACTCCCTCCATTCTTGTCCACAAACTGTTTTTCTCCCTCTCCGTCTCTCTGACTTAAGCTTTTTTCTGATTCATTTCTGTACTTGTTTGTTTAGTTTCTCAAACAAAAGACTTTTCACTCTAATTTCCCAAAGCTTTAAATTCTGCCACCTCCTGGAAACAATTCTTACATTTTTGGCTGAATAGCTTTCAGAATTACAGGTTTCTTGAGTTCCATTTGGAAGTGCAACGTGTAATTTTATTGAAATATGACGTCACATTCAAACTGCCATTTTGCAAACAAGCAGTCCTTGTAATTTTTGCGATGCTCTGTTGCATTTAATTACACGTTTCTATCACAACCTAATGACAGAAACACACTGTTATTATTATTATTATTATCTAATGGCAAATGTCATTATCATCATGTTTGTCTTACTGAATATCATTAAGTTTGTGTAATTCATTTATCAACCTCAAAAGAAAGATTTTCTTAGCACTGTACTTATTCACTTGCCAAGTCAAAGGGAACAATGGGCAAAAATCAAAATTGAAATTATTGACCAGCTTTAGGCTTTCTTTTCCTTTTTTGTTACAAATAAAACTTAAACAAAATGAAACAAAAAAGTTCGCTTTGTCAAAGATGTCCCAAAATGAATGTATGAGATAATCACATTTAAATATAGTCTCTTTATTCTCACACAGGTGTAGCAGAATATGACAAAAATAACAAACGCTTTTCAAATGTAGGCTTATAAGAAGAGAACATCATGCAATTGTATTTATGCATATATGCATTTTTATCTGTATGTTACATCAGTAAGTAAAGAAATAAAATAAAAACAGGATAAGAAGAATTAAAGCACTTGGTTATTACAGATTTTACAAATTACTGATTGTTACAAAAGCCACACTCCCTGTTTAGTGAAAAACAAAAGGTATGGGTTGTTTGCTATTGGAGATAAGTAAATAAAAGGGAAAATGGAGAATTTGATTATAAAAAAGGTGTAATGCTAAATAATAATAATAGCAGCTGTAAATTAAGGACAGAAAAGAAGAAATCAGTTCAGTTCTAATAAACAGACAAATAATGATAAATTTGAATAAATATTTAAACTCAATCTTCCTTGCTTCTGTTTTATGAGTTCTATTGCTATTCATACATCCAGCAATTTAAAATTAAAAACACATAATCATTTTTTTTTTTTTTGTCTTTCTCAGTTCCAGGAAACATTCATTCCGGCGTGTCTGGTAATGACAGTATAATAGCAACTGGAGTGTTCTCGGCAAAAGAACTGCTTCGAGTTACAAGACGTGAGTAGATAAAACTTTAGGATATTTTTCTTGTCTGTCCAAGTGAAGTGACTCTGGATAGTTTAGAAGATACATTTTCCATTTCTGTTGAGGAAACCCTTTAATGCTAATGCAACATTTCAGTTTGGAAAGAAAAACCTAAATTATAATAAAAAAAACTCCTCATGAGAATGTTTTATATTAATGTTAATTTATACATTTTCTAACAAAATTGGATAAAAACAATTGATCAGGAGCAGGTAGCATAACAATATGATCTTATTGACTTATTTAGTTTAAATTGTACTTTTTTAGGGTCGAATCTCTTTTTGATTTTAGTCCTTCAAAGTAAAACTAATGATTTTGTTAATTTTAATTATTTGTATGATTAACTATTACCTTATATAACAACAAAATATATCAGTTCAAATAGGCAACAAAGTTAATTCATATAAAGTTTTTTTTTTTTTGGTGGGACAGTAGATATAAGTTTGGCAAAATTATGTGTATATTTTTCTACTGAAATTATTAAAATTATAGTTTAAAATAAAAATATTTTAAATGCTAAGTCATAGCCTTTTTAATTAAAACTTTCCATTTTATTTAATTGATTAGAAAATATATTTATGATGATAATGATAGAAACAGTTTTCATGATTAGATGCATTACATGTTATATAAGTCTATAGATGCCAAGTGTATATGATGAGTTTTTATTAAGTTTAGATTACTCTTACCCAAAGTTAAATGAGGGTCAGTACTAATAGGTAATACAGATTCTGTGTTGTGCTAGTCTTACAAGAGGGCAGAACCTAACAGCTTTAAAAATCATTATTTGAAATCCAAACTTTTTTTCTGTAAATTGTTACAGACCACTGACACCCAAGTCATCTCTGTTACACAAAAAGAAGTATTTTTATGCATCCAGTATATTTTAAAGTTTGAAAAATATACATTCTTCTACTTTTAATATAATGTCGGAAATAAGACCTAACTTAAATTTTGCTAAAAACTCTTAATACATTAAACAGGCAATAACATTTATATAATCAAATAAATTGATTTAATTTAATATGTATAAAAACATTTGTTTGTTTTTTTTTCTTTTAATCATTTTTTTCTTATTAAAATTTTAAAAAGAATATATATTCATCTTGTTTGACAATATTATAAAAAATAAAATGTTTGTATTAATGAGGTCCATGTTGGATGTTCTGTCTCATTAAATATGAATTAAATGTGAACCAAATGTCTGAAAATACAGTATTGTTATCAGGAGTCAAATATTCTCATGTATGTTTAAAATGAAAACATTTTTATATTAGAAAAATAGATTCTTTAAATT
>OZ038499.1:75320850-75340850 GCA_964036315.1 Acanthosepion esculentum | reverse complement strand
TGTTCAAGTATTTTGGTCATTTCGTAAAGCCAGTCTATAGGGTCTGATAAAGGATTTCATCATTTGAAGCCATTTTTATTCATTGATCTGAGAAAATGGTTGTATATAGATGATAGTTTAGACATTTCTGAATGAGTTGGATGCTATACATGCCATCCATATGAGTCTCTAGATCTGACAAGGTGACCGATGAATATGATTCAAGTTTTCAGGTTAATATTTTGGTTTTGTAGCAAAATGTTGGACAAAAATACTTCAACCCAACTTAGCTAGTATTCAATTTCCTTTTCTCCTAAACTAATTTTTTTTTATAACTAGTCCATACTCTGAGGTATTACTTGAAATGTTTAGAATTTATTAATTCTACATTACCAAAATGATAAAAAGCTAAAGACTGCCTGCCTGTATTGTTAACTATATCAATGCAAACAATATTAGACATTATCTGTAAGATTAAGAGAATGATTCTTAAATGGTCATATACAAAACCTTCTATTTTCCTTCCAGATTTGTAACTATTATTCCAAATTTTACTATTACCATTGCTTTGAGAATATTCTTAATGCTTCATGTTCCCTCATTACCAATAGTCATACATGTATGAATTATTATATAAATTCAGTCGTATCATCATTAGATTTCAAACTAAAAGTACATTTCAAATGAGTTTAAGGAATTATTTTGAGAGTTCTTTATTCTATAACACCTCCAGTCTTTAGTGAATATCTATGCAGATGATACAATGGTATATAGGTGCTCCTCCAAAACTGTAGATCACCAGAGCTTGGATGCTGGTCTCTCCTCTGACCTAGCTCAATGGATGAAAAACTGGCTGTTGACATTCAATACCTGAAAAAACAAACTTGTAACAAGCCATCATCACCAAGCAGCTCCTGAATTTTTGCCTATCACAATGAAGGGTGTTTTCTTGCCTTTAATGCTTATTAGGTTTTAAGTTTACTCCAGACCTCAAGTGAAACTCATATATCTGATCCATTGCTAAAGGTGCCGAAAACTCCAGTAAGTACCTGGCTTCTCCTACTATGCTCTACTTTTACAATAGCCAGATCATACCAAAAATGGAGTACTGCTGCCATATCTTCTGGAGCTGCCTAGACTTCACCTTCCAGTCTTGAGAATGTTTAAAAGAGTCCACGCGGACTTGTGGGTGATGAATTCTAATAGATGAAATTCCTCTCACTATTCTATCACTATTCCCATGGAAAATGTTCTGACAAGCTACATTTCTTAGTTTCACCAGTTCTAAAGCTAATACCCTCACCCCTTGACACCATCCACATTCTCTTCATATTCCATTAGTAAGAAGGAAGTTCCACTTGGACAACTTCTTCCTTTGACCTATGACTGACTTACTATGACCTACTACTTTGGGGAACCGAGGAATTAAGAAGATGCCTTCTCAACCACTACAATCTTACTAATCATACAATAACCTCCTTCAGTTACCTTCTACTTTTAGTGGCTCTTGAGCCTTGTATAGGGTTAGCATTTGTAAAAAAAATTGAAATTGATAAATAATTTGTCACTACTATTTGTAATATGAAACATTAATTTAGATACATTTTTCCCCCCAGTTTCTTTGAGTCTTATGTGTTCAGAGAAAAATTAACAAAACACATCTCCTGTTATCACTCTTAAGATGGAATTAACTTATATTTCTGACTTGACCATCCAAAACAAGTTTTGCTAAAAATCAGGTCAGGGAGTAAAAGAGTTAGGAGATTTTTTTTATTTATTTATTTATTTTGAAAGAGAGGGTCATTGTCTTTGGCTGAAATGTACAATTTATTGAATGCTATCTTCCTGTTTTGTTTGCAGGTAATTTCCCACTTGAACGAACAAAATCAATGGTAAATCAAAGAAAATATCATCTGGTTGGGAGATCAAACATCATTTCTCCATTTTATATGAAAAATATAAAAACTATAGGTGCCGTTATTGACTCAGTCTTCCTACCAATTTTCCATAGCAAATATTTTCTAGCCATCTAATTCATTTTGAAGTAGATAATGTTTAGAGCTTGTGGGGTGGGGGCGTTTTTTTATCCTTCGTTTCCGTTTAGGTTTTGCTTCCTTTGTCTCATCGATAAACTTTTGTGCTTTTCAAGTTATTAACAAATCTATCAAAGTTTTTTTTTATTTTATTTTTTTGATTTCTTTGCTTTACTTTTGGCCAAATTAGGGTCCATAACCTACAGAGTTTTCATTTAAAATTACTTGCTTTTCCCATCAGTCAAGCTTCTTACTCCAAGACTCATCTAATGTTTGCTGAAGCTATTGCTGTATGCAAAAGAGAAAATTAAATCAAAGATTGTCTTTCCTTTTGTGGTTCTACTGGAATGGAAATACATTAAAATAAATTCCATGATATTGTTTTATGATGTCAACATGAAAGATAGTAACTAATATTGTTTACTCTGAGCAAACCCAGAAACAGCTAAATGGGAAACATATAAGATTAGATATCAACTGATTCAAGGTATATAGTTTTTTTAGGCTTATTAAGCGCCATTGGTTATTGAGAAAAACTCTTGTTAACTTATAACAAAAAATATGTTTATACAGTTCGAAGTATATAGGAAAGTAATTTTCTAAATTAAACATAAGAATGAGATGTGTCATTTGATGAAAATTAGATCTGAATAAATCATTATATCTGAACTGTCAAACAATGTATTGAATTCGATATTTGCCTTTAAAAGTTACACTGCATTGCAACTCAATGATTTTAATTCGCTTTGTTGAACAGAACTGATTTTGAAACAAATTCATCTTAAATCATTAACGTTTGAATTTATTTTATTCAATTAAAATTTGATTGTTTATTTCCCAACGAATATTCTAAAAACTGGCAAATTTAAGTGGATAGATAATGAGAAAATCTGAGCGTTTTATTGCTCATACTAAGATAACTAAACAAAATTATTCTTTTCCTTCTGAAAAAAATGTTAGGATCAAAGTCATGTAACTGTTTTGTGGCACAAGGAAAAAAAGAAATGTATATTCAGAGAAAAGGGAATTTCTCAATAAGTTTTTGTTTGAATTTCTGGGATGAGGAGTTATCTGTATTTACATGTGGACTATTGTCTTCATCTTTGTTGTTATCAATCAAACCTGTATCCCTTTTTCCATCAGAGAAACCACTCATATAGCTAATTTAGTTATGGGAGGCTATAGGTAGCAGCATGCTTCAGATATATATATATATATATATATATATATATATCAACAAGTCTGATGATGTAAACCTTTAATGATTAAAAAAGCATTTATGTACATAACCTCAGTGTTTGTCAATGCCTTTAATGGTAAATATTAATCATATCGATTGAACATTGCACGATGAAAATGTAAGATGCAAATACACCTAATAATAATGTGTCAAGCTACAAATTTTTTACTCCTTCTTCATGTTTGTGTGTGTTTCTCTCTCTCTCTCTCTCTCTCTCTCTCTATATATATATATATATATATATATATATATATATATATATATATATATATTGTGTGTATATGTGTGTTAGTAAACACACATCTATACACACACAAGTTTAGCTAATATGGTGCAAGGTAAAATTGAAAAGAATTAGCAGAAATATTTGTGTTATTATAATCCCCAAAAGAGAAATGGGCTAAGAAAGCAAAGTTAGCAATAATAATAAAGATAGAGAACAATTGGACAATGATCAGCTGTTATATTTCTACATATGGCTGGCTGTTAAAAACTTGAAATATACTTATAAAATCATAATTTCAAGGAATTTGATCATTAAAAAAATGGCTTTCCCTCTTTTCACCATCATCTCCTTGGCCATCTACACAGAGATCCCACAAAGCACTACATCCATTTCTAATAAACTAATCAAATTCACCAAAATTTTGATTTGTCTAAAATTTGAATTAGAATTTTTTACTTTGTAAATTTTCAAGAAGCTAAGCATTATCATTGATTTATATGAACAGGTATCATAATTTGGGTTGTTATAGTCAAATCAGCTATTTTCAGGTGTCTGTTGTAACTCATAAAATTTTGATTTGTATAATGGGGTATAATAATGATGATTCCTCAAAATTTCAGACAAAAATGGATTTAGTTCCAAATGGCAGAATCATTATTGGCATGGAAAATAAAATTGACTAACCTAACTGACTTTGAATTCCCACATTGTTCACTTTACACTAAATGTAATACTAAATGTATACTAAATGTCTTTAGTAAGGGTTTGGACCAATGTTTTCAGTGCTCTGTTCCATTTCCACATGTCTGTATAATAGTCTTGACACAAAAAGAGAATAGATGAGTAAACAGGGAAACCATTCTCCTATAACTACCTTGATTGTCTTGGCAATGAAAGGCTGCTATATCTGATGTCAACCATGACAGGGGCAAGTCAGTTTATATGTATGCATTTTTATAAATTCTTCAAGTGGGGAACTGATGGAAAGCTGAAACTAATTTTGAAATTCAGACATATTCAAAGCAAACAAAGACTAGTTTTTGCCAACATGTAATAAAGTTAAACTACATCAATAAATGGATAGATGTATCACTGTACATGCATGCATGCATGTATGTATGTATGTGTATGTAGATATATTATTAACTGTGGAGATATATATATATATATATATATATATATATATATATATATATATATATATATGTATATATATATATATATATATATATATATGTATATATATATATATATATATATATATGTATATATATATATATATACACACATACATACACACACATCAACTACTTATTCAGTGATGTTATTAAAAGAAGTTCAATATTCCCATTTTAGAATAATTTTAGTTTTCCAACACACACAAAAAAAAATGGGGGAACAATTAGTCTGTAGCATGATACATCTATTAGATGATTTTTGATCTGATATTTTTGCCATATAATATTTAATTTGTGTAATTAGTAAAGATGCGTTAGATTAAGCATATTGAAAAGTGAAGTGATTATATTTAAAAATAAATATTTGTGTAAAATAAATGCTTTTACCATTAGGCTACATACTTATTGACTTACCTACAAACTCACATGCACACACACACACACACACACACAGTGCTGTAAACTCACCTAAACAAGATGCAATTCCAAAATAAATTTTAATATTTAGTCAGGTTTTAGTAAGTGTATTATGCTAGGAAATTTTCACCACTACATTTGTGTGTATGTATATATGTATGTATGTATATATGTATATGCATGTACAATATATATGTAGATATTTTTTATTAATCAATATCAGCATCTCACACACACATATATATATGTATATATATATATATATATATATATATATATATATATATATATATATATATATATAATGTATGTGTCTGTGTGCACGCATGTGTTGGGGTGGGGGGGGCATTATTGTACTATTGAATACTACAATAATTAACACTGTGATACAAAATAAAATTCCCTTAAGTTAAAAGTTCTTTGTTCAGGCTAGAATTAGGCAGATATTTGGTGAGATATGAAAATATTTCCCAAACAGACACATCTAGATAAACTTTCCCCAATTGATGGCTGAGTATGATAAATGGTGTTTATGGCCAGTTGCATTGTCTCTCTGAGTGTTTTTCAATTTTTCTTACATCCAGATTCCGCTTGCCTTGCCAATGTATGTATGGATCAGCCGCCTAGGTATAGATTGAACTGTTCCATGGTAGTGGTGGAAGTGCACCTTGCCTCCAGAGGTCTCAACCCCATTACATTCACTGCCCTGGCTGTCACCTTATCTTTACTTATCTAAGCCCAGAAGATAAGTGAGCTGCCTGTCCTCCCGGGTGGAGGGGGGGTTATCCTCCATACCCATACTACTTCTGCTGCTTTTCACACACTACAGGATAATACATAAACATGCATACATTTATAAATACATACATAAAAGTATGGTTATACACATATGTATGCAGTTAACCTCACTATTTTTTTATACATATCCAATCTGTATACAGGCACACACACACTATATATATATATATATATATATATATATATATATAAAAACATTTACTCGTACTTGTATAGAGACACATTCATTTTTCACATTGATTTAGAATTTGTGTGTGTATATTTATTTATTAAACAGTATATATATTTATTTTTGTCTACCAAACTGAAAGTTTGAGAAATCTTATTAAAGAAGAATTTGTGATCTACAGCAGGATTTGAACCTGCATCCCTCTGAGCAGAGGGAGCTACCATTAGACACAGCACACTCTGACCTAGAGAGAATTAGTTGATCAAGTAAGCCTGAAATTGTGTCCTTAAGCAAAGCTTTTTCGTTATATCTCCCAAAATTTTTCATAACTGCACAGTTTTGTATCCAAATGTAAACAAAGCATTTTTTTAAACAAAGTAATGGGTTTTTCTTAATTCAACAGATTTCTTATCACTTTAAACTTTATTTTAAATGGATACTTTGTTTATTTATTAAACAGTATATTTATTAATCTCTGTTAGAGCATGGTGGGTCTAACATTAGCTTTCTCTGTTCAGGGGGCATAGGTTTGAATTCTGCCAGAGAGCACAAATTTTCAGTTTATTGAGAAACCTTTATTTATATATGCAAAAAGAGTTATTGAAAAAAATTGTGTTAAGTGTTCCAGTTTAAACTTGAGAACATTCTAAACTATATTAAAAACATCTTTTAACTTTATCAGATGTAAATGTCTGAAACATGCATCAATAGTTACTCGCTCAAATGTAGATATATGCTTTTGAGTTTTTAAAATATCTCCTCAAAGAGAAATCCTCCTTTCCCAACATGTTTATATATGAACTTAAAAACTTAAAAACATTAAAAAATTAAGGGAATTTGTTCCTTTTTAAAAATAACAACAACAACAATAACAACATTAATTCATTTCCGTTTAAAAACATGCCAAAATTACAGCATCTTCTACAGCTTCTTTCTTTTCAATAACATTAAGAGACTTTTTGTAATATATTTTAGAATTTTCTCAAATTTAATCTAATGTTAGGTATCTCCAGAGATTCACCTAAGGTTTAAAATGAATTTTAAAAATGAAAAGTCTTTCTTGAAGCATTTATTTTAGTTTTAATTTCAAGCTAACAGTTTAAATTTCCAATAAGCAAAATACTTTGCTGTATTTCAAAACTAATTTAAATTTACTGTAAGGAATTTTCATTTTGAAATTAACTAAAATTGCTGATTTTAGTGCTATTTCATCAGGATATAATTCTCTTTATTAAAGCATCTTTGAAAAATAAAATATACTTTTCTGAAACTTTATTGGAAGAATATTAGCTGATTTAAAGTTTAATTAATCTGATTTGAAATAAATATTAATTACTTTTAGTTTAAAATATCACAGAATGGCATTGTTTTACTGTTTATTTAAGCTGTCGACTTTATAAAATATTCTAATTAAAATTTTTTTAAAAATTAAAACAATTCTTGAAAACTTCTTCAATTCTTTATTCACCAAAAAAGTGATTTTTTGTTAAGACAATAGTGTCCAGAATATATCTTACCCTTTAAAGTAATTAAAAGCTTTTCTAATTAAATAATTACTTAGTATTATTACATTTTTATTTTATAATTCAGAGCAGATTTTCAGTAACTGATGGTCCTGTTTTACAAAAAGAAAATGATGATATAAATTCTCCAAGGAGTTTTATTTTTAACTAATATAAACATTAAGGAGAGCAAAACTTAAAATAAATAAATTGGTGACGGCGTGTAGGGGGAGTATTTTTCTATAAAAAAAAAAGAATATTTTAAAAATAATTTCATTCATTTTTAAATACTTCCTGATAGTTTCATTATAATTCAACAATTATTTGATTTTTGCAAGAATTTCCAAATTAATGTGTTTTTCACAGCAAAAAGATGCTAAAATTTCCTATACAAACACTAGTTTTTACACACCCCACTCCCAGCAAAAAAATTAAAAAAAACAAATTTTTAACCAAAATTTCAAACCTTCTAAAAAAGATAAAAATATAATTTAATAATAAAAAAAACTTTGGTCTTTCCTCTTAATCATAACAAAGATTTTGGCAATAAAACTTTGTTTTTATGAAGTTTGGGACATTTTTTCATCATGGTATGCAATTTTTTTAACAAATCAGTGGAGGTACCTACTCAGTGTTAATTTATTTCAACAATAACTAAGTTTTCCTCTTGTCATTTTTTATTATTATTATTATTATTATTGTCCATTTATTAATACTTTTCCAGATATATTCTTTTATATCTTCATTCATTTATAAGTTTATTATCTTGAATTTTTATCTTGATAAAGCATAATCTGCCAATATTACTTTTTTGACTAGTGCTTCTTTTCAAATGTTTTTCATCACTACAACACAGTCATTTTATGGCCATTAATAAACAATATACATTGAAAATAAAGAAACTGATCAAGACTTGAACCCACATCCCTTTTCTCACATCATAGCTGTTTGACTTACTGAACTATGGCAGCTAATGGTATTGACAATCAAATCTAACCTTATAGACTTCTTCCTTATTTTTACAAACACCTGATGCTCTGCAAAAGGACTGTCTGAATAGTTATGATAGTAAGTGAGAAAAATCAAAATGAAAAAAATATTATCAAATTAATATTAATTATGAATGGCCATCTCTAAACCTTTAGCTATACTTATATACTTGTAAAATTTGTAATACAATTGTTTGCATTTATGTATTCATATGAGGACCATTGTTTCTGTGGACTCTTTTTCTAAATAAATTTACCTCTTTCATCAGATGGAAGTCATTATCCACTAAAATATTTTGAAATTACTTACTTTGTCTTTTCCTGACAAAAGACTTGATATTGTAGAGTTGACATTTTGTTCATGATCTCACCAGTAACTGATAAATATCTCTTGTTATCTATAATAGTCTGTGATTGTAATGGAAATGCAAAACTTTACTTGTTCTTGTTTGAAATCAGAGATGAGTGAATTAGATTCCAGATTTTCTCACCTCTTGTTTACTTATTTTTCTCTTCAGCAATGTCTAGATTCAATTTGTTAGGGATTACATCAATAATCAACAAATATCTGTTATTGTATTGTGACTAAAGTTAACAAAATGAAAAGAAAAAAAAAAAGCAACTCTGCTCCCACTCACTGATAAGCATCAAGTCATTTATAATTTGTATAAACAACTGTGACAAGAATGTTATTAGGTGTTAATATTCTTTCAGAATAAATGAATTTACCAAGAAAGAGATTTGAAAAAAGTATGGAATAGAACAAAAAAAATAAGTACCTTGTTTATAGTACAATGTTATGCCCAAGAGAAACTGGGAGATAAAAATCTTATGTTCTTTGGCTTTTGCTCTATATTTCTTTCTTTCTTATTATTTTTTGGCTTTTGTTTCCTTTTTTTTTTCTTTTTTCTCCCTGAGTTCTCCAGAGAATTAATTCTAATTCATGACCACATCATGAATTCTTTTGCCAATTTGCAAATAAAGTTCATAATGCTTTGTTTTTCTGTCTGTCTGCTTCCGTGTCTATTAAGTTATTCATATATTTCTTGTTTACTTATTACTCTGTACCTATGGCTTCAAACTCAGTCATTCATATATACATACATATATTCAGACATAAATGTCCATGCATGTTCATAAGTTGTCATCTACAAGTGCATATTTATGTGAGCATGATCTTTGTGTGTGTGTGTGTGTGTGTATGTATATATATATATATATATATATATATGGTAAACTTGGCCTTGTTAGAAAATACATATCTCTTCAATTATATATAAAATATAGGTGTATATATTATTATCCCCGGTCAAGATTGACAATGGTAGTAAAAGCTTTTTGTTTTTGCTACCTGGATAGAAAAAGTGGTTTACAACTGCTTTCTTCAACAACTATCATAGCATGTGGCATGCCAGTGACAAAACAGTTTGGAGGAATGGTTTCATGTGATTTTCAAGAGCATTAGTACAAGTAAAATTAAGTGTGTATGAGAAGTGTGTGTGTGTGTGTGTGTGGTATGATGATTAAGTCTTGAAACTGACAGTCAACATGCTGTGTTGATTTCTGTGCTCACTCTGTTTATATCTACAAGCAATCTATCCTCAATATTCAGTACTTTCTCCCATAAATATAACAAATTTTAGACTATATATATATATATATATATATATATATATATATATATATATATGGCCTGATAATTAATAAGCATGAATCAAACTGTTACAGCTGGATGTTGACTTCAATGTCCAGCCCACAGTGTAAATATTTTAAAGGGTCATGAGGGCAAATATTTTAAAGGCTCATATATATATATATATATATATATATATATATATATATATATATATATATATATATATATATGAGAAAGAGATTTATGTTATATATTTGGGCAGCAATCCCTTCCTTTGATTTGATGCATGTTTTGTTAAATATGATGGATAAGGAGTATTTTGTAATTTTTTTTATTCAACTTTTCTTGAGAGTTGATTGTGTGAAGAAATTGTCTGTAGTGTTTATTGTTCCAAGCACTTTCTGCTAATACTTTATCTATTTTTAAGGTAGGTTAATTTTCATGGTAACAAGCATTTTTAATACATTTCTATTTAGTTTTCTACACTGTTGTGTGAGAGGAATTTTTTGTCATAGTAATTTCATTCTCAGTGGAGTTTTTGCTTAGTTTCCACATGCAGCCAAGATGTTTTCACCCTGTTCAAATTAGGTGCTATTGAGAGAAGGCCTGTTAATTTTTATGAGAAATGCTTCTAATATCTTCAAACCGTTTTTATTTATTTATGTCAGTCATTTTTTCAGTCCACCACACTATAGGACTTAGGCTTTCCTAGGTAATGAGCCTAACCCTGCCATGCTGGTCCATGTTGGCAAGAGGATTGAATTCAAGGTCATCCTTTTCTTATACTTGTTGAACCACCAAGGGCATTAGTGCAAAGTGAATACATAGTTCTCTGCTGCAATTTGAATTCATTTTGGCAATTCTATAAAATAAATTTTTAGAATGAATTTTAATAATTAAAAAAATTGTAATCAAATAAAATAGATTTTATTTTTTATTTTTTGTATTTGTTTTCTGTATGTTTGAAAATAATTATGAAATTATTAGTCAAAAGGTTTTATATATATATATATATATATATATATATATATATATATATATATATATGTATGTATGTATGTATGTATGTATTATTTCCCAGTATCAGTTATAGCAAAAAAAGAAGGGGAATGCAGTCTTATTTTCTTTTCCCAATTTTACTATATTCTTTTTTCTAAAACAAAAGTTGTTCACAGAATGTTTATTCTGAGTTCTTTATTTAGAGGTGGATGTTCTTTTGTTGTTAGGGATGATTTTTATCATTGTCTCTTTTCTTGGTCAAGGTCTGGCTTCTTTTTTTTTTTTTTTTCTTATTTTGTTCTGTGTCTCTTTCTCTGATTTTTCCTCGCTCTGTCAACTCTTATACACATTTATAGATTTGATTCATTCTACTTCTTTGTTTGACCTCACAATGGACAACAATTTTCAGAAGTGGTTAAAAGGAAAGAACAAGATGGGGAAACAAACCAAAACCTAGAACTATTATTTGAGGTGATTATTTTTTTTTTTTCCTTTTCTTTTCGGTCTAAAAAATAAGTGATTGTGTCCACAATGATTAAGAGAGAGGTCAGTCTCATTACCAAATATTTCTCAGATGTTATTACTCAATTCATCATGAATTTTTTTTAATGAATTTTGTTGATCAGTCTACCTGTTTAACCACTTCCCTCTCTTTTTCTCTGTTTTGTTTTGGTTAACATTTTTAATAAGATTTTTCAACAAGACTCCTTACTTTTACATATAAATTAAATGCAGTAATTATCCATAATTACCAAAGGATCAAACATTTCTATTGGTCATCTGACTATCTTCACAATCAGAATAGCTTCTATTCATCATTGTTGCTTTTAGATTTTGAAATTTATTAATTTGATGACTTTGATGTGTATCATGTCACTCTACAGCAATAAATACATGTTTGAGTTTCATAAGCCATTCTTAAGTTTGTTCTTTATTTTCTACCTATAAACAAAACCTGTTTGTAAAACCCAATTAAATATTCTGTTTTGAGAAGAATTAATATTGTATGAGCAAATATTCATGCTGAGAAAGAGTTAGTGTAAAAACTTTAAGACCATCAAAGTTCACGGAGGGACACACACACAGATGTCTGACAGATGGCATTGTAAAAATGACAGAAATATACATGCAGATTAATGCAGGTATTTAAATATTTTCTGCTGCCCATTATGTTAAAGTTAGATTTTGAAATTTATCATTATGGCATATATAAATATTTAGAGATACATTTTCCTGTATTTGTAGAAGAGTGCTCAGCATCAGAGATAGAACATTTGTAGATATAGACAATGTGGACATAGAGATCTATAAGGTCTTCAGACCAAGTACACTTGGGCTGTAGGATGCATTGCCACATGAAATTGACAGTCAGTGTTGATCCCAATGTGCACTTAACCACCCTCTCTCTCTATCTCTCTCTCTCATATATATATATATATATATATATATATATATATATATAAAAGTGGACATGGAAGACAGCACTTAGAGGCGACAGTCTGTTTCATGCTAGTGCAATCGTCAGGCAACTAGTGCTGTTATTTTTCTCGGCTATTTATATATAAGGGTCAGTGGTGAATTATGGGTAGTCTATTTTGGCGGTTACTTTTACCGGAAGTCGCTTATTTGTTTATTTATTTATGTCAAATTATTTTGCTTGTTTTTTTGTTTGTTTTTTGTTTTTGTTTTTTGGGGTTTTTTTTGGTTTTTTTAACTTAATTTTTTTTTTTTTTATCTTATATATTTATTTATTTTGATCGGTGTTTTTTGTTAACGTAGTAAAAATTTGTTTATATGGCTTATTGTTGGTAGACTATTATGGCGGTCATTTACCGGAAGTCGGTTGTTTGCTTATTTATTTGGGTCAAATTGTTTTGCTTGTTTTTATTTATTTTCATTTTTATTTTTTATCTTATATATTTGTTTATTTGTCATTGATTAAATCTATTTGTTGAATTTTGGGGTGGGATGTTGTGGTTTGTTCTTACTATTATTTTGGTCGGAACAGTTTTTAATTTATCTATTTGGGTTGATTATCTTTATTTGTTTTTTCTAAACGGCTAGTTTATCGTAATCAGTTGTTAGTTTATTTATATATTTGGATGTATTTAGATCAATTTATTGTACTTGTTGTTATTTATTTGTTACACTATATATTTTTGGCTTTTGATTTTTAAGTAACGTAGTATATTATCTTTTATTAAATTTTTTTTTATTTTTTATCGTTATATAACAGTTATAACTTTCGTCCGTTCTTTTGTTTTGATTTTATTTCGCATATTCTAACAGGTGTGGTTTTGTAATTTGTTTGGAGTAATTTATTTTGCTTATTTTATTGTTGTTTTGTTTATTTAAATATTTATTTATTTTTCTATTTTAAGTTATGTAGTAAAAATTTGTTTTCATGTCTGCATTTTGAGATTAGCTCGGATCTTTTATTTAATAATTTATTTTGATCTGGGAAGGTAATGATAGCTATTTTTTCCTCCAAGCAAAGTTTGCAAGTTTTTGATAGGTTGTTGTAGGCTGATGATTTTTTCCTTATTTTCCAAGATATTTTTGGTGTGGTGTGCATTTTGTTTTTTATTTCCCAGATATACTTAGAAAGCATTGTGCTATTCGCATATTTACTATTTGTGAAAGACATTTTGTGTACATAATTTCTTTGTTTCCATGGTCCTTCAGTTACTCCTATGTATACTTTTTCTTCATTATCTGCTGATTTTATCGTGGCTTGGTAGATTACGTTGTTTTGTAAACAATTACCATTTAAGGGACATTCGTTTTTTATTCAGCAGTTGCACGGGGGTTTAATTTGTTCGTGTGGTTTGTTAATAATTTTCCTGTTGTGCTTTTTTATTATTTGTGGCATGTTCTCAGTGCAACTGTAGCTGATTTCTACTGTGTTTTTGTTGAATATTTTGTGTAGGGTGCTTGATTCCGGGAAGTGTTTGTGTAAAAGTTTGAAGAATATTTTTCCTACGTTTGTTTTTACGTTTTTGCTGTATGGTGGGTTGAACCATATGATATGTCTTTTCCTGTTTTATATTTATACACGCTCTATCTCTGATATTGAGCACACTTTAAGACTATATTTCTTCATATATATATATATATATATATATATATATATATATATATATATATATATGCTGTCTCAAAAAATGTTTACACACTTCTATAGTGTATAATATCCTCCTTGTTCACTGGACCTCACCCCTTTAGACATTTATTTTCTTGTGAGTATACTTAAAAAATGAAATCTACACTACAGAGCCAGCAACAGTTGTTGAAATGAAAGTTTCCGTAGAGCAAGAATACAGGCAAATATCTATCAAAATGTTGATTGTTGCTTATGATTCCATTGCATAGCTTTGTTAGTACTATCTGCATCATAATGACATCAATTTGAAAACATACGATGACAAAATAAGAGAATGCATTTGTAGAAAATACTGTCTTCATATGCATTTAAATCAGATAAACTTGATTCTAGTTGCTTGAATTATTTTTTGAGAAAGCTTCAAAATGCATATATATATATTTTTGGGATACCCTGTGTGTGTGTGTGTATTCATATATATACATATATACATACATATATATATATATATATATATATATATATATATATATATATAAATTTGACTTAGCATGAACTACCCAGCAGGGAAATAACTGGTTGGTTACATTCAATACCTTGAATACCAAATTAGTTACATTCCACCATCGTCAATTGAACCTCAAACTACTGCCACTCATGATGAACAGATGTCCCCTTGAAGATGCACTGTGCCTTGAGAGACTACTGGGCCTTAACCTCACACCTCACCTCAAGTGGAACATATGAGTCATTACTAAAGATGCAAGTAAAATAGTTGGCTCCCTGTACCATTCCAGTTGGTACCTAACTCCACATGCTATCCTCTACCATTACAAGAGCCTGATCAGGCCAAGAATGGAGAACTGTGTCATATTTGGGAAGGAGTTGCCCAGACCACACCTTATGCCTCAATAGAGTCCAAAAGCATCTTGTGGGTAACAAATTATTTTCCATCCTCCAACCTCTCTCTCACAGGTGCTCTATAGAAATGAGTCCCAAGAGGATGTTTCCTTGATCACTACAATCTTAACCTGTTCAAGTCTTGGGTTAACCATTATCTTCCATTCCTATCCATACAAACTGCCTCCAAATGTAACCCTCTATCTTGAGTGACCCTCGGGCCTTGTACAGGGTGAACCTTACTGTAAAAACAAATATATATTTTCAGGCAATTGCTGCTGTGAAAGCAGAGGTTGCTCCAACAAACATGATTGGGAAGCAAAAGCATAATTGCTATTAAGACAGGTCTTCCCTCCCTTCCCCAGTGGTACCTTATGATACCACTAAAATTTGTTGGTTTTCTCTTATAATATGGGAATACCAGAAGCATATGCAGCCTCTATCCCATCTTGGAGTCTCTTAATATATTTCCTATTTTCTGTTGGTGATAATCAGGTATACTGAAGTCAAGTTGGCAATAAAACTTTGGTATCCAATTTTGATGGGAAATATATTGCTCCTCCAGCTATATGCATATAAACAGAAGCTCACAAAAATTACAGACCGCAAACTGATAATTATGTAATAATATAGTTCCTTTTTCTTTTCACCTGAATAATGGTGTCTATGAGATGCTACCAATGTCTCCATTGATGAATATATCTATTCAGGTAAATTTCAGAGTTGTATTTGTGGTGGCAAGGAATTTAACAAACCCTACAGTATTTCCCATACATGCTCTGTTAAGTGTGTATGTGTGTGTTGTGGAAGGTCAAAAAGTACCTGGAAGTCAGACAAGTGGTCCTAGGACCTGTTTTGTGACACCCATACATAACAGAGATGTGGATGCATTACCTTGCAGAAACAAGTCAACACCACTGGGAAACATATCAAGCATAAAGAGGTACAGATATTCTGTAGCAGGATTTGTGTATGTTTCATCTTACTGTCAAGACTTGGGATCCTTGCAAACCTCAAGGAAACATACCTTATGTTCTTATAGAGCAACTGCCAGCTTGCACAACACCCTACTAAGAGCTGGATTCATAGCATGCAGTCTTCTCCATACAAACTTGACTGTCTACATAAAAGAGCAAGAAATATACCTTGCCTGACCAGCTAATATAGTGTCAGTCTTCCACTGTCCAATGGCAAACCAATATCATGTTAACAATAATGGCACCGTCATTGGTCAAAAACTACGGAACCCCATGAAGTGCACTGCACTAACTGTACAGTGCACTGTCTGGATGGGGTCAGCAGCCATAGTGCTGAATTGGGATGTGATTTGAAGCAATATCCCTTTTATCTACTAATTTAACTTGATTTACCTCCCTTCTAGCTACAGATGGTCTGGGAAATATATAAATAATTTCACAGAAAATCAAGCTATATAATAATTATTAATGTGTATTTATATATTTCCTGTATTTATTTATTTATATATTTCCTGCCCTATTTGTAGTGGGAAGGGAGATAAATCAACTTAAGTTTATGAGTGATTACTTCCCTTAGTTATTTTAATAATCTATAACAATATATATATATATATATATATATATATATATATATATATATATATATATATTTAGTTTACAAAAAACTAGGTAATCCGTATCGGTAGACCCAAGGAGGATAAAATCAGAGCGATTAATTTAAATAAAAACAGACCACTTTAAGGTTCCATATAATAAATTATTTCACCACAGAAGTGAATATACATAATATCCAACATTGGTAGCACAACTCAGTTTCATGCTGAGTATATTCTGACCATTATAAAGTTCACATTCTTGTGGTGTTGATTTAAAATTGTGTGTTAAGAATTGTTTATTTAATTATTGTTTCCTAAAATATTATAATTAATTATTTATAATTTATATCAGTTAAATAAACTCGAAAGACAAAGGAAGTAAAAAAAACAATTATTTAAATTTGTAGTAAAAAGTAAGGTATCAAGAGTTATCTCCCTTGCACCTGAAGATTGTATGGCTGCATGAAACTGACATTGGATTTTATGTATATTCACTAATATATACTTATAGCTCTGTTACATAACACTGAGCACTATTTATAACACCTGAGGAAGAAATATATTTATGCATGCATGCAAGTATATGTGCGTATATGTGTGTGTATATATATATATATATATATATATATATATATATATATATATATATATATATGCACACAGCCTGTTCACTTTATCTGTTTATATTAATCATCATCTGTTTTATACACTTATGATGCATAAAGGTATATTGCTTTTTCTATTTATCCACATTGTGAATTCAAATAAATGACTCCAACAAGTGTGTGGAAAAAGAATTTATTTAGCAACATTCGAACACATGAGCGGCAATTATACCTTGCAGTTTGTTTCTGAAATGCCATGTAAATATCGCTTGATCATATTTTGAAGCTATTGCTCCTGACTTCATTAATTCCTCCTTGAGTGTTAGGTACCAGGACCTAGAAGCATCAGTCAAGCCATATACACATTTTGAGAGTTTCCAAATATGGCCCTGAGGTACATTGGCTTCTTTAGGAAGCCTCTTGCCACAAGTCTGGCTTTATAGGTTTGCTTGCCATTGGAATTTTTATTTGTGTAAATCCATCTTGTGGAAATTTTCTTTGGAGTGAAGTCCTGCTTATGTGGTCTATCTTGTGCTTCTACAGTCTGATGTTGCTCAAGTTTGTTGTTTGTGGTTTCCAAATCTTCATTCATATCAATCTCTTCAGAAATTGGTACTTCTGGAGATTCTTCAAGCCTTTTCTGTGAGGTACTAGGTACATTGATGCTGTCCTCGGAAGAACTTTGATATGTCTCAGGGTAGGTTGCTAAGTGAGATGGATGTACCCTTACATATGTGCCACCATGTTTGACAAGCACCTGCTTATGTTCCCACCCTATAACAGTTCCTGGACCAAGCCATCTATCACACAGGTTTCTTTTGTAAAGGACAGTATCGCCATTTTTGTAGGATTGTGCTATACCTGTTCTAACTTGGTGACGAAGTGCACATCTTAGTTTCTCTGGGGACTCACATGCTATGAATTGTTTCCTGGTAGCATGCATAGCATTTAGGTTATCTGCAACAACTTCACTGGTGGAAACACCTTCTAATGCAGGAAGCTTGTCATTTAGAAAAGCAGGTAGGTTGGGATTTCTGCCAAAAACAAGTTGATTGGGACTGTATCCATGAACACTGTGAAGTGTATTTTTGGCACTTACGGCCCATGCAAGTGCTACCTCAAAACTACAATTGGTATCTTCTATGGTTTTCTTTACCATTTCTCCCAATATCCCATTGTGTCTTCATTTAACCCATTGCTCCAAGGACTTTCAGCAGCAGTGGTACGTACCACAATGGTTAGATTTTGCGCCATATCTCTAAATGACTGGTTATTAAACTCTCTGCTATTATCAGTGAGAATAAATCCCGGAGTTCCAAAATACACAACCCAGTGCTTGAAGATGGCATTAATGATGTCAGAACTTTCCTTACTAGGAATCCTGACTCCAACACTGTATCTTGTACCATGGTCAATTAGGTGCAGTACCTTGTTGCTGTTAATTTCTTTGATGTCCATGGCAATGCTCTCATTAAAATAGGTTCCTAATGAGAATCCAACAATGGGTCTAGGTTCAGCCCTTTTGTACCTCATGCAAATTTTGCATGAATTAGGAAGTTCTTGTAGAATTTTAATAAATTCAGAATCTCTCATTCCAGCATTTCTCACTAAATTACATAACTTTTTACTGCTAGGGCGACTGAATTGTCTATCCAACTTTGTGGCAATTTTAATTTTCTCTAGTCTATTTTTACTAGCAATTTCTTTAATAAATAAAATTTGCTTGAACTTACCTTGATCTGGTAGAGGCCTGCTAATAAGGATGTGGTAGTGAGCAGATGAAGTACACTGCATTGGGACTTTTCTCCCCAGCATGGTAACAGTGTCATTCTCAAAATTGAGGCATGTTCTGGCTCTCTTCATGGAATTTTTGTTTAACAGAAGTGGTATGTCAGAGTCCACAATGTCAGTTACAATACTGACTTCAACGCTGGCAATGACACATGGTAGAGTGACTTTGTAGATGGATTTGAGTTTGTTTCCATCACCAAACTTATATGTCCTCACTCCTTCTCGAACTTTTATATTTTTTTTTTTTGTTTTTCTGGTATGGTTTCAAGAAAACACTCATACCATTTCTTTCCACAAACAGTCCCAGAGGCACCAGAATCTAAGATGGCTGAGCCTAGCATTTCACCCAGAAATGTGTTAGCGCCATCTTCCCCCTTTTGCTGACTCATCAGCACGAGGTTAGAGATGAGTATGTTTTCATTGTCTTCCTTTTTATGCAAAGTATCTTCTGCGTATGGACATTCGCGAGCCCAGTGGAATTTGCATCCACGTGTAAAACATTTAGTGGTGTTGCCTTCAGGTCCTAGCGGGTTTAAATTTTTATCAGTGGAGCATGTTGAATTTCTGTTACGACCCATCCTGCTATTTCCTCACTGACCAGAAAAGCAAATAGTTCTGTTTGAACAACGATTGTAAAATGTCCCACTAGATTGCTCCTCCTGGTTATCCATGCTGAAAGCAACATCTATTTCACTTTTTACCATGACTGGAGGGTGACAAAGCTTTGCAATATTGTCTATGCAGAATCTTCTTCAATTTGTTTAGACATTTTGTTAAGACTAAGTTCCTTAACCATGGCTTTCGCCAGCTGTTCATTCTCTGGGGTGAGATTTGCACTTTTTAATGCCCTGTACACGAGAAC
>OZ038499.1:75180850-75315850 GCA_964036315.1 Acanthosepion esculentum | reverse complement strand
GAATTTGTTAGACAAACATTTTAGAATTGTAAGTGACTTTCCCTACTGAACAATTTGTTGATGTGAAATGAAAGAAACAAGATAAAGACAAACTATCAGTAAAGAGACATTAAAACACAAAAACTGAAAGTGAAGATTAACTAAAAAAAAAATAGATTTATTGTCTGTTTATTTGTTTTGTGTTAACACTTAATCTGTTCAACACATGTCTTATGGTTTATTATATGACATTACCAAGTCTACAAAATGAGTTGTTATTTTTTATCCTGTTTTGTTACTATAGCAATATGTGTGAGAGAAAACGAAAAAAGAGAAACCATCTTTTTCCAACTCTTCTTTATTAAATCGCATTCTAGTTGTTGTTTTTGTGTTGATCAGTAAAACAAAATAAATCATAGAAATTGCTTTTGTTCTTTTTTCAAATAAATCTCTTTCCTTTTCATTTCTTTTTATTTATTTTATAATGAAAATAGGAAAAAAATACAGTTTTCCATCCATTTCATATTGAAATTATTTCTCCTATATTTTGGGGACTAATCAGCAATCTTTTCAGAGCTTTTGTTTATCATGTTTGGTTTGGTTTAGTTTTTGTTTATTTAATTTTCTGGTTCACTATTATTCTTTTATAACTGTCCTGGAGAAATTTTATTTGGCATTCATCTTTGTTATAATTGTTTGTTTTGTTTAGTAACCATGTGAAGCTATTATTTATATAATTTATTACAAGAATTTTAAACATGAACATAAACACACTTTACTTAGTAACTAGTCTAGCTATATTAATGTAATCTTTTATGTAAGACTATTAACCCAATAATTCATGAAGCCTTTTCATATTGATTTCTAATTATCTCTAATTGATTTAATGCAGTCCCATCATATTACAGTACTTTTCAGTAACTTAACAAACATGAATTACTGCCAAGACAATCAAAGAGATACCTGAGGTTACATTTGGTATTAAATAGTTGATTGATTTTGTACTTTGATATACTTATTTTTTTAATCAGTATTACTCTATGCAAGGCAGTAAAATACAAGGGGTTACAGGGTGTGGAGGAATTAGAAACAGAAACATTAACAATAAGTGGAAAGAGAAAAAAGTAATCAGAAGGACAGTAGATAGTGATTGACATTGCATTTAAATTTTTGCAGATTAAAGTTGGCTGGAAAACATGAAACCAGAAGCATTTCCACAAGCCAAAAGTGCAAGGAAAGAAACTATTAACATAGAACTTATGGCTACATCTAGCCAGCTCGACTGTCAATTGATGTGATCTCAACACTAGTACTTTGCTTAAATTCATAAAGTCTAGATATCATAGCCAAGAGCTCATCCAAACAATTACCATGAAAGTATTTATAAAAAAAAGCACAGAGAGGCAACCTTACAGTGGTGGGAAAGTCACTGAAGCCAAGCCACCAGATCAGGACCAATAATATTGCTGATTCTGCTTTGGATCTTATCAAGGAGCTTTAGATAAATAGCAGGAGCACCAGACCATATGTGGCAGCTATATTCTAAGCCTGGATGAATGGTAGACTTATAGATATGTAAGATAGATTTAATATAGTCTTTCCACTTCATGTCAACTGAGAACATTAGCCCAAAAAGGCACAAGTTATTTCCTGGAGGTCAGCATTAGCTATACTGATGGAAGGCATAGAGGAATCTCTCATATGATTAATGAAGATAAGTTTAGTTTTGGAGTCATTAAAATTAACAAGCCATCTTTTGCCCCAGTTAACAATGAACTGGAGGTCATTTTGGACATTGGCTGCCATTTTGAACTTGTTAGACTGATCAGCCTTATTATCAAGGCAGGAGTAAATGGTTGTGTTGTCAGTGTAGATGCCAAGTTGATGTCATCAGGAAGGTCATTAATGCTAAATGATATAGATGGAGCCTTGGAGGAAAAACTGTGTCAGTACAAAAGGATGTAGATGAGTGGCCATTCAGTATAACTTTCATTTCACAGTTTGATAGAAAAAACTGGTTTGTTCAAAAATTTGTCCAGAGACACTGTAACTTTTCTGCTTGTGGAGAAGACCTGTATGCCAAACTATGTCAATGGCTTTTGAGATGTCCTAAGCTAGAGCCCAGACTTCAACATTTTTATCTTGAGCATGATACACTCTTTCAGTACATTGGTAGTTAACCAGGAGAAATGAAAACCATATTGCTTGTCTGAGAAAAGGCCCTGCAATGAGAGATGCTGAACAAATTCTGCATTGATTAGAGCCTAAACATTTTATTATAATAAACAATTATATTTAAAAGTATTTAAAAATGAAATGTTTTCATTAAAATAATTATTTCTTACAATTAAAAAATAGTAAGAAAATCAATTTTACCTGATCAAATAAAAATATGATTTGAACAGACATAAAAATATTTGAAAATAAATACATATTTATCAGCTGTTTGTTTGTCTGTCACATATGAAAGAAAAAGATATAAATAAAAAATATTTTACTTTTCACTTAGACACAGAATTACAGAACATTTTCTAAGTTAAAAGTTAATTCTTGAAATAATGAAATAATCAGTCTTATGACACATGGCAAAGCAAAGAGAATTAAAATTTTCTGTTAAGCCATTGAATTAGAACAACAGATTAAATTTGTTTAGCACTTTCATTTTTCATTCAGTTGGAAATAAAAAAAAAGATAATATATAAATCTCATATTAGAAATTAATTACTGAAAAATATAATCATTTTATTGTTTCATTGTGATATGAAGGCAAAAATAACTAACTATAGTCAATTTAATTTTCTACTAATTTATAGCATTGGTATTTTTATGCAAATTACTAGTCTAATTTCCTTGACAAATTATGAATTTTGAGAAACATTAACATATTTTTTTTAGCACTCTATATAAAATACAACATTTATATCTATATATTTAATTTAATATTTGTATAAGATTGTCATTTTTTGTACTCTTCATATTTATTTAATTGGACTGCTATATAAATTTTGAATAATACAGCATAAATACTATGTTCCCAACCATATAATGTACACTAAGTTCTTGGAAAAGTTATTTTGGAGAAAAAAAAGTTTTTCTTATATAGTAGGAAATATGTAAAAAAAAAAGTTTATATTGTAGATGTCTACAATTATTATAATACATATTTCCTACTATATAAGAAGTACTTTATTTTAAATAATAACTAGATATCGTAGATGGATATACAGGTATAGGTATATGGTTAGCACCTCAGAACAAGAAGGCAAGTTAAAAAACTGATCAACTTTATGACACTCACTTTTGTACAAATGTCCTTAAGAAATGTATGAATCCATCTCATCTCTCCCCAGTTATGGTTTACATAGTAGAGAAGACTAGGCTTTCTAGCTATGGTTGGTCTAAAAGGACAACTCTAAATTCAAAAACCTTATGTAGCCCTGGCAAAGTACATTCTATAAAATGATAAAAAAGATCATGTTATGGGGGCTTCTTGTTTGTTTTTTCATTTGTTTTTTTTTTCAGTGGGGAGACTTGTAATAAATATTATTTGTTCTTAAACATAATATAACAATGTCTTTTTTGTATAATACTTTCTTGCAGCCATGTACTATTTTTTTCTATACTTGCAGCTTCAATTATGATGCCTCAAAATGGAACACACCCCATGTTAACTTCCAGTAAAACAGATAGTCCCAGTTACTTCAACTATAGCCCACAACCAATGGTTGGACCCCTGCATCCTAACATGGCCAATGGCCAGCCTGCTCTAAGTCCTTCAGGGAATCCAAACAAACGCTTAAAGAGCAACACCATAAGTTCTATATCCCCAGCCGATGATGATGTTGAAAGTGTCGGTGATGAAACAGAAAACTACTACAACAAATCATCAAGTATGAGTAGTCAGTCCCAAGGCTGGCAGAGTGAACACTTAGACCCTGGTAAGCATTCACTCATCTCCTTTCAACAATGATGGTAGCTTCTTCCAGTTTCTCTATTACCAAAATTATTCCCCTTTTACCCTTTTTTTTTCTCACCTGTCTCTTTTTTTTGTTCTCTCACTTGGTTCCTAATCTTTCCTTTCATTTTGTGTCTGATGTTAATCCTTCAAAATATTCTTAGTTCTACTTTCAAAAGATTTTTTTAATTAATTATATAAAAATAATATCTTCTTTTCTTCCCTGTCACTATCAATGTTTAGCTGTCAAGTCTAGATTTATATTTTAAATGCTCTCTTTATTGCTAGTTATAGATTTAATATTTTCTTGTATATTTTTGTAAGATTTTTTTTTTTCTTAAGGTAAAATTTTAAACAATTTTTTTGTTACTGGGTTTTACTTTACACAATGAGAGTCTAGGGAAAACACATACTTTTTTTAATTTTGTTAGTGTTAATATTTTCTTCTTTTAATTTTTTTTTTATTTTAAGAAAAGAAATAGGAAATAATTATAATTGGAAAATTATTGTCAATTTTCTATACTATATATATATATATATATATATATATATATATATATATATATATATATATTAATTTATTGATTAAATATATTTATTTATTTCCATCTACGGCCTGAATATTTGAGAAATCTGGTTATAAAAATATGCACCATTCAGCAAGATTGAAGCCTGCATCCACTAGAGGAAACCATCATTAGACCTCTCGGCAACAAGAACCTCCTGGTCAAACAAAGCCAAAATAGTACATTTGATTACAAATTTCTCAAAATATCTGTTCAGTTTCATATCCTAAAGTAAACAAAGATAATTTTTAGGAATGGGTCTTTCATTTATTAATCCAACATATTTTAATTTATTCCTTAAACCTTATTTATAATGGCTACCCATATTTGAATAGATGTTCTGTTTTTATTTATTTATTAAATAGTATATTTATTTCCATCTACTGACCTGAATCTTGTGAGAAAAATATGGACCCTCTGGTAGGATTCAAATGTATTTCCTCTAATATTCAGGCCGGTAGATGGAAATAAATAAATAAATATACTGTTTAATAAATAAATAAAAACAGAGTATCTACTCAAATATTGGTATCCACTAAAAGATAACATTTAAGCAATAAATTAAAATATGTCAGATTAATAAATGAAAAATCAATTCCTAAAAAATTGTCTCTCTCTCTCTCTCTTTCTCTCTCTCTTATATATATATATATATATATATATATGAATGATAAGATAAAGAACAAATAGGAAAGGAAACATTTATCAATTTAACATGTTTCACTTTTATTAAAGCTTCATCAGAAAATGAGATATGGAGAATAAAAATGAAACATGTTAGATTGATATTTTCTATTTGTTCTTTATCTTATCATTCTGTTGGAGTCTGATCCATATTTGGTCTATATTTGATCCCAATTCACACACACATATATATATATATATATATATATAGATACAGATATATATATATATATATATATATATATATTGATATATATATATTGATATATATATATATATTGATATATATATATTGATATATATATATATTGATATATATATATATATATATTGATATATATATATATATTGATATATATATATATATATATATATTGATATATATATACACACACACATTTCTATAAATCTTTAGAAGACAAGATACTAAATCTAATAAAACACAAATACAAAATATTTAAAATCTATTTTTAATGTTGACCTGTATTGTAATTAAAATTTATTTTCTGTTCATTTAATAAATTCAATAACTATGTAATATATATTATTAATTAACTAAGCAAATTCAATAAGTAATGCAACTTCTCATTATTTATACTTATTTCTAATCTTTATAAATTGAGATTAACATCCCCACCTACATAATAATAGCAAAAATGAAAGTACCTCTGGATATAAGGCTTGTATAAATATTAATAAGAAAAACCAAACTTATATCCTCATTATAATTTGATAGAAAAACAATATTATGTTAATCCTGAAATTTAATTGACCAACAGATAAAAATCACCAATAAAAGTGAAATTAGACTTTATGCTTCTCATTTGTTTCTTTCCTTTTATTCATGAATTTTATATTTGAGAAACAAAATCAAACCAGTTTTTATAATCTGGTTCAAATATTTTTCTTTTGTCTGCAGTTTTAATTGCTGGATGGATAATTCCTGATTTTCATTATGATTCCATGAGGATTAGATAATAACAATAATGGGAGGACAAATTAGACATGATGCATTATTCATGAATAAATATTAGGAAAATCAACCTGCCTCTTTTTATCCATTACCAATGTTTCATTTGTCTCTGGCTTAAATTGTTAGATGGACATCTTTTGACTTTCATAATGACCGCAGAAAGTGTAATAGCAAAAGTGAAAGTAGACTCTCATGGCATTCATAAATTAATATGAATGATTGTAATCCAGCAGAAGATAGCTGAGGAGTTAAAATGATGATGTGGTGACTTCAAGGTTTGATGTTCTGTCCAAATCCCATAGTCTAATAATTTGTATAATTTGTAAAATCCAGAAAATTAAAGATATCCATAAAATTACTATTCTGTTTCAATAGCCTAGTGATAAAAACATTGGAATTATGATTACAAGGTCTAATATTCAAAAACTAATAACAGATTATTTATCAACTAAACAATTCTAAGAACATTAGGAGAATTTTTGTTCAGGATGTTACTTGAAAAGTAGAGCATAAAAATATTGGTCATGAGATATGATGTTTTAGTCATACAACAAGGTAACTTATTAAGTCCAAAGTACTATCTGGTAGAAACATAAAAAATGATACATCCTTCCCATTTAGTCAAAATTAATTTTTCTTGTCATATTGAAAAGGCTTGTTAATCACAACAGAGAAAGGAAAGAATAAATATGTTAAATCTTTACTTTCTCAGTCATAGTAAACATTTAATAAAACTATCTTATACATGCATATATACGCACATACACATACATACATAAACTCTCTAAATTATGCAAAAACGAAAGTAACAGTGACATTTCATTTTAAGAGACATATTAACCAAATTACACAAAAGTATCTTGAAATACTAAAGAGTAAATTTATTCAATGAAACCCCCATTGGCTTCGACCACAGCCTCCAGACACCTTCAGAATCTCCCTCAACTCTTCTGGACAGTTTCCTTGATTACGTTTGGTGAATGCTGCCATAATCCTTGCCTTCAGTTCATCTTTGGTGTTACAAGGAATTTTGTTGGTCTCTCACTCAACTGTGCCTCACACATAATAATAATAATAATAAAGGGGATTGCAGTCTGAGGAGTCAGGTGGCCAGATGCAAGGGGTGATGTGGTCATAGAAATTGTATGACAGCCATGACTGGGTTATTCTGCTTGTGTGGCATGGTGCAGAGTCTTGTTGCCAGACATAGGTTCTTCCAGCAGCCACCCTCATGACCCAGGACGACACTACCTCCTCAAGTGATGAAGTGCCTTGTCCATGTTGAGTCTGAGGTCCTCACCAACAAATTCAGGAGTTCTTTTCTTATCAGAATGATCAGTGAGTTTTCTGAGCTGCCATACTTTCATAATCACCAAATCCTCTGCACTGTCCTCAGTTTGACACCCAAACAATCTGAAATGTTCATATTGGAGCTTCCGGCATGAATGCCAAACAATACAGCATCTCCGGTGGAGGGAATAGTGTTATGGTACTCTTTTACTGACACTACTACTATACTATGCAGTAATCAAAATCAAAAATAAACCCACATGTGCAAAATTGAAAATATAAAGTGGCGACAATTTACTCATCGCATCCTCTGTGTGTGTGTATGTATATATATATATATATATATATATATATATATATATATATATATATATAACTTCGATTTTAAGGAAAAATATATTATTTACATTATTCGGATTATTGTCCTCATCTTTGTCGCCATATTTATTACGTTTTGGCCGTTGTATACTCCGGCCTTCATCAGGTGGTTGGAATGTCGAACTGAACCCTTTATTTCGCTCACTGGGGTAGACACTGTGCCATGTGTCCATGAGGACATTTGTGTATGAATTTCTGGGTATTATAAACTAATGTCTTCAGCAATCATTTTTTACCAGTGCTCATATTACAATTTTTGCTGTTATCATCATGTTTTTACCAGAGCTCATATTGCAATAATAAGGAGTGCCAGAGAAAAGTGATAATAACAACAAAAATTGCAATATATTGCAAAAATATGGTGACAAAGATGAGGACAATAGTCAGAATAATGTAAATAGTGTACATAATACCTCATCTTAGAAATATAGATAGATACAGAAAAGTAACTATCATAGCATGAAACTAAAACCATAGAAAATAATCATAAAATTGAAATAATGACAGCAATGTCTGAACTGTAATGTTTGCTTGGTTCTGATTGGTTAAACATGTGTTATTGACAAGAATCATAACTGTACTTTGGTTTGTGAATTTGGTGACATTGTAACTGTGAGTTCAATCCTTGGGCTGAGTAGTACAGTCTTAGAGTCAGTAGAAATAGGGTGAGTGAGCAGTAACTAAGCAGTACTAAATAAGAACAATACAAGATATTCCTAGATATGAACAATGAAATGCAGATAATCTATTCTTATAGATTAAATAAAGGGTTCAGTTGGAAATTCCCTGGTCATTACCCAGATCAACAGATACCTAAAAAGGATGGAGGGTACAGTGGCTGAAATATTGTGATGATGATAAACATGATAAAGAAATTGCTCCAAATGTAAATAATATAAATAAATATGTGTCATTTACTAATGACACATTTTCATAAGATAAAAATCATTATAAATGTAAGTGTTACCTGAATTCTTGATGCAAATAAGTGTGAGAAGTAACCATATTATTTACATTTGTCAGTTTATCACTTAAAAAACTGAAAACATATATAAAGAGGTATAATTCTTTTAAAAATACTAGATACTCACAACTATATTTATAGGAATTACTTTCATTTATTCTACTTTAAAATATTTCAGCGATTAGAGTTTCAGAATACTTTTTCTTGTGTATGTTTGTGTATGTTAATATCAGTTACAAGGCAAATGAGAAAACTCTTCTTCCATGTTATTAGTCTTATACTTCAAGGGCCCATCATATTCATTTCAAAGTATTTATTTACCATAAATTTTAATTGGTTAACATTTGTCTTCAAACTTTTCCTGATGATTTAATAATAATCTCTCTATTGCCACAAAATTATCCAAATAATTTTTTTCTTTTAAGTGGTGAAAGTCTTTGGCATTGGTGGAGGGGGTAGGTATGAGTGATTTTTGCAATTGGACATCCCCTCCCAAACTTAATTGAATCAACCAACTCCATTTGAGCTGGCCTGTCTTGCAGAGAAATAATTTATTCTCTCTCTGCAGGAATAATTTTCATAATTATGTGACAAGGTCTGACAGATATTGAATGAATACACACACTTGATTGAATTAAACAATTCCAGGTGCCAAATGGGTTGAATTATGACTATTAATATTCTGTAAAATGAAAACAGAAGTAAAAGAAAAATATATAAGTGAAAATTGTTCCTGAATTTATTTCAGTTAATTGTTTTTCTTTGTCTATGAATATGTATTGAGAATTGTCTCTTAAGTTATTGTATCAACGATTTCAACAAATCACCAACAGACAAAAAGATAAGTCATCTAGCTGTTTTCATTTTAAGTTTTATTTTTAATTTTTAACAATTTTTAATTTAATGGATTAATTTTAACAATATTATTAGTTCTTTATTCAATACAACATTTTTTGATATTTTCTTTGAAGAGGAAATGACTTAATAGAAAAACAACAAAACTTAATTTGAGGGATTTTCTGGATAATAATCATAATGATGAAATTGATTTGAATTATCCTAAATCTTTTGTGAAAGAAGGCATATTTAATATACAAAATATTACAAAGAACTGGGAGTGAAAAAGTCCGTGTTTGGTCATTTATGAGATTGTTCTATTGCATTTTAAACTATAACTTTAAATATATCCTAAGTTAGTAGCATTGTATACTACTTTTAGAGAGCATATATACTTGCATTCTCTCTCTCTCTCTTACACACACACACACACACACACACACACACATATGACAGAGTGGTGAAAAGTTTTCACCCAAACTCACCTGGTTGAATGACCAAATATAAGAATTTTTTTGGCAGGGGAGGGTTTCTTGCTTAGGCCAACATCTTTTTAGCACACCTCATCTAATAATATACACAAACATCTATACAACCTCCATTTATTTATTTATTTCTATCTCTCAGCACATACACACACACACACACACACACATATATATATATATATATATATATATATATATAAAGCAATTAATGAATTTTTTAATCTATAATTTCTTATTACTATAAACATTTTATTTAGGATACATGTGTTCATGTAGACATCTTTGTTTCTTTTCTTTTTATATAGTGAAATTAATGTCTACTGGCCTAGAGATTGAGAAGTCCTACTAAAGAAAATTTGCCTCCCTACAGGAATTGAGACTCTATTAAGCCTTACCAGTTAGGCCACAGGCAACCATCATGACAAAGTAAGGTTCAATTACCTTATTTATTTGCTTTGTCATGGTGAGTTCCCATGTCCTAACTGGTAAGGCACAATTGACTTAAAAGTGGTTTTCCTGAATAGAAAATGGTATACAGGTTCAATTCTTGTTAGGAGGCACAGTTTCTTTCACAGGACTTCCTGATCTCTAGGCAGGTAAACATCAATTTCACTGATCATATATATATATATATATATATATATATATATATATATATATATATATATATAGCCTTACACTTATCTGTCTGTGTTTTGTTATTGCGGTTGTTCCAATGACTTAGCTTTAATACATTTTATGACAACCATGTAGAAAGTAAATATCTTGATCAAATAAAATGTAGAATATTTAAATGTAGACTATATATTTTACTTCTATTGGTTGTACTTGTTTTCTATTAATAATAAATGAATAATATTAGAATTATATAGACAGGAGATAAATATGAAATCAGATACAGATGGGTTATAAAATGGAAGATTAAGATTTATATCAGATTAGAGATTAAGATAAATTTCAGATAAGACACTCAAGATATCTGTCAGATATAGGATTAAAATGTCTGTTCATCACAGGACACAACAGGACACACTCAGACATACACATTTATGTCATATATACATGAATATCGATGAAACTCAGGAGGTCTCTCTACCTCTATTGTTAATAGTGACTAAAGATTATTCTCTCTCTCTCTCTCATTCTCTTTCTTTTTTTTTTCTTTTTTTTCACTTCTTAGCAGCCTTTTATCTCTTTGGATCATTTCACTTGATCTCAATTTTTACACTCTCTCTCAATCATTCCTCCCTCTAAATCTTTCCTCTCTCTGTCTCTAAATATTTTCTCTTTCTCTCTCTTTCTGTCTCTGTCTCTAAATCTTCCCTCTCTCTCTCTCTCTCTCCATCTACAGTTTCATATATATCAATAATCACTAATGTATACAGGTTCACATATTTTTTAATAATGTTCACCCTATACAAGGCCCAAGAGCCACTCAAGGTAGAGGTTTATTGTGTGGAGTTGTATTAGCATAAGAAAGGGCAAAATAACAGAAAAGATAGCTAATTCTAGACTTGAAGAGATCAAGATTTAATTAGCAAATAAAATTTCAGAGTTTAGGCGGTGACATTAGGAGTACAGAATTGAAGTAGACTTTAGGAGGGACCGGAAACCTATTTCTAAACAGGAAAAGAGATAAACCTACTCCTGTTCAAAAGACTGGGGAGGAGTGTGATAGGCAAATCTATCTACTCTTATTAGGTATTTGAAAAGTTTAGCTTAGTTCAACAATAAGTATCGGTCACCCAGTGAAGATTGAATTCACAACATTAGTAATTGCTAGTTGCTCATTTCCAAGTACACCCATCTGCTAGGGTGGCTAGCTAATCCCTGTTGAAGGTACTTGTTCATACACATTTGTGTTTCTTCAATACCCACAGAGTCAGTCTCTGGTTTATACTGCAACTATGCAGAACAGATCTCAGTTACAGTTTCTGGGAGAGGGAGTACACCATCTGGCATGATCAGTTGTTGAACAAGGCCAGTATACTCAAATCCTCAGTCACAATGACTTTATACTAGTGCAAACATTGACAACTTTCAAACAATTTAATCTATTCATAGGATTATGGTCAATCTGTAGTATGTTTTTCAGCCATTTCCCAGTGGTAGTGTATACTGGGGTCATCTCTCCAGACAGATATTATCAAAAAGTCACCTCCTTGACACATTAACTATAGAAATTTAAACTTTGGTCTCATGATTGAAATGCTAATATTATAACCACTTGATCGCATAAATCATAATGATTTGAAAAACTAGCTTGCTAACCACTCTTCTATTACAAGGCATCCAGCTTGGCATAAAAATTGCTACAGTACTAAAGTAAAAGAAAGTAACATTCAGTAAATTCTGAAAGCTATGAGTAATTAGAATTTTGATTTTGAGCATATTGTGAATAAACTATCAAATATGAACAAAAGCTACAACTTCTTTCTCTCTCATTTGTGAATATTGATTGCCTATTGGAATGTTTTTGGAATTACTTTGATTTCTTCTGATTTAAAACACTATTATGGACTAAATTATAGTTCTCTCATCTTTATGCCCACAGTAAAACAGTTGCAAAAGAAACTACCTTGTTAATACTAATTCCAAGAATAATAATTGCCATCACAATGGTGAAAATAGTTGTTACTATAACAGAAAACCTTGCTTATGATTATCACTGTTGTTATATCCACAGTAACAATGGCCATATTAATGCAAGTCAATACAAAATGATTTCACCTGTAATCATCTCTATCGAAATGTCCCCTGTAGGGATAAGCAGCAGAGAAAGGATTTTATCAATGGTTTCCAATGAAATAATAGCCACAATGGAAACAGTGGCATAATAAAGACACATCTATAATAGAAACAGCTTTGTAACTACATTGAAAATAAACCCAATAAAGAAAGCTGCAACAATTGAAAAAGAATCTGTAAACTGATTCCCAGATCAACTTGGCTTATCACTAATTATGATACAATAAGATCTTGTAATTCTTATTTTGACTTAAGAATTTGTGACACTTATTTGATCTTATGAAACAGGATATCAGGAAATGCTGTCAAAATTAGTAAGAGCAAATAAAGTAAAAAAAAAAGAAAGAAATTATGAAAGAAAAAGCAAAGTAAAGGAAGATGAGATGAACAAAGTCAGGAAATGAGCAAGAGAAATGAATAAAGAAAGAGAAGGACTGAAGGTGTAACAGAAGGAAAGAGGGAGATGTGATTAAGATAAAACAGAAAAAAGAAATAGAGGAAGCCAAAAGGAAGGAAGGAGGAAGAAGAATATGAAAAAGAGAAGGAGAATCATTTAAAAGACAGAAATTGAATTGAAGGAAAAATTGTAGTGTAAGGGGGCAAGGAGGTCAAAAAAGGAAGCATGAGAAAAATGCACACATAAAAAAATAAGAGAGATATCTGAGAAAAAAAGAGCAGGCAAAAAAAAAGAAAACTGAAAGATAAAGAGAGATGTGAGTCAGACAGATGGAACTTTTATAAAATGTAGCCAGACAATTGTCATTAGAATATACATTGGTCTAATGAATCCTTGAGAGGTAAGAGAGGGGGGAAATAGAGTAAGGAACTACTTTTCAATTCAGTTTTCCCTGTCCGAATAGCCATTTTTATTAGGCCCTTGCCGACAACAAGAAGAACGTCTAACAAGATTGATAATTGATATAACCTATAAGGAATTAAGTGTGACCACGAAGGTATGGGAACATAGGCAAATCAATAAATAGTTCTTGAGGAGGTAGGCAGGCAGACCGACAAGCAGGAAGAGTGGAATTGATCTGTGAAAATATGAACCAATTTCACTGTGTCATAGCAGATGTGTGTGTGTGTGCATTTTCTGTGTGTGTGTGTGTGTGTGTTCAAACTTTACAGCTTTACTAGAAAAATAAAACAAACAGAAAAATGTCTCTTAGTTGTTAAAAGATTGATCAAACATAGAAGGTAAAGAGCTTCAGATTTTCACAGTGATCATTCAGGTCAAAGATGATGAAAAAAAGATCTTTTTTTTTATCTTGACTATTTCCCTGATATACAGCCCAAGATATAAAATATAAACAGTCATGTTGTTTTAGATATTATAGATATAATATTAATTTTTTTCTAAATGAGAAATTACACTTTTGGGGTACAAGTCCAGTATAAAGCATTTTGACACTTTACAACCCATTACACTCTATTCAGTCCATGTGCTTTTAAAACCAAAAATACCGAGATGTTACAAATATAACTAAAACTGATAAAGAGACCTTACTGTAGCACAGCAACAATGTACTAATCTCATAAGCTATTGAGAATAAACTTAATTCTTGCTGAGCTCCAGGAATATGGTAGACATACATATATAAAGTTACCTCCACAGATTCACTAAAATATGTGCATATATGATGAAAAAATGCTCCAAACTTCTATAGAAACAATATCATCAAGCTATTTGTTATTATTAAGAGAAGAGACCAAAGATTAGTATGGGAAATTTTAGCATTTTTTTCACAGTGAAAAACACATTGAATTGGAAATTCTTGTAAAAATTAAATAATTGTTGGAGTTTAATGAAACTTTCAGAACTTATTCACAAATGAATTATATTATTTTAAAAATATTTCTTTTTAGAAAGTCTTGGCAAAAATATTTCTTTTTTTCATCTGTTACTCGCCCACTTATTTAATTTTATGAAATTTCGAAATATTAGTTAAAAGCAGAACTTCTTGGAGATTTTAAATCATCAATTTCTGTTGATAAAACTGAACCACCAATTACTAAAAATTTGTTATGAATCATAAAATAAAATATGCAATAAAACTAAGAGATTATTTCATTAGAAAAGATTTTAATTTCTTTTATGAATAAGATATATTATGGACACTATTGTCTTAAGAAAAATTTTTACAAGAATTGTTTTCATTTTTTTAAATTTTAATTAGAACAATTTATAAAGTTTTAAATTTTTTAAATTTCTGTATTGTCTCCTGGTTAGATGATATTTAAAAAAAACTATACTTACTAATCATAAATGGAAAAGCTTAGTACAATTCATCAACCACCAATATTTTAAAAAGAATTAAAAAAATTTTTTGTGTGTGTGATTTTTGTACATATGGACGTTCATACATGACATTATCCGAAAATAAGAGCAGTAACTATAGTTAATTTCAAACCAAAGTACTTAAAATTCAATAAAACATTAGATTACAGATAATATTTTCCTAAATTTTTAAGATTACTGTGTAGTTAAAAATTACATAAAAAGGTGCTCACATTTCATGTGTGTGTGTATGATTATAATAAAATTCCTGTGTGGTTTTAAATTTTCAGAACTCAATTTCTATGCATGATAAAGTCAGTTGGTATAAATGTGAAGCAAAATACTTTATTATTGACTGATTCATTCTTGAAATTGTTCATCTTTAACATGTTCAACATCATTATATATAAAAATCTTTGTGATTCTAAAATTCTACAAATATTTTCTGAAGCTGATTTTTATTAATATTGTGAACCACAAATCATGAAAAGGGCAAAGTTTGTTGAATAAACTACGGTCTTTACATTTCACCATAAACAAAATATCCAATGAACTCAAATCTGTGAATTGTAGTCGACAGATCATTCTACTTATTTAGTAAGTGTAGCTTAGATGTGGCACAAGGTTGAAAGTATGGAGCACCTAGTGAGGATGAAACTCACTACTCAGTCGTAATTGATCTAAGATTGCTAACCATTACACCATATCAGAGTGCTCAGAGATCATTCTACTTTTAATCATTTTTGTTAGACAAAGTTTCAATTTAAAATGAACTCTGACAGCAAAGTAATAAGGTGTACCATCTTGCTAAAACACTGTATTTCCAATCAGTTTTAATTGTTTATATTAAGGAATAAAGTAATTTAGCAAAAGAAGACTGTTTACTTTCTCTTTTATCAGAGACATAGGTCAATTGTAATTTTGTTCATGAGATATCAATTTAGAACAAAATACATGGCCATTTAGAACCAAAAACTTTAAAACATAATTTGGTTCAAACAATTTTATTAGTCAAAATAAGCAGCATAAGAATTGACACAATGTTGCCAATGATTGAATAATGATTTTATTCCTTCATGATAAAAGCTCACAAGAGTTGAGAAATTGTAAGAAGGCATTTTCAACCTGGTCTGCACTGATGTACACCTGCAAATATCTAGATGCACTGAAAGCCTGAAAAAAATTGGTAATTAATAGGGGATAGGTCCATTGAAAGGAAGTGTTGATGCTGCATGGTTTATAAAGTATGGAATCTTTAATTATCCAGCAGCAGGCAAAGCTTCTTTCAATTCACAATTGTTAACTGAAACATTTGCAATTTTTCATGGACCAGTTTCAAATCATAACAACCAGACACTGTCATGATAGCCCAGCGATGTTGCAAGAGACCTTTATATCAAATGTCCAGAAGGAATCTTTGGAGATGACTATTTGGTTTTGAAAAGGTTGAGTGGGAAGTAAATTTTCCAATCCTGAGAAAACTGTTCCTGTTTTTCATAAAGAAACCACTTTTCATCAAGAGTAATGATAAGATGAAGAAAAGAGTAATTTTTCAAATGTAATTTGCAGTAAATGTCAGACAATGCAAGCTGTTGATGATCAAATCATAAAATACTCACTTTGCATTTTCTTCACCTTGCTTATTTGTGCCAAATGTCTTCCACCTATTTTATGGGCTAACCCACACTTTGCTCCCAATAACCAAGTTGATGCATGAATCTTCATGTCTACTCTTAGTATCTCATGGCAGAATGAAAACTTTACAGTGGCCATCTTGGAAATCTAGATCACCAAAACTAAACTTTTGTAACCAATGATGCATGTTCAATTGTGAATTTGACTTCTGCCTCTTCACACTTCTGATGTTGCAGTTTGAACTCATGGAGCATAATGATATGAATATTGTGTTCATTCATCTTGACTTTGCTATCTTATAAATAATAAAAATAATCAAGAAAGTCAAGCAACATCCATCTTTTAAAATATATAGCTGTATGTATAAACAGAAGGAAATGATGTGAAAAGAAATTCCACCAATGTTAAATAAAAAATGGCCATTTATTTTGTTCCAATCTAATTAATAAACAATAATAACTACAAATTTATTGTTGACAATAAAATAAACAAGTCACATTTAATAATGTTGTTTACGGATATATTTTATCATGAATAAAACTAATTATAAAATATTTTAATTTGTTTCTCCATTAATCACATAGATTAGACATTATACAATGAAAGTTCAGATAAAATTCATTCAATAACACTGTGAAGCTATAAACCTTCAATTTGAACATTTCCATTGTATAATGCTTGATCTATAGATTAATGGAAGACATTAGTCCAAGTGTAATTGACAAGAAAAGAGATTATGTTGAAAAATAAATATTGTGTAAATAAATGCTTTGATTAGGAAATGCAATTATTTACCTTCATATGTACACAGGTGTATAACTGTTAAAGTCTATTATGCATGTATGCTTAATAAGGTAACTATATGTGTCTGTGATAGGTGTTCTTTGATGTGTGTCTCTTTTGGTTAAGTATATGCATATGCACACATTTTCACACTGGTGCTGATTGTATACATTATTCACACTGATTATTTTCCTGCTAATTTCAAAAACTCTTTACTCTGTATGGTTTTATTATCAGCAGCTTCCTTGCCTGTAAGGTCTGTTGATTAATACTGATTAGTTCTTCCTTCCTTGGCTTATTGATTATTTCTCTATTACTCACGCTCCTTTCATCAGCATTTGTAAGCTTTTTCAAAGAATTATTGTTATTATTATTATTATTGTTATTCTGTACTTCTTATTGTGGGACATTCTCATTCAGCCAGTGCCATCCTAACCCTCTACCCACGGTTCAGCCAATCCTCAGATACCCTCAACTTCACTAGAACTAATCCCAACCCCTTATCAGCACCACCTCTTCCCACTCTCTCAGAAAGGATGAATGTCACTAATGTGTGAACTTCATAATTGAGTACTTTTCAACCTTAGAGCTCTCCTTTTTTAAAGTCAGCTTTTGTTATCTAACCACATTCATCAACCAAATATAACTGTAACTTTTCACTCTAACTGTCAAATGCTCATTCAACCCCAAGAATCTTTTTTGTTTGCACACAAGCAAATATTCATTAAGCCATTGCCACATACACATTTACTCATTTATATTCTGTGTGCTGCTATTCGCACATTTAATCCCATGCCCAGGCGTATGGATATATATTCACACACATGCAAATAACCACTCATACATAAATAGTCTTTAATTTACTTATGTAGATATTAATGTATGAATACTAAATCTCTCTGTCTCAGCCATCTCTCTCTCACAAATACACACACACACACACATATATGATACAATCACATCATATTTTTCAGAAGGAGTCATCAAAATTATCAATCATAAATATGGTTTCATTAGATGGAAGTTATCACTCCAATGATGAGAGCAAATATATGAAAACGTGTGTGTGTGTATGTAGGTCATATACTTATCTCATACACACACACACACACACATATCCTTATTTGTTAAGATTAGCTTTACCACTAGGCCAAAAAAGAAGCTTCTAATGAAGATTGAACCTATTATTCAGTAAGAGGATGTATGAGAATATCTTCTCATTACACCATTTATTATATAAAATTGATTGCATTTTTTTCAGTTTTATTTTTCTCTAATCACCCAGGGAAATTATAAAAGTTGGAAACACTATCAGTCATTTCAAGAAGCCTATGTGTAAATAATCAACATTTTGAAAACAAACAAGAAATATAAAATATGTAGAAATTAATATACTTACATTTCCTTCAGTATGAATAACCAAGAAAAAAGTCTTGGAAATAATTCATAAAATATAATAGATTATAAAACAATAAAACAAATCATTCTTAAGGTTTTCATTGTTGTAAGGTTTTATTATGATGAATTAAATTAAAATACAGTGATTTTAGAAGTATATTTGTCTTAATATCTTATTTCTAATATTAAATACACACACACACACACACACACACATATAAACTAAATAAATATCTACTTGACTAGTTTCGATATCTGCTATTAAGGCTTTCTCTTGTTTGGGGAGATTTTAAATTATTAAAGATAATCTGAATCCTAGGGACCATCCTATAGATGGTATCCCACCATTGCACAAAATACAATGATTTGTGATTATAAGCAGTGGGTATATATGTTGGCCCTATGGTGGTCTTGGCTCAGCTTAATAAATATTAACATAATTGGGTTTGCTTGTTAATTATGCTTCTATCTTGCTATTACTTAATATCTTTTCTAACATAGACATAACATTCTATTTAACCCAGTTATAATATAAAAGAACTATATATAGATATCAACATTTTAGCAGCACTCAACTTTTGAAAGAATCTAATCTTTCAAGAATAAAGGTGATCATTCATTGAATTTTAAGTCAACTAAAATAGAAAGGTGAAGAAACTTTGAGTGAACTGTGACTGGAATTTCAATCATCAACATATGTAGTTATTTGCAAAAGAGATACTAAAAGATCAATCTTGGCTGGATAAGTCAGCTTGTCTGCATTCAGTCTGATTTGACACCTGACCCATTTCTTGAGAATGGGAGTCCATTTTGAGAGTACACTCTCATAGCCTAGACCCAGAATAGTAAGTAATTGACTGAAGCTGCCCTGACATTTATAGCCTACCAATGAAGACTTCAAGATCATTAGGAAGGAATGTTTTTATCTTGCCCAAGTCTTCAAACTTACAGATTTCAGTCTGATTGGCTTTTGTATTTCTAAACCATTGTCAATCAAAATACAGTATTGAAAAATAAAATATTACATTTATCAAACAAAATCAAAATCATAATGTTCCCAATCAAACAGATGTCACAGTTCCTTTATTAAACTACCACTACAGAAAAGTAACCTGTTTCTATAAAAGATTATCCTGAATTGTACATTAAAGATTTACCATTTCAGAATTAGCATTGTCCTAAGCAAAACTCTGTTGTTCTTTCCGAATTTTACCATAAAAAGGCATTTGAATTAGAGAAGAAAAATATTCCCATCTCTAAATGAAAAAGACCTCCTTTGTTATACTGGATTAGACAAGTGTTAAAATAAAGCTAAGATCTTAAAAGGGGCACTTAAAGCCTCAAATGGGGGATTCTAACTATATTCTCAGCATTTAGATATTATTCAAGGAAATGGTTCATTATTCCTAACACTTGTGTCATTCCGTTCTTACCAAAAAGAACAAAATAAAAAAAAAGTCATTAGGGAGGGGTTTGATCAAGTCAGCTTTTTCTGGCAGTCACTGATCATGTACCTTTGTTCTTTTACATAAACAATAGCCAAGGAAAGAAGAAAAGTTTATACTCACTCTTTCTTTTTCCAATGTGTTTGTATAACAGTTTGATTACCGAAGATGACTGGATGCAAATATTGCAAACAAACAAAAATTTTTCCTTCACCTAAAATTTATATTCTGTTTCTGTATTTTAAATTCTCTATAAACAATAGGACTCTCAACAGCAGCAACTGATAAAATGAATAGAACATGTAACCAGAAGGGAAAATAATGATATAATCAACATGTTGACTTTCCACACTACCTTAAATAAAAGGTTAGAAAGAAAACTCCAATCAGGTTCTATTTCTTACTGTAGAATCTTGTAGGGAAAAACAAAAAAAAAGCAGGCTTACTTCATATATTTAATAGTCAAAGAAATAATCTCTCTCCAGCTGACAGGCCTGCATAGCAAAATCTGCTACACTAATGACAGAAGTTTTTTTGTATACTAAAGTTTATCTAATATAAGGCTCAAGAGCCACTATAGGTAAAGGGTTACTATTAGAATGGTAATGATAAACAAATTGTGATATGAATGAAAGAGGTGAAGATTATGAACAAAAGGAGAATAGATAAAAATTGACTTGAAGTGGAGAAAATTGTAGTGTTAAGGAGACACATTCACATATGGATGTCTGTTCCTTAAAGTAGCAGTTCTTAGGGGAAAAAAACTGTCTGAGTGCAAATTTCTTCTTACATTTAGATTACAGAAGAAATGAGGGTTATTCAACTCTGTGGAAGTAGCATGGTGTGTCCTAGTTGTAAAGATCTGAACTGGTGGAACAAAAGTATGGAGCACTCATCTGAACATTTGCCATGGAAAGAGTGATTAACCTGCACTATAAAAATATACTTGAATTTGAATAAAATTAGTAAAATTAGAAGCAATCAGATTTTTCCCTCTTCAGAATGCCTTAAATCTTATAACTTAACAATAATTTTGAAATGAACAAGAAAAAAAATAATCATCTTTTTGGTGAGTTTCCATAGAGCAATTATTAACAAGTTAGTTGAACTCTTACCACTGTAGCAAGTTTGATCCTCATATAGTACCATACATTTGTGGCCTTGGATTAGATTAAGATAAATGTAGTAATTCTAACGTGCCTCATGGATTTATTTTCCACTTGTGTCAAAAGTCAGTATTCAAATCCATATAAAGCCGATGGATGTGCATTGTGGTATAATGGATATCAGCTCAACGTGAGAACTTGGAGAGCCGAGTCTGAATTCCAGTTGAGTTCATTAAATTCACTTATGCACAAATACCCTTGGGAAAGGTACGAATCTATCTCTTTTCCCCCAGCTATGGGTTAAATAGCAGGACAGACTGGGTTATTTATCCTTTGTTGGCAACTAATCTACTGCAAAAAGAAATGGCAACCTAATGTGGAAAAAATCTGTCTCGTCAGTCATGTATCAAAAGATACATGATATCACCCAAGCATGTATCACATATGGCACTTAAATGACTGACTGATAAAGCCAATATTTTAACTGCTCAGAATGCAGACAAGTTAGGCAATCTCTCTCCATGTGTGACAACACAATCTACTGCTTTGCAATTTCTCTTCATTGTCATGTGCTCTACTTAACTAAGCTTAACAAAGGTGAAAATAATCATGTTTAAATTTAATTTTCTATAATCTACAATTTTGAAGCATTTCTTTGGCTTAATTTATTTTTTTCCAAACTTCTTAGAAACATTTTTGAGTGCAAGAAAGATTTAAGATCTCTTTTACCTAGTGTTGAAGTGATGAAATTCATTATTACCAAACAAATTCTTCAGAATAAACTCTGAAGAAACTATTTCCATGTATGATATTTTTAAAATTGTATTATTCATTTCAAATTTTAGACATTGTTAATTACAAATTTTAAAGATAAGAAAAACTGGAAGAATCAAGTTGCCATCAGCTGATCTTTTCATCAATTTTTCTATCTTCATGTTCTCAATTTTGTTGTTTTTCATTCTTGTTTTTGTTAATGTTTTTGCAACAAATTGCTTTGACTTTTGAATTCTTCACTATAAGCCAAAGTTCTTTGACTTTTTGAATTCTTCAACGAGCCAAAGTAATATGTCTGACATTGTTCCAAAAATTTATTAATTCTTTCTATTTTGTAAAATTTAATTTATGTATGCATTTCTCTATCTGTATGTTCATGTATTGTCATATATATATATATATATATATATATATATATATATATATATATATATATATATATATATATATAATGTATACTTAGACAGCAAGGAGTCATTCCAATATATCTTATTGAATTCAACCAACAAGGTCTTTTTGCTACATTAATAATTAATCATAGTGACAATTAATATAGTAAACTTCTAATAATTGTGGTATAATTTAAAACTGCAATTTTTGTATTTAAACTGATTTTCTGTGGAAGTATTTTTCATGGTAAAAATCTTATTTGAAATTTTCATAGGAATGAAGATGTATCTGATATAAACAAAGTTCATATATATGCTGCTACAGTTTAGATGAGAAAATAAAGTACAAGTGTATTGACTTGGAAAAGCTAGCATGTATTTTTATTTATCAGTCAGTCTTTTGATCTCTAACTGATTCTTCTCTGATTTTATCAGGTAAAGGGTGTTGTCTGCTGTAGATTTGTGTCTGATCAGCTTACATTTCTGAGTTGACTGACCATAAATTGTTGTAAAGTCTCATATTTGTCTTTTTCTTTCAAGGAACACAAACTATAATGTTTTTGAATTTACTCAAACTAACAGCAATTGTTTGAAAATTCAATTTTTATACCTCGATATCTATTTACTTTATTAGCCTGTTTAATTTTTCACTAGTCATTACATAAGAGATTTTTTTTTAGGTTTAGTGTTATTAGCAATGAATAGGTTAGATGTTTTACATTTTTTATAATGAATTATAAATCAGGTATTTAACATAATCATTGAATAAAATTGGTGAAAAAATTTCTCAGTTATAACTAATAACATTAATATCCTAGTAATGGTCAAAAGTACTTGAACAAAAACATTATGAACTTTGAATATTTTTTTTATAAAATACATGTAACTGTAACTGCTTATTGACAAATTGTGAAAATGCAATCAAAATTAAACAGTCAGACCTTGTCAGTCAAATTCAATAAAATATGTTTGTGTGTTTGTGGCACATACTTACAAATATTTGTTTTATTTTTACTTTACATTTTGTTTATTTTCTGATTTAATTTGTTTAGAAAATAAGAAAGGGAAACTAACTATACATACATACATATATATATATATATATATATATATATATATATATATATATATATATTGATCATATATTGTAATTTATTACCAGCTGAAATTAACATAAATTTCATTTTTTTAAATAATTTTGTTTTAAAATTTTACTTTTTATTTTAAAATGGAATTTTTCCATTAAAAATACACAAGATGTTTCAAGATTCATATAGAAATTAAAATAAGTTGTAATAGAAAATTAATTCACTTTTAAGAGCAAAATATTAATTTCTTTTACTGTTAGAATTATTTTTTAATTTGGCTTAAAAATTAACTTCAGAAATTGAATATTATAAGATTCTAGATTCATTTTTTCTTGACATTTTTTATATTTATTGCAAATTTTAAATTAGTTTTGCATTAGGTCATTATAATTATTAGAAATATGTTAATTCCTGTAATGATTTAAATGCTCAAATATGATATCAAATAGGCCTGACATTTTTATTGTTGGAAAAAAGCAGCTTTTTACACAGAAAATAATCAAATGATAATCTGTTTACATGATTACCAATAGAAAAAATGCAATTGTTTGTCTTTGCAAATGAATTAAATGCTAATTAATAAATGACTTATTTACAAATTCATAAAAAATGACATAAATCGATGAATTCATATATATATATATATATACACACACACACACACACACAATTGAGTTTTGTATATACAGATACATCAATAGTCCTGCTGTCTGACATGGAGCTATTAACTGAATTTCGACTTTAAATTTTCAATTCATATTGTTCAATCTATATGATTAATAGTTACCATTGAATTGACAATGGAAGAAATTATATTACAAAATAAATATTTGTACTGTAAAATAAATGCTTTTTGCATCATTAGGTCTATTGATGTACCTACATATATAATCCCACACTTTAACATACCAATTTTTGTATGTATATACATTCATACATACATACATACATACATACAAACATACATACATACATACATACATACATATATATATATATATATACATTTTACATACACATATTTAAGCATATATACTTACATATACTCATTCTGTATTTACTAATGTCCATACATGACTTATAGGAAATATTCCCTATTTTCTTGCTCCAGAGCTTAAATATTTGCCAGGTGAGAACATGTGTCATTTCTTTTATACAAAATAAGGGAAAGACATTTAATTTTTGAAAGCATGAAATTCTTTATTCCAATGCTTAGATCTTAAAGTCACAGCGCTTTGGGTCTGTTCTTTCCAAGTCTATTGTCTTGAAAATTGTATTTGGCAATGAATATGAATGCTGTTAAAGTTTTTATGAAATGTTAAGATTTTTATTGTTTTCTTCAAGTTCTATCAATATGTTATCATTATAATAACAACTGTTGTAAGACAAGTTTGATTTTTATAGGCAAAATTCATTTGTTGCATTAAAAATTACCTAATAAAATATGTAAATAATAAAAAGTCTGTTTCTTTAATATGAAAAATATTTCCCTCTATAAGCATGTTTTTAATAGATGTTGGTATTTGAGTTTTCTTTAAATTAAATTGTACAAAACAATCTTTTAGATAAAGGTGATCATTTAAGAGCTAAGAAATTTGATTGTTTTCAAATGTCAAAATTAATTGAATTTTAAATATTTAAATTAATTTCAAATCATTTTGCATTATTTACAAACAGGTTGTTTCACAATATGGACACAATATAAAACTTGGCATTTTTTCACTTTGATTACAAAAGAAATATTTTTTTATTTTTACTATAAACAATGTTTTTATTTTTTTAATTAATAATTATTTTCAAATATTTTATTTTCTTTAAAATAAAAAGGTTTAAACTTGGCTCATTTTTATAAAATTAAAAATATAATATTCTATAGGATTTTAATAATTTATTTTACTATTTGGGATTAATTTGAAGAAGCAAATATGAAATTAACTCTTTTAAAAATAAAGCTTGACTGTAAGTCTCAATGGTTAGCAGATTACAGAACATTACATCTGTAGTGTGTTTGATCTTCATTGGAAGTTCCACACTTGTGACCTTGTGCCAAACTCAAGTAAGATTAGTAAATAACTCTAATAGGGTTTCATTTATTATCTTGTAAATCATGATAACATAGAATGTTTCTGATGCAATCAAATTAGTTTCACATTTTTCTACTTGTGAAGGTCAGATGGGTTTTTAGAGCTTTGTTTTGTAAAGATGGTCACAAGATCCTTTCAGAGCAGAGAAGAAAAGGTTTGAAAGATTTTAATGTTTTTATCTTGAAAAGTTCAAAATATTAAAAAAAAGAAATTCAAAATCATGTCCCTCAATTCACTGAAACCATTAGATAAAATCAGAGTTGAATTGGAAAATGATTTAGATTTTAATTTCTAAAAATTTGTGCATTTGACCACAGAGTTTAAATCATATTGTGGGTAATAATTGAAACCTTTTGTGAGGATTTCATTGATTCTTAATAGATTGAATCCTTTGATGGTTTATGTTTATTCTGAAGTATTGAAAAGTTTAAAGAACTTTTCATTGGCTTATCAAAAAGATTTTCTTTACTGGTTTGTTAGCATATCAGAGCTATTTTAAGTTATTTGCTCTTTCATTTGATGTTCTACATCATCGAGGTTTTCCTTGAAGACTTCTTTGAGTCTTTCCATTTGCTTATTGAAGCCATTCTAAAATTTATCAAAATAATTGACAAGATGATTAAATATTTTATTTGTTTTTTTTTTAGAACTATTGATGAACAAACATTTAAAGCCATTTAAAAATTTATTAGTGGGCACTTCTTCATGGCACTTTTGAAGGTTAACTAAAGATTTTCCTTATCATTCACACTTATATAAGAGTTCATTTGTTTTCTTTTTTTCTTTCTATCAAACTGCTAAGAGATTTGTTTGTAAACTTTGTTGAAAGTATGCAGAGCTGTGCTCAGATTTTATTCCAAGTAAACTTTTTAAAAAGTAACAGTTTAAAAATAGCTTTGGTCATTTACATGTGTATTTTATCTCATGATTAAGAAAAATGATAGGTATTGTTTATCAAAAGCTGTTGGCTTTTATGATATAAAAACACTACATGGAGTTGAATATCTCTGTTCTTCTGGTTGAGAGAGAATATCTGTTTGTTGTCTTCTCCCTTGTAAAGAAGTTACAATAACCTCGTAGTTCTTTGACTGAAGTGCACAAGACAATATTGTAATTGGTATAAGAGCATCCCAAACAAGCTATTTCTTTCTTATATTTCATTTTCTTGCTGATGTATGCAACTCTATTTGGCCCCCTATCATACCCTGAATCAGCAAATGATTCTTTAATTGTGGATCCTGATTAGCATAAAAATAAAAATAAAAAATGCAAGGAAAAAAACAGCCAATTAAATTTTATTAGTAAGATCTGGGTCCCAAAATTTAATTTTGATATTTAATAGATTTTTACATTTTTTATTTACAATTTTAAATTTGACATTTTTTTTTAACTTTTTAAATTTAAATTTTGAAAACAATGAGATCCAAGGCTAAGTAAACATTTTGAAATCTTGAAAAAGTGCAAGACTAAAAAGATTAAGAATTTTTTTTAAATTTCAAAAATTTGGATATTTGAAAAATATCAAATAGAAACTAATGTGAAAACCTTTGTTTCTTATGCAACTATTAATAAACTCACCCTTGTTTAATTGTCTCCTGTCAAGACTGACAATGAAGATAAAAGTTGATTTGGCATGTAAGGTAGTTGCAACACATTTTTTATCAAGATATCAATGGAACAGCAAGAAGTGGATTCATGCCTTTCTCAGAGTGAATATGAATAACCACAACCAAAATTCAAATTTGTCTTGCTGATTTTAATTTCCCAGCTTCCAGCTGTCTTCCACTCATAACACCTATATTTATCCCTTCTCTAAATGACCTTTTGAATGGCAGTTAATTTTAATGTGTACAACTTGACTAACAGCCTTCATACATTAAATAACCAGTTTTTTCTATGTTTTTTAATGCCGTGTCTATTCAGGATGAGGCTATTATGACTTCCACAAATTCTTTATCTTTATTATCTGTGCCATACATTCTTGGGAAAGAGTGGTTTTTTTGTTGCTTCTTCATCATTTTGAATTTAGAGTTTTCCTTATGTCATACTAATTGAGTTCAGTCTACCTTGCTGTTTAACCCATAGCAGGAGGGGAAAAGATAGAGTCATATCATTCCCAAGAGTATTAGTTCGAAATTGATGGCAAAAGACAAGGTCAAAATTTGAACTTGGCTTGCTGATTCCAATTTCTGCACCAGTATCCATTACACTACCTGTACATCTCATAATGGTATCACTTATGTTTAAAGTTACATATCATCTCTCCTTGTCAGTGCTTAATGGGTGATATCCAGATATGCTAAATCAAGGGCAAAACTACTTGATCTCATGCAATCAAATATTTATAAAAACTTTTTCTATCTACTAGTTATAAATTTCTTTACATAAACATGTGCAAAGATATCTCCCATACTAAAGAAAAATATTGATAACATATTCTAAATACGAAGTCAATTGAGAAAAGTAAAAAAAAAGGAGTGAAAAAGAAGTTGTATCAATTGACTTGGTAGTTTATAATTAATATTTAATTTCTGTGATATGATAATAATTAATTACCTGCTGATATGATAAGTAATAATAAGTACACTTCATGGATGTTTCATATTGTATCATGGTGAATGGAAGAGTTAGTCTTAAAGTCCATCTGTCAATGTAGTGAGTTATATCCTCATTGTGTGAACCTTCTGTCAAAATTAGGTTTAGTAAATATCTATATAGGAAGCTTGATCATGGCTTTATATTTCTTATTAGAGAGATTGGTAGACTTTGGAGCTGGATTTCAAATGTTGATTTTCAGGTCCTTGTATTTTTGGTGCTAATCTCAACAAATTACAATCACATTTGTCATTTATTGTTTCATTTAGATAAGCATTAATTTGACCTGCATTTGGCTGTTGAATAAATATATACAAGTGTGTAGAGCATGAATTTTATTTCTAAATCAGTTTGTAATATATATATATATGTGAAAAATATATATATATAGGGGTTGGACAAAATAATTGGAACAGGTGCAAATTCCACTCCTATATTTCAAAGACCTATTATATTAAGAACTTTAACTAAAACTTCATAATTGCAGGTTATATCTACTGTAAATACATTTATTTATCTAATTTACTGTCTTATTTATTTTTAAAATTTAGTAAAATTTAAGCTAAATGCATGACCTCTCTGAGTTCAAAAAAGGCAAATTGTTGAAGTTCGCATGGCAGGAGCCTCGATCACTAAGGTTGCTGAACTGTTTGGTTTTTCAAGAGCTACCATATCAAGAACTATGATGCAATTTGAGAAACAGGGCAAAACCTCTAGAAACCATAACAATTCCGGACGGACTTGCAAACTTACTGACAGGGACCGACGTGCATTGAGACGCAATGTGTCAAAAAATCATCCGACTACTGCAGGCAAAGTGACTGCAGAGTTCAATAATTATTTGAATAGTCCAGTTTCTACTAAAACTCTTCGTCGTGAGCTCCATAAGGCTGGATGTCATGGAAGAGCCGCCTTAAGGAAACCTCTTCTCTCTACTCACAACATTCAGGAGAGGTTGAAGTGGTGCAGAGATCACAATGCCTGGTCTGCAGACCAATGGAAGCAAGTCATATTCTCAGATGTGTCCAGTTTTTCTCTTTTCTCAACTTCAGGGCTAGTTTATTCGTGGAGGCAGCCCAAAGAAGCTTAAAACCCTGACTGCCTTCTTCCAACAGCGAAGCATGGAAGTGGATCAGTGATAGTTTGGGCCAGTATATCATGGAAATGTTTCGGTCCAATAGTTGCCCTGCATGGTAGAATCAACAGCAAAGATTACCTGAACATTTTGGGAGATCATGTTCATCCAATGGCCTAGACTTTATTCCCTGATGGTGACTGCATCTTCCAAAATGATAATGCTCCAGTACATACCGCTCGAGTGGTTAAGAATTGGTATGAAGAGCATGAAAGTGAGCTAGAATACATGGAGTGGCCTCCCAAATCACCAGATATCAATATTATTGAACATTTGTGGTGCATTTTGAAGCAACAAGTTATGAGCCGCTATCCTCCACCGTCATGTCTTAAAGAGCTGGAGCAGGTGTTAATGGAAGAATGGCTGAAAATTCCTCTGGATGAAGTCAGGAAGCTGTATGATCTCATTCCTAGATGTATTAAAGCTGTATGTGAGGCTAAAGGAGAACCAACTCCATATTAAATAAATTTTCTTTGAATTTAACAAATGTTTCAATTATTTTTTCCAACCCCTGTATATATATATTAGAGTAATAGTGGATAATTGAATAACAAAATAAGAAATTCTATATTTATACATTTTTCTTTATATTCTCACCTCTCTCCTTACACATATATAATTCAATCATTAAAAAATTATTTTAGCCTAATGAAATCCTTTTGAAGGAAAAAGTGTGTTACATAGATTTTTTCATTCTGTCATTGAATTTACCCACCATATATATATATATATATATATATATATATATATATATATATATATCCGAATAATGAAATATTTATTTTACATAAACAATATTTATTTTTACTCATTCCTTGTCACTGTACTTAATTCAGTGATGAATATTAATTATATAGATCAAAGATTATACAGTGAAAATTTTTGATCAAAATTTGGCTCATGACTATATTTCAAATGATAGAATTCTTTATTCAATTTATATAATACTTCAAATATTAAATGAGACACAAAAAACTACATTAAAAATGTTAATGATATTTAATTTATGCTAAATTTTCACTCTAGTGAAATCAACAGAAACTGATTGTTTCATTTTTTATATATTTATTTGGTATTTTTTATCTTTCTTGAGTGACATGATCAGGACCTTTCATTGGCATCCTCTTAACAAATAGGGAAGGAATTAAGTTTTTAACATTTCTATTGACACCTTACTTCAAAATTCAAACTTTATTCTCTCTCTATTTTTATTGCTACAAGAAAATTCTACACAATATATTCTTTGTTTATTTTTCTTATCAAAACAAATTCTGTCTTTGATTTATAAGTTATAAATACAAGAAGAATTAAGTGGAGATTTCAGGAAACATCTTTTTCTGTTGGAAAATAAATAGAAGGAGGGGAAAATCAGGAAAATGACAAATCGAGATAATTTGCATACTGCCTATTTCTGTGTGTGTGTGTGTGTGTGTGTGTGTGTGTGTGTGTGTGTGTGTGTGTAAGAGAATATGTATGCAAACATGAGTATTTCATATATTTTGTATGTATACACATGTATAAATATATGAGGAAAGTTTACTCGTATAATTACATATTCATACACACACATGCATGCATATATAAACAGATGTGAGGATGCTCCAAAAATAAGAAGGAAGAACAATAACACCATTAGGTAGAAAACATTTTCAACTACAAAACACTATTTTTCAATATAGCCACCACTACTTATGCATTTTATTTATGCATTTCCGTCAATGGTGAACAAAAGCCTTCATTTCATAAGATTAACAGCTGTGTACATCGGCCTGGAACATGACTTGTCACACACATTGCTGTTATCATGGCTGAAATGCATTACAAACTGATTAAATTTATTCTCCCAAAATGTTTATCAAATATTGATGATCTGTCAATATTTCTGAGATGAGGTATTATGTACACTATTTACATTATTCAGACTATTGTCCTCATCTTTGTCACCATATAACTAATATCCATTAGACATAGCATGTGGAACTAGAACAGTCTACCCCAGTGAGTGAAATAAAGGGGTCAGTTTGACATTTCAACCACCTGAAGAAGGCCAGAGCATACAACGGCCGAAACGTTGTAATAAATATGGCAACAAAGGTGAGGACAATAGTCCGAATAATGTAAATAGTGTAAATATCGATGAATGTCAATGGGTATACATATTTCTGCATGGAGGAATTTGGTGAGGCACCTCTGGTTTGTCCACATTCTCATGTTAGACATTATTTTGCCAGATGACTGCTCAGCTGCTACCTCTAACAAGGCAATATATATATATATATATATATATATATATAAAGCCTGGTGGCCTGATGATTGCGTTTAGCATGAAACAGTCTGTCACCTCTGAGTGTTGACTTCAATGTTCACTTTTATATATATATATATATATATATATATATATATTACTCACACACATATATATATATATATACACAGACATATATAGTATGTGTATATGTATTTGTGTGAGTAATATATATATATATATATATATATATATACACATACACATACACATACACAGAGTGTGTACCAGATGACTTAAATCAAATTATAAAGGAAATATATATAATCATGCTGCATATTTTTTTAATATCATTAGATATTATAAAATATGCAGCATGATTGAAAAGTAACTCCCTATTTTATGTATGATGGACTCTCCCATCCAGCTATAATTTTTACAAGACAGGAGAGTTCATCATACATAAAATAGGGGGTTACTTTTCAAAACAATTTCTATTTATGTTCATTATAGGAAAAGGTTATTCAATAAAACCACTTCAGGGCAGTTTTGATGCTGTCTTAAAAGTGATTGCCTGCCTGAATCAGGTTGCTTCTTGTTTATTTTGATTATCACGTCTATATTGATGGTCGTCAATGAATTTGTGGGGCTTCAAGTTACTCTTGCTCTCAGTGACACCTCACAGTTCAAATCACGATATCTCAGAAAACACACTTTAGAATGACATTATCATAAACATTCTCTGCCAGATCATGTGACAAAGTCAGTGGGAGCAGAATCCTGTTGAAACATATACAGCCACCTGTTCTAAATACCCAGGCTTTACCACTGAATATAGATGATATGATCATTGATCCTTAAGCCCCACAGGGAGAAATTGGGCAATTGAACATGGCTCTTGTTGTTCCCAACACACAAGACCATTACAGATTATATGAACATGGTAGGTATCCCTTTGGATTCCTCTATGGTATCCACACAGAGCCACCTGTCATTCATTCTGTTCATCTGGCCGCTTTCAAGAAATTTTAGTTGTTATCATTGATGGCTAGTACCATGAGCATGATGTGCCTTTTCATTTACTGTATCAAACTGGGGGCTGGCATGTTAAAGCTCTTAAAATGTCTGAAAGAGAAATGACAATGTATGGCTCACTGTGTTTCTAGTCTCCCTTTGTATGCATACACACACACACACACACACACACACACACACACACACACACACACACACATGCATATGTAGATATATATGTAAGCATATTTTTATGCAAAAATATCACTTTATGTTAACATATAAATATATAGCTGTATCAGTGTTTATATGCGAACATACATATATGCATGTGTTCCTCCTTCTCTGTTATCAAAAATATCTATTTTTCAATGAAACCAACCTATAAATTGTGTCTTTTTGTAATTGCTATTGTAGTCATATTTCTGAAGAGCTTGAGAGAAATTTGAGGATAGTTATGAATTAGCTAGTTTTTGATTTAAGGTTGATTGGATAAAAAAAAAAACTCTAGGGGAAATCAGCTCTTTAAGGAACTTCTGTTTTGTTTTTTTTACTTTGCTTTTTTGTATCCTAAAAGTTTTATTTATTACTTTTTCTTTATTTAATACATCTATATTTTATCTTTTTATCCATATTTTATCTTTTTCTGTCTGCTTCCATCTCCTCTTTTAAAAAATATTTATTTTAAAAATAACAATTACTCATTCAGTAAAATTTAAAAGATTTCCTTCAACTGGGAATATTTTGTCCAACCTAATATCAAAAGTCATTGTCTGTCTCCATTAGAAGTTACATTTTGTATATATTTTGCTGTATATTTTTACTATGTAAATATTACAAATATTCCTTATTTAAAAAAATCAACCCCCCAATTCCTTTTTATAGGATAAGAAAAGTTAATTTGAAAGTGCTATTTTTGCACTTGTTTATTGTCATATATTGAAATTTTAATTCTTCTAAATTTAATCTGATTGCTTCATAAAGAGACGTTTTTACTAATGTTCACCCAAAAGCTACTCAAGGTAGAGAGTTACGGAATGATGTACAAGTATAAAATTAAAGTATTAAGAAATGCAGTTTATGAGGTTCTGTTGGTGACATAACAGTTAACCCTAGACTTGAAGAGGTTAGAACTGTAGGTACTGGGAAAACCTCCTGTGAGAAGAATGTTCCACAAAGTAACAGGTCTTGGAAAGAAGCTGTCTGAGTGAAACTTCATTCTTACTAATGAAATATAAAGGGAATGAGAATGATTCATCCTTGTGTACATAACACAGTGGGTCTTAGCTGTGAAGGTCATGACTGGTAGAACTGAAGAATGTAACTTGTCAGAACTTTTGCCATGGAAATAGTGACAGAGTAGCAAGAGGCTTGCAACATTTGTGGGAAAGGGGTTGTAGGGTGGAAAAAATCCATCACCTAACAGGCCATGTAGACACTATGGGCATTCTAAGCAAGAATCTTCCTTGAGAAAACACCTATCCATCAGGATAGTTGAATGTTCAGGGTCTGCTCAGTGATGGTAGAACATTATGAGTTTGGTTTGGGAGGTATTGAATGTTACATGCCAATCCTGATCCCCATTGAACCACCAGAGCCTGGATCAGAGGAGAAATCAGCGACCAGGTTCTAGACATCCATACTTTTGGAAATGCACCTATAAACTGTTGTATCATCTGCATAGATATTCACTAAAGATCTAAGTTTTCAACTGCAGCAGTAGCTGTAGCAAAAGAGAATCTGCAGTGAATGCAAACAAGTATGACAAGCAGCACTGATCAGCAGGCAGTGGTGAGATAATAGACTAGTGGATTAAAGTGTTGGTCCATTAATTTGGTGATATAATAATTTTGAGTTCAGTACCTGTGTACTTGGTCTCAGTGGAAACAGGGTGAGGAATAACTGAACAGTAAAGAACTAAACAAGATATTTCTAGACATGGCCAATCAATCTCCATAGATTAAATAAAGGTTTCAGTTCAAATTTCCCTGTAGATTACCCTGGATCAACATACACCTGACAAAGGCCAGAGAGAACACCAGCTGAAACATTGTGATAACAACAACAAAGATGAAGATAATAGTCCGGTACAAATAATGTAAACGATACGGATTGACTAATAGATTTTTTAATGCCGCACTCTGAACATTTCAACCATTCCCATATAGTTAAAATAAAAGTGACATAGTCTCTCTTAAAATGCTAAAATGTCCTCAACAAATCGCTAGGTCATGAAACATGATTTAACCCCTCACTGCAAACAACTACCTTATCTAAGATGACCCTCTCCATTCCCTCCCTTTTTGTCTCTCTATGTCCCTCTCCTTCTTTCATGATACACACCATACATAGGTACAAGTGCATTAATATATAGATAATGATGACCCTTACTCCCAGAAATTCAAACAGAAATTAAATAACTTCTTGTAATTCTAATGAAAATTCATCTGTATAACTTTAATATATTTACAATGATTTCAAGCCATTTTTACTGATATTTTAAAGTAGATATTTTTAATAATACATGTATCAAAATCTGTCTCATAATAGCTGAGAATTAAATATCACCAATGACAAACTTAGTGATCAAGAAAAATGCTGATGATTATGAAATATAAGGTTTGATCCCTTGTTCCAGCTTCTGGTATGTTACAACAACCAGTGAGATTTAAAAATAGACAAGATGATCTTTCTTTGTGGTGATCAGTTTAATATTTGAAAACACATCAATGCTAATGATATCTATGAAATATCTGAGTTAACAAAATAATTTTGCTTGAACTGAATGTCTGCTTAATTATTTACAATGGGATGCTCAGCTATTCAGGCACCTCTATGACAGCCATACACAAGGGAATTCCTCTATCTGACCAACTCTCTCCAGCCTCTTCCTCTTCCTTTTCTGCCTACCTACTTCAGTTTGCTTTCTCTCTTTTTTTTTACACATAAACACCTCTTCTATTTTTAAACCTTCATATAAATAAATGATTTTTCCCATTTCACTCAACCTGCTTCTTTGTCTTTTCTGTGTTCAACATTACTAGCTCATTAACTGACGGAAACATTGTCTTTAGGCTCAATTTCTATTTGTTTCTCCTTGTATTTTGCTTCCAGTCGTTTTTTTTCTTTTTTACTCCTAGACCTCAAAGCTAATATATAGATTGAAAAGCAGCTTCACAAGAGTTCTTGTTTTGTTTTCTTTCAAGTTATCTTTTCTTGCTTTTTATTTTTCCTTTTGTTTGAAAGGACTCAATACATTTCTTTAATTTCATTTTGACAATTAAGGATGTTTTATTTATATTCAATCAACCCTTTTTATAATTGTTTAAGTCATTGTTTGCTCCTTCTGTTTGCAGTTTGTGAAGGTTTCTTTTTCTTAATTATTTTCATTGGTTTCTTGCAACAATAAACTCAACATTTTTTACACATCCTACTTTAAAATACATAAGCCTGTCATTTTGGTGGCTCATTTTATTAAACACAACTGAAGAACATTTAATCAGCTTTCAGAATTCTGTTGTTAGAGCAACAATGAAATAATTTTTGTTTAAAATTTAGAAATGAGCTATAAGTATCAATCTACAAGTTGTTTGGGCAAATATTTTGTTGTTTGTATAAAGTGATGCTTAAAGACTGTTCAAGTCTCTAACAACCAATATCCACAAGTATTGATAGCAAAAAATCTTCAACTTTTACTTGAATATTTACACACCTAAAGGACAAAGAATATTTGCCAAAAATATAGTCTCTAACATAGATTGTTAATCTTATAAGCTATGTTTGATTGTCTCTGAGTATTTAACAGATTTGTTGCAAGTGAGACATAATTGGAAAACATGAATTGCATTGTTAAAAACTATTCACTGAATTCAGTTTTGAAAGCTCTTTAAGTATATAAAGATAAATATCCCTAAACATAGATTTTTATAATTTTTTTTGAAGATGATATTTATTCTCAATTATTCCTTTAATATATTTTAAAGTTTTGCTGCAGTTCATTTAATTTACTCTGAGTTTGTGTATTATTTTCTGTAATATCATAAAACCTATCACAACTGAAAGATTTAAAAACTATAAGAGCATGAAAAAAGCTGATAAATAAATCTGTGTAATTTGTTTATTGTAAGATGCAAATAGAATGTTTATTATTTTTGTGGTTTTCAATTGTACTTTCCTTATGCATGAAAAACATATGACAAAATGTTTAGCAAATAAACCAAAATGGCTTCCTATTTTTTTTTATTTCCTGTTACTTATTTTTTCATTTATCTGGTGTTGACTATATTTACTACAATATAATGATTTCATGTAAAAAATCTCTTGGATAGTTTACAGTATAATGAGATACAGAAAAGTTTTGGGATTGACCAAGGATCTGTTAAAAAAATTCAGAAAGTTGGTCATTTGGTCATATTTTGAGAAGAGGGTCAGGCTGAGAACTTTTCAGCACCCCCTCTTATGTGACCAAAAAGAAATCATACCTTAGTTAATTCTTCATTTTCATCTAATAATGTAAATAACTAGATACTTCTTTGCTTATATTAATCTTCTGATGGGGAAATTTAAAAATATGTTTTAGTGATAACCTAAAAATGATTATATTTATTCTAAATAATTTTAATAAAGTAAATTTGCTTGTGAGATTTGGTATAATCAACTCAGATGTTAATTTATTTTTGTGTGTCTCTCTGTTTTTCTTGGCTCTCATTCATAGTGAATATCTCTGCCTCAAGGTTGACTTTTTCTCTTTGGTGAATTGTCTAGCCAAAGTTTTGAACCCATTTTCCACTGAGAGTTTTGCATAAGAGTCATAAATATTTGCTCTTCAAATGTTTTTCAAATAGACTTTGAATTTTATAACAGTTAACATCCACAAGAAATTTTAATCTAATTTAGAACTTAAATCAATAAGAATCATTATTTTATAGAAGTTTCCACTTGTTTTAAAGTTTAACAAAGAATTTTTTTAAATGTATTTCAGTTATAATTATTTTTCATGGTTTATTTTCTCTTTTTAAAAATCCTTTCTACTCACTTAAAGCTATATCCCTCATTTACTATGTTGATTTTAAGCACAACATTTCTGGCAGTAAATTTCTACTATAAAATGTTACTATGTTTTTTGTATTTTTAAACTTCAGCTTTCATTTTTAAAAAAATGTCTTGGCTGTTACAAATAAACAACTAAGATGAGGATACTCACACAAACACATGAGCAACTAAAAATTAAAAAGAAAACAACTGTCCACAAATATAATAAAACTATTATTGTATTAGTATTATTAATAAAAATTATTAAGCATTATTAATTATTAGATATGATTAAAAAATAAGCAATTCTTACTCGATTCAGATAAAATATTTTAAACAAAATATATATTTATATTCTAGCTAATTTCTAACATATATTTGTCAGGTATATATTTATATTATTGTTTAATTACAGAGAATTATTTTTCACTTTATTTATGAAAATGCTAAGAAATTTTTGATTCTTAGTTTGTAAAATGTTTCCATAAGACTTTTCTTCCATTTTGTGTACAATTTCACATGTTCTAAGTTATATGCATAAAAATATAATGTTATCCTTTACAAGGTAAAAATTTCCATTCAATGTTATCTACAATATTATATATAATTGTTTTATTAAATTTTTTCATTACAAAAAAACAAGGTAATCTTAGAGTTTGTTTTTTAATGAATTTTTTAAATCTTTTTTCTTCTTTTATCTATGCATTTTTGATACAAACCTCTCTTTTAAGGAAAAAATTGTTACATAATTTTGAAAATGGAAAAATTCTTATTTTTATCTTTTTAAATTTATTTTTCTTAATACTATACCTACATTTATTTTGGTGGGGAGAAAAGAACAATTCTGCTTCACTTTTGAGTTGGCTTATAACTCACCATCACTATCACTTCTTTCTCTCTCTCTTTCTCTCTGTCTTTCTCTTTCTCTATCACTCTGTCACTACTCACAGTCACATGACCACTGTCACATGACCACTTGGCTCATCACCTCGTTTCACATGTTGCTTCATGCTTCATTCACACAATGCTTTTTTGCACCTCATTTTTACCTGTATTGTTTCTCTTACTCAACTTGTTCTTCCTCTTCATTTGCACTCAATATAAACATTCTTGCATGTAAAAATACTGTCAAACATTTGGCAACTAAAACACCCTATCTTTTTTTTCTCCCTCTACCTTTCTCTCTGTGGCATGTCTGCAAAACACCTTGAATTTTGTTGGGTTTTTTTTTTTTACCTGTCCTCATAAAATGGATGCACCCTTTTTCAAATAGTGGAAGAGAAAACAAATTGAAAATTTCCTTAAACATTCAATTTATATATTTGTCTTCAGTACAACTTACAACAAAGTGATTAAGTACTGAAATCATCTTATAAAATTAAATATTTTTTGTATTTTGACTGATGGAAACTAATTTTTCCATGTTTTTTGATTCCTTATATGAAACATTTTGTTCATTTTATATTTGTTTTCTAAAATCTAGAAATTGAATATAAATGTAGCTAACAAGTTTCCTAAAAAAAAAGGCATGTTCAAAATATGAGGCGTGTAAAAAAAATTCCTTTTTTTCAGACAAACTTATTTTCACTCAACATGTCTGTAAACAAGTTTCCTATTTATACATTACCTTTTCTTTTGCATCATTCTTATTTAACCCTTCATCATTATTTATATTTCATAATATTTCTACTTAATCATATTACAAAAGTGTTTTTACAAAAAGAACATCCCTCTTTTAAAGTTCAAACATTGTAAGTCTAACTTTGATATATATATTGACATGTCTGTAATATTTATACTTCAATATACATGTATGAACGTTTACTTGGGCAAGATAGTAAATTCATGTTGGCAATATTTCTATATCTAATAAACAATTTTTATAGCCTGTTTACTTATACTAATAAATAGACTTTATTATAAAACATATACAAGAAGAATATTTGATCTCGTCTTGACACTATGATTTCTATAGTAAATATCTTATGGGCAAGGTTCATACAGCAATGCAATTTAAACAAAACTGTTTAAATGAATCCTGTAAATTTCTACCATTGTAATAGCATGGTTAATTTATAAAACACTTAAAGGTTAAAAGGTTAAATTTACAATTTTTGATACCAGATAGCTGAAGCCCATTATTAACATATAATTAGATATCAGGTTTGCTATAACGTTTCAACTAATATGGATAGCACACATCTTAAATATAAAAGTGCTGCTGTAGTCTTACTGGTCTCCATACTAAGGAAGATTTATTTAGTGCCACCAAGCTGTAAAATGTTTCTATGGTGAAAAATCAACATCATTGGTATGCCATTCAACACAAGGACCAATTACATCTATTATTCACACAACAGCAGTGTAATAATATTATTGGTCATATGAGCATTGTTATACTAATAATATTAGTTTAATTATGCAGTAAGATTTGTATAGATGAGCTGATTAAATTACCTCCTCAGATCTACTTACATAAGCAATGTACTATTAATTGTAGAGCAGATATATTTCATTGAGTCATTGTAAACACTTAAGGATTAGATACTCTATATATAAAACTATTCACAGTTGCTGTTTGTTCATCCTAGTTGTAAATTAAGTTCAAATAAAAAAAAATGTTCTATTAAATCTAAATTAAAATTTACAAAGTTGTATATCCTTATTCAAATAAATATTGTCAAAAATGCTTCACAAAAAGAATTGTAAAATGAACAAAGCATTTCGGTATTTGTTTGGCATCTATACTAATTTTTTAAATTTGAATATAACATTGAATGTAAACTATAAAACAGTAAATCTAGAAATATATATATATATATATATATATATATATATATTCAATAAAACAAAAATAAATTTTAAAATATTATATCATTTTCCATCATTCCATATATTGTCTTTGTTGTTTTTAACATGACTTTTTAACTAATATACTAAGAAAATTTGAAGAATGTATCTACTAAAGCATTATGTAAATAATGTTAAAAATAAATACAATATTCTGAGTATGATATGGAATAAAGTTGACTGTAATTTTTTAATCAGAGCAAAAGTATGAAAATATAAAATTAGTTCAAACATTAAACCATATCACAACTCCTAAATTGTTATTCCTTTTTGATTAATTTATTCATCTTTCCCTTTGTTTGTTATTACATTATTTAACTGACCCAACTGTTAATATAAATATCATGAAATCAGTGTCAAGCAATAACTTGCAATATGATTTGAATTTGCACCACTGACTTTGAAGTTTTTTCTTAGTTACATGAACAATACCATGACCATTTCAGCCGTTTTGTAACCTTTTTGACACTTCTTCCCTATTATTTTTGCATATTGTCTGTATTGTTCATTTATTACAGAAAACTACTTTTTGAAATTATGAGATGAAATATTTTATTATTAAAAAAAGATGAAAAATCATTCAGAAATTACTAAAATATTGCATCTCATAGTCTTAGAAAAACAACTTGAAACTCTCATTAATATTTTTTTCCATTTTTAATATTTGGTTGAACATATTTTCGAACAAGTCATTCATAAAAGAAGTTTACCTGACAAAATAGATTTCCTGTCTTATCACCTGTGACTCAAACATGCCTTAACCTGTTTATGTAGATGTTCATTTATTATCTAAGTCTTTGCATGGATGGAGCTACATGATTGAAAGTAATCAGTTTTATATTATTTATGTTTCAATGCTTCATCAAACATTAAAAACAATATCCTTATGTAAGGACAGTTTAATGTTGGGTATACTGTTGTTTAGATTATATTTGATTATAATAATCCCACAATATATTTACTGTGTACACATCTTTCAAACAGTAAAGTTGTAATGAAATAATTCTACTTCCTTGAAATATCATCTGGTCAAAATTTATTGTTATTAATTATTCATGTACTTACATATAAAATATATACAAGAAGGAACTTTAACCTTCTAAGTGAGACTTTGGACCAAAATTTCTTTGGACCAAATTTTCTTTAATAAATCTTTTGCCTTTGTGTGGGATAATGTTTAACAGAATAATTTGGTTAACCATTACTGCTGAGTACTCACTGGGTACTCCATACTTGTGTTCTTATTTAAAAAATAAGCTTTAGTAAATAAAAATTCACCTAGTTTTTAACTTCAGAATATGGCTTCCTAGTCATGATGCCAGTAAACCTTTTATTGGTAACTACATAATGTACACAAGACCAATAAAGTAGACTCTGCAAATACCATTTTAATGGTATAGTTAATTTCTAAAACAAATCATAATTTTATAGCGAAGACACTGAGAAACAACTTCCAAGAATGGCTGTCATTTCACAGATAATAAAGAAAAGAAATATGTGTAGTGTTATGCAGTCTCACTTACATCCTGAAAGGACACAGAATTAAAATTTTTAAAAATATTAGAATTTCATAGTAATTCCTCCATTTGTTATTTAAGGAAAGCAAAAGGGATTATCATTTTTATGCCTACTGATGTAATGAATATGCATACACCTGGGTTCCCCCTCACAGTAATATGATTGGCTGGTGTCAACCATAAATACAGGCTGATGTAAAGGTTCAGGAGAATGCCCATTGGACTACGCCATTAACGACGCCTATTGGCCTACACATATTGCTTGCGACTATGACGAGTACCAGTTGCATTACTGCTACCTGCTAGATTGTACTACTTAGTTACAGTAGCTAAAACCACTTAGCTACTTCAAACAAATATATCCCTTTCCAGGACATATCAGTTGGCGACGATATTCAAAATGACCTCACAAGTTAAAACAAAAGAAAAAAAAATACAGTTGGCAACACTTACTAACAAAGAACGTTAGAAAGACTTGTTCGACGCTTATAAAAAGTAAGTAATTTTTTCCATCATTTTTGTTTTAACACTTATTGACAAGGAACTTTAGAAAAGGAAAAACTTGTGCAACACTTACAGAAAGTAAGAAATTGCCCCCCCCCTCTTGTTTGGACTTAGAAAATTTTATTGTCTACATAAATTGGAGAAAATTTTTTTCTTGTGGATACGTTGGCAGAATGAAACAAATTGCGGAATTAACTAAGGTGCTACAAGTCACTTTACAGCAACAATTCCAACAACAACAACAACAACAATTTATTCAGCAACAAGAAAGGTTTGAAAAGTTATTCAAACAACAGGCAAAAGACAATAAATCACTTTGGGAAAATGTATTATCTAGGACAACAAAAGAACCAGGTTCTAGATTTTCTTCTGCTGAAGGAATTTCAAATTCACTCTCTGAATTTAAATACGACCCTGACAGTGGTTCAACGTTTCCGGCTTATTTTCATAGGTTTGAAACAATATTTATGAAAAGATGCAAACAATGGTCCGACGAGGAAAAAATCACTCTATTGTTGCAGAAGTTGGGAACAGAAGAAAATACAATATACACAAATTTAATCCTCCCAAAGAAGCCGGAAGAAATGACATTCAGTGAAAAAGTAGAAATTTTGTCGAAAATATTTTATAAAAGAGATAATCTGTTTGTGACAGAAAAGAGAGTCGGGGAAACACACATACACGTATATTTTTTATTGAAATTGGAGTGGATCTGAGTAGCAAAAAGAAAATAAGCCATAAATACAGGCTGATGTTGAGGTACAGGAGGACACCCATTGGACTATGCCATTGGCTATCCTATTGAAGACGCCCATTGGACTATGCCATTGGCTATCCTATTGAAGACGCCATTGGACTATGCCATTGACTAAGCCATTGACAACGCCTATTGTCCTATGCATATTGCTTGCAACTATGACAAGTACCAGTTTCATTACTGCTACCTGCTAGATTGTACTACTCGGTTACAGTAGCCAAAACCACTTAGCTACTTCGAACAAATATATCCCTTTCCGGGACATATCACCTACTAATTTACTACCAAAAGGACTGATCATTAACAATTTGAATTAGTGGATTTGGCTTACATTCAAGATTTACTGCTTTTATTAATTCATTAAAATTGAAAATTTTTGATAATCGTATCCTTTCATTTATTTTTAGATTAATGGTGCCATATTCAATGAATTTCAAACCTGCTGAGTTCAGATTTAGTTTGATAACTGCAGCTGACCAGAATTGAAAGACAATCTAATTCTGCTAAGAGTGACCATTGCTAATTAAAATGCAATTGAAATGGGGGGCAGTAAACAGACAAAGGACAGTTTATTAGCTGGACAAAAGTCTTGTTAACCTTGCAGTGGTGTCAATTTCTATCCATTCTTCCACCCATTTGGGCTCCACATCATTGGTTTATCTGTTAAGGAGATCATTTCTTTAATTCAGTGCATCTGTGAAAATCTTCAAAGCAGGATAATTCATTTATTGTATACTGACCATCTACATTATTCTAAACAACTTACTGTCTTCAGAATTCACTTGTTGCAGCTGTGAGCCAAATGATGTCAGTGTACTAAACTTTACCACCATTTTATGGGAGATGAGCAAGCACCATGACAAATTAAGTGTAACATGTAAATTAACAATTTTTGGATAAATATAACTTATGTACATATATCTTTTTAAGTTGGCCTCTGAACTTTAGGTTTTCACATGACTAAATGATTCCAATTAACTCTGCACAGTAACTCCACATCCATATATGAATAGATTATTCAGGACTAATATTGTAGCAAATTTGATCCTATAATGTGACCTTGTGTCAGACTAAAGCTTTGTAAATAGTAATAAATATAGGCAGCTATCAAATTCATAAATATCATTAGTTAGGAAAGTACATTTGCCCAGTAATAGTATTTTCATTTCTTAAATGAAGCATTGTTAATTATTATTATATTTTAATTAGTGTTATTTTCTTAATTTCACATGCTTTTTATTACACCTCCTAGATCATCTGTCTACGATTGTTAGTGTAGATAGGAAAGATTATGCCTTATCAACAAAAGTCTGTCTTAATGTGACAACTGCCTTACCATTTAAGCTATAGATACCACAAGCTACTGCCATTCAAATCTAACTCTATAGACTTCGCCCTATTTTCTATGAACATCTGATATACTGTCATCTTTGTTTATATCTACTAGTAGTCTTTATGGTGATTAAGCAGCATTTACTAACGATCAGAGAACGACAATTTAGGAGTTGTGATAAAAAGCAGATGAAATTAAGATGCAAGAATTACTAGTGAAAAATTATTAATAATTGACAATATTTCATCAAGCAAATTTGAATAATATTACTACTCATACTTCTCATCTTCTATAAGCAAAAATGTTGGAGTGACAAACATTCAGGGAAAGTTATATGGTTAAATTTCTTCATGGCTCATTCCATAAGGCAGTTGCATGAAGACAATCTCCTGAGAGATAAAGAATATGAGTTCATGTCTTTGTAGAGGCTTTCTCTATTTCTAATCCATTTGGTTTACTGATGACCATGGGATGAATGATGGTCAGAGAGTTGTAATAAAAAGAAACTGAAATTTAGATCAAGTCTGTTCATTGCACTGAAATTATAAATATGATTTAAATAATCTGAATCAAATAGCATTTTTTCTCTGTCTGTCTGTCTGTCTCTCTCTGTCTCTCTCTGTCTCTCTCTCTCTGTCTCTCTCTCTCTCTGAGTCTAAAAATTAGAGAATAAATATGTTTTCAGATGAAATTGACATTTATTTCTTAAGTGTGTGCTGATGTGTATTTCTGTCTTGTCGGTGTTTGGGGATGAGTCCCTATATCCAGTATGGCTGTAGGTTTATTATGATGCTTAAAATGAAAAATTTGCATTTGGTTATTTTTTTATTTTGGGATACTAACTTTAGTTTCTTGGAAAATCTCAAGAAATCTACCCTTAAAATTAATTTCTGTTTTGATTCTAGATAATATTTTTGTATATACAGGTGAGTCATGATTAGATTTTATTTTTCATATGTATCTGTATTGATGTATATGCAGGTGTTGGTAAGTGTTTGAGAGAGAAAAAAGATGTTGAGTGTGGAGGGTAAGTATGTAAATGATGTGACTCGATGTGTGAAGAATGGTGGTGTGGGTAAAGACTGCAGGGATGTCTGACAGGAATTTCTTCTTTTGCCCAAATGGTTCCCCAAATAGTTTTCTACTTTTCCAGTACTTTTAATTTTAGAAAGTACCTATGTAGTATGTACCATTATAAGTCTAAGAAAGCTGAAAAATTGAGGAGGAGGAGGAGGAGGAGGAGAGAGAGAAAGATAATGAGTACAGTTGTAGTTTCTTTTAACATTGTAAAGAGTTCCAAAATGAACAGAAGGAATTCTCTAGTTAGAAAGCCCTGCCCAATATAGAGACCCCTCTCCTATTCTTTATTAATAAAACCATCCCCTAGTCCAACCTACTACTCAAAGTTCCTACAGGAAAAATATATAAAAATGGAAAACAAACAAGACTTAAGAGTATATTTTTTGATTTTCTTTTTTTATTCTCAAATATCAATGCTTTCTGTATTCACCTCAAACATATTTTATTGTTTTTAACATGAAGCAAAACCAGTTCAATTTAATTTCCGTTTTTATCAACTTTATTCTTAAAAATATAAAATACAATTATATTTTATTCAATTATATATTCACCATTATTTGCAATGATTGTTGCCACTTAGCATAAATTTTGAGTAAATTTTGGACAATACCCTGACAATCATACTAAATTAAGGAAAGCTTAGTAAATATCTAAAACACTTAATGTTTAAATGTTTTTAAAAACTTAACATTAAACAGAAGGATTTCATTTTTCACAGCTTCACTTGATTCCCCCTAAAACAACTGATTTGGTTGATTTGTTTGTTTAATGGCATACCAACTCCTTATGTGTCATTTAATATCGATCTAAAATAACTCTTAAATAAGTTTCCAACAATCTCTGTATATTACCTTAAAAATTCAATGAGTTCTGTTTAATTAGCATAGCACATTTCGATAGTGTTAGGTTGGCATATTTTGGATGGTTAAATTCTTTGCTTTAAAACCATAATTCTTTTTTAAAAGAAAAAAACCTTCAAACAAAATTCCTCAAGGTTTATATATTCTATGTTTCTTAATCATTTCAACTGTAAAGAAAATGTTTCCAGATGTAATCTACTAAAATGAAAATTTTCTTTAAGTAGCACGCATCAATCAATGCATATTGTAATTAAGAATGATTAACATATAAATAGATTATAGACATTAGGTTATACCACATGCTGTGAGATTCAGGACAATTCATGACAATTTAATATTATCAACTCGGACTTAAATAGCTGTGTACTGTGCTATTTGATATTGACTGTTGTACATCATTTTTCAGCTGGTCTATTCATTATAACCTTTGTTTTTTCACCTTTGAAAATATCTTGTCTGTGAAACAAGTATAATATTTTATCAGAATTTAAATTGCCACACAATGCAAGGAGAAAAAATTGATTTTTGGAAAAGGAGTTGCTAATGAGTGAACAATAAAATGGTGGTTTAAGAAATTGCACCCCAGAGTCAAGAATATTCAGAATTAACTTTAATATGGATAATAATGTAAAAATAATTCAAGTTCTTTCAGCAAATTTTTGATGGTCTTCTATAGCTCTTCCCTTCTGTACCTCTTGCCTTCCATAGCTCTTGCCTTCTGTACCGCTTGTCTTCTGTAGCTCTTGTCTTCTGTAGCTCTTGTCACTTGATTGTAAAAGGAAAGGAGAAAAATAATGAACAAATTGATTTCAATTGACATAAAATCAGAAATTGTATTGTTTTGACATTTGCTTATCAATGTTAATTTGTAACAATAATAGATAATTTCTGAATGTTTAAAATTTGTGACTACAGATGTTTTTTATGATAATCATTAACACTTAATTCAAAGAAAATTCTTATTGTTTGAAATAATGCTTTACTTTTTTCTTTTTACATCCAACTTTATCTGTGACACAACCTAATACAAATAAATTATTTCATAATTGTCTTATTGTATATTAAGTTAAAAAAAAAGTAACCCCTACTAAAAGCACATCTGACATTTATAAGGACATCTCTCAAGCATATTTCAGCATCAGTTTGACATTTTTAAATGCCCAAGTCTAACATTCTTCCACTTCATGGAATGAGATAAATTAGTCTCTGTTCTAGAGTTGGCCAGGTACCAAACTGAGTTTTCATGTCTTAATGTGTATATCTCTCTGGAATTTGTAGATGTTTTTAGACATGAATTTCTAACAACATTGGCAATGAATTATTTTTACAGTCTGTATCAGATTTGAAGACATAACACCAATTCCAATATTTAACAACTTCTGTACTGAACAAATTGTTTTCATTACTGCACCTGTTTTTAGTGCTTCTCTTGTAAACAATGAAAATGGGTTACAAAAGAAAAGTTGTTTTTTTTCATGTCAAATATTGAAATATTATTTTTACTGGATTAAAATGCTCAAATAAATCTCAACAACTAATTTTAAATACAAATACTATTGATCATCTGTTTGACCATCAAACTGTAACCTCACATTATGACTATTTTGAGTTAGTTAACACTGCTTGAGAACTTAGATTGCAAAATAATTGTCTTTTGTTTTACAACAACACAAGATCATTTCCTTTTCAAGTTCTCTAGAATAAAGAGAGAGTATGTAGTATCAGAGAAAAGAAAACTAGAAAACAATGAATGCAGTTCTAATGGGTTCAAAGCAAGAATTTCTATTATAAATTAAAATGTCATCAATATTTTTGCATTTACTGATGCCATTGCAATCATTTGAGGTCAGTAGTTAGTGAGAGGGACATTTTTGTGGAAGGGTTAATGGATCTCGCAAACTTGTGTGCATTTTGTAAGAAAGAGGAAAGTGAACAGACAAGAAAAAGAATATACCTGAGCAAAATGCTTCAATCATATCATCATTATTACACCACATTAGGCTTAGATTATCAAGTTCTGATGTTATTGGTAATCAGCAACAGCAGCATCATCATCATATCCTCAATCAAGTTATTACTATTAAAGTGGTCACTGCTGCTCCAGCATTTGTTCACTCCATTACTCTAATTACACTGGCCACTACTGGTCAGTCTACTTACTGTCACCTGGCCAAACTGACCATACAAGACCCACCATTTAGTCATCAATAATTCCAACCACTAAAATTATTCACTCCTTCAAATTGGGTTTTTCCTGTCTCAGCTTTGTTCAGACAGAAACAGAAATTACTTATTACTCAGTCATTATTAACGACACTGCCTCTGGGATTTTCTCCCTGCCTTGATTATAATTATGGCAATTGTTTTTCTTCTTTAATATGGCCTGCCATTCAGGGGAGATAATCAAGAAGAACTTTCCCCATCTGCCCCAGCAACAATGAGAAATAAAATTTGTTTATATTATAATCATTGCACTTAAATGTCTATAAATTTGTAAAATTGACTTGTCTATTGAATTTTGAATTGAAGAATTTCATTATTTTATACTAGCAACAAACTGAGAACATTTAACTCTGAGATGATTTTATTAGTCTGGATTTCTATAAAATACATGTTCATCTTATAGAGAAAACTCTCAAATGTCTACTTAAACATGTGTATCCACAAGCTATAATGTTTAAAGCTATTATATATATATATATATATATATATATATATATATATATTACTTTGAACATTATTATTTAGTGGATACTCGTATTTGAAATAGACGCCCCATTTTTAATTTAAACAGTGTAATAATATTTGAAATATGAGTATCCAATATAATAACATTTGAATAAAAAATACAAAATACCAGATTAAAAATAAACCCATTAATTATTTAGATATATATAGTTTTATGGTATTCTGTATTTATGGGTAAAACTATCAAGGATAAAATTGTAAATATATGTGGACACTGAGGTCAACGCCGAGTGGCGACAGCCTGTTTCATTCTTAAAGCAATCTTCAGGCCATATATATTGTGTATATATGAAAATGACTGAAATTTTATGAAAATGAAGAAATTTTTTTAAATATACTGAAATTGATGAATTTCAATTTTTACAATATACCAAAATGTTCTTAATGTCAAATTTATCTGATATATAAAATAGTATTAACTATTATTTTTTATTGAGTATTTATTGTATTTTGATAAAAGAATGATGTGGTTGAAAATGATAACTATTGCTGAAATTTTATTGACGGAGAAAAAGGAAGGGCTAACAATACTATTTTTGCTGCTATTTGACAAGGTTTAGAAATCCATTGCCAATCAGAAGGCCTCTCAACCTGAAAACCATCATAAAATAATCAAAATAAGAACTGACTACAGATTATTATTATTATTACATATCCTGGATCTGGAGAAATAATATTTTTGTATTTTATGTAGAGATGAATAATGAGTAAAAAGTGGGTAAAGCATTTCTCACATACTTGTGAAAGTGAACACATGAATCCATATCTGTATCTTCTTCTATGTACAAAGGCAAACAACTGTTTATATAGAGAAAGTTATATTTTAATGGCATCATTGCATTGGAAAAAAAATGTTTGACACATACACATATATAATAGAAATATATATTTATTTGCATGAATTTTCTTAACATGTTTATATATGCATAAATACTGTTGACTACAAAGCGGGCATATCAAAATTGATCGCTGCATTTAAGTATTGCATTAATATTTAAGCTTAACTTTTAAAAGTTCAATGATAATTCTTCTGCCACCACTTAATTTAAAGATAATTTTAATTATTCCCAAATTTATTTCCAAGTTATAAAAATTGTTATTGTACAAAAAAATTTGTTGCAAAAAATCATATAAAAAAAAATTACCAAAAACAATCGAAGTAATGAAAACTTGGGAATCCCAAATTTCAAGATTGCAGGTCTGGATCCAGAATTTTTTTAATTTGCTCACAGAGTCAGCCTGATTCCAAAATGGTATATGTTGGTCTACAGCCTCTAGGAGTAAAGTTGAAAAAGTGTGACACAGTGACACACTGACATTTGCATTTATTATATAGATTTATGTTTCTCTGTTTGTGTATATGGATTTTGAAAACTAGATAAATATTCTACTTGCATATTTCCCACTGTCATGAGTGTAGGATTTTAAAATTGGAAAAATCAGAATTTAAAATACTAATTTTCAAGGCAAGCAAGCCCTTCTTTGTTGAAAGATTTATGCAACACAATCTTCTTACTTTACAATTCCCTTCCACCTCAAGTAGTTTTCTGGTGAATTAAGCCAAGCTTAGAAAATGTCTAAATATAAAGAGACAGAATCACTGACCTGTGAATGTTAATGAAGTTTTATGGCTATATAAAGAAATAGATGTGTGCACATTGATGTATGTAAGTGTGTTTTCTAATCTCTCTGAATATGAATGGGGTTACTCAAGCGTTTCAATATGTTACTTTGAATAAATGTTTGATATTTAGCTTTGTTGAAGAATAAGGATACACATTAATATTTGTGTACAGAAGTGTAAATTTTCATAAACCTCGCATCTGAATAGATACATGTATGTCTATATACATGTTTAGGGATATGTTCATGGATTCATGGGATATTTAGGATATGTATAGAACCACACACAGATATCTATAAAGTATATAATATAGGTATGTCATATGTGTGTAAATGAAAAAAAAATATATGCCAATAAAATTGTTATTAACCAGCCAAGGTTGGTAATATTTTCAGTATATGCTTACTATAATTGCCAAGTGTCAAATAGGGACAATTTTAAGTTGTTATCTGTTTAGGTTATAAAGTATTATGATTAGCTTTGAGGCTCACACACACACACACAAAATGAATACTGATAGCTTATCTCTAGCAGGGCACCAGGACAGACCAAGACCAAACAAGAACATGGTAAGCTAATACTTATATTTATATGATTAATATAATGTGATTTTAATTTGATAATCTCTAATCATATTAAAAAATATTGATAACTCATAATGATTTTATTATGCAAACCAACTTTTATTTATAAATAAAGCCAAAAGACATAGGCCATAGAAACATATATTTGATTAACAAAATATCCCATAAACCTGAATAAATTATTATTTTACATTTTATTTTGGGCTTCATTAATAACTTTACTTTTTTTTAACATCACTTGCAGTAATTTCTTCCTTAAGATTTTCTTTGCTTGAATATCCATTCTCATATAGATCTCTTTTAATGATGGACCACAAATTTTCTATTGAATTATTATCTGGAAAAGCTAAGGATCATTCCATTAATTCAGTGTCTTTGAAATCATCTTTTGCAAGGCGGATATGTGAAGGAACATTGTATTACATAAATATACTCTTCAGCTTAAAGATTCTTGATTGTAACTTGTTCAAAGCAAAGTAAAATCTTACTGAAATTCTCCTCATTTCTCTTGAACTATCATCAACTTTAAAGACACCTATATTTTAACTGCCCACAATACTAGTACAAAAACATTAATCCACCTTCACTGGGTTTTCTGGCAGAGAGGGTGAGATGTTCTTCCAGAAATGTCTGATACTTGGCTGAAAAACATCTCCAGAGCATGATACCACCATGCTTTATGGTGGATAGTGTCCCTTGGATCATAAACATCATTCATTTTCCTCAACACTGTACTATAGTACAGTTATTGCTAAGTAGGTCAACTTTGGTTTCCTCTGACCACAAAATGTTGTTGAATTAAGCATATTCTTTATTGATATGTTTGTTGATAAATCTAATGTTTCTTTTCTTCATTAAAGCAAGGTTGGCATTTTTGTATTGTCTCTTTCCATAAAGTGTTATATATATATATATATTCCTGATGTATTACAACTGTCACAGTCGAGTTCAGGTCATCAGCCAAATCTTTCCTAGTAATTCTTGGTTGTTGTTTGATGATTCAGACATTGTTTCAAAATCTTTCTTAGAACACCAGATCTTAGTTGATTTACAGTCGTCCTTTCATTTTTTTTATATTTATGACATGTACTGGAGCAAGCTTATCAAACTGCTAAGAGAGCTTACTGCAGCCTTATTTCTTATATTCTTTCGTAATACCGTTCCTGAATACTAGTGTTTGCTGTTTGTCTTTGGTATGAGGGAGATGTTGGCTTGGCAGTATTTAGAATGATAAATAGCCAAGATAGACATATGTGGAATCATTCTGTATAATGTTAGAGAATAATCAGGAAAACTTTCAAAAGATCAAATTTATGTAAATTCAATAATCATTATTATAATAATTACTTAAGGTTATACTTACTTTTTCTTCCTCATTATTCTTAGATCTCAGATAATTTGTTGTATGCAAAAGGAATTGATTTTTTTGTGGTAATCTTCTAATTCCTACCATTTTAAACTTGGTATATGTCAAATTTCATGCTATTGAGACAAATTTACATTTTGATGAAATAATTAATTTTAGGCATATGACATGACTGATATGTATGTGCCCCACATATATATATATACATATATGTGTGTATGTGTGTATATATATGTGTGTGTGTATGTGTATATATGTATGTGTGTGTATGTATGTTTGTGTTTATATGTGTATATATATATATATATATATATATGTGTGTGTGTGTGTGTGTTTGTATATATATATGTGTGTATATATGAATGCATATATATGCATGTGTGTAAATATGTGTATATATGTATGTATGTGTGTGTGTTTATATACATGTGTGTGCGTGCACAGGGTGCAATAAATAATTGAGAACAAATTATAAAGATATTTTATAGAGAAAAAAAGAATATTTTGAAATATTTAAAAAAAAAAACAAACATGTAGAGATGTTCATGTTAGGAAAAGTTATTCAGTAAGTCAACACTCAACTGATATGGCCTCAGTGGCAATTGCATGCTCAGGATCTCAGTGATGCCCCAGACATAGTAGCCCCAAGGATTAAAATCAAAAGTGTTAGGAGGCAATCTATTGAAGGTGAAACTTGTCAGCCAGCCACTCCTGGGTCACTAAGGTGAAGTGGGAAAGTGTCCTGCTTGACCACCATGTCCAGCACCTCAATGTAAGCGCAGTGGTATTGATCCTGAGACCCTGCAGCTGTAGGAAGAAATCCACATCAGTCATGATCCCCAGGAATATCACAGACAATGTGAACTTGGTGTGCATCATCACGGTTACCTCCATGGGGTCTGCATCATTCTTCTTGTTCATCTTTTCATTTCAAGAAGCTGGGAATCTCTGAGTCAGTGTGGTTGGTGGCTAGTGCCATAAGCACAGTGTGTTTTTCCTTTCCTGTGTCAGTTTGGAAACTGACACACTAATGCCATTGCTAAGGCTAAAAGAGAATTGAGATTGGGAAAATTTGGCACATGCTGTGTAGGATTGCATTTATGGTTCACTCAAGGTATGTTTTCAAATACCTAGTACTCTCTCTCTCTCTCTCTCTCTCTCTCTCTCTCACACACACACATAAAAGTGGAAAGGCCCAGTTTCCTCTTGCCCTACTCCCCTTAATCCTCTCATGACCTATAGCTCACTGAAGGAGTAGAGGCACTTGGTCTGAAAATCACATTGAAGTGTAAAACTTAGTCACCATGCAGTGCTGATTCCTCTGTTCATACTATCTATAGCTTTCTCTCTCCCCCTCTCTCTCTCTATATATATATCTATCTATATATATATATCTATCTATATATATATATATATATATATATATATATATATATATATATATATATATATATATATATATATATATAGTCAAACCTAATGAGCCAGACACACACATATATATATATATATATATATATATATATATATATATATTTGTACATGTGTGTAAGATATAGTACTTTTGGATACAGGTGAAGTGAATGGTTGATAAATGCTTGTGTAGTTTAATGGCTGAGTGAGGGTGGGTAAGTATGATTTATTTCATATCAATCCAATATGACTGTCAGATGCTCCTCTTCCAAAAATGCATTTTATTTGTCTTAAAAATTATTACCCTTAATATTTTGATGAAGTGGAACAAAATTAACTCCTCTGTTTTAGCGGATAATACAATTCTGTCAACTCCCCATTTATTTCAACCTGATTGAAAGGGTTTCAGTGGATGTTCAAAAATCTATCAATCAAAACAAGGAAAGAAAAATTTCAAAGAGCATCAACTAATCATTTTTTGTCATTTTTCTTAAACATGACCTTTGACCTAAGGTCTTTAACCAGTATTGCAGCATATTGATAAACATCTTTCCTTTGCAACCCAAAATTGATTTCTGTACTTTCAAAAAAATCTCTTATTTAATTTTTTTTTTAAATGTGAAGTCAGTTATTTTCTCTATTATTAGAAAATTCAACTACTTCAGCCAAATTTCTCTTCCTTAAATTGTTAGTTGCATAATTCTGCAAAATATGTTAATGCACTTTTCTGTTTAAGGCAAAACTGCTCACATATAAATTAACCAATCAGGTGATTGGTTGATGTCACTTGATTTTATTGAAGATTTTTCACTCAGTAATATAATTTCTCACCTCACCTCAACTCATTCTGACCAGATTTTCTAATTATGAATTATAATTAATTGGTAAACTAACGATATCTGTTAAACCACTGGGTCTTTGTAATCATATTTAAGTCATGTGTAGAAAGAAATACTTCTTAGAATTACATAAGTCATTGTGAGACAATTACATATCTCAGAATTACACATCTGTGAGAGAAATAAAGGCCTTTCAGATAATGTCATAGAAGAAGGAAATTGCTCTTAATTTAATTAAGAATATGCTACACTTTGCTCCCAATAAAGTGTAAATAAATTGCATAATTGATGGTGTTCTACTTTTAATCATATTCTTTACAAAACTATCCATCTTCCTCAAAATCTTTATTTGAATCAAACAACTAAGTTAAAAATTCCTCTGGCAGTGAAAAGTTAATCATAAAAATAAGTCTGTGTGTGCGTGTGTTTTATATTTAATTTTATGTATAAATTCATACATATAGTTGTATAATTGCAATTTTATCCCCATGCATATGCGCATCATTTGTGTGAATGATTTTTGTATGTTTATCTTTATGTATGAGTTTATATATGTGCATCCTTTCAGTGTGAGTTGTATCATGAAGGTTTTTTGATTGTATATATTCATTTGTAAGAGACAGTATATGCCCAAAATGGTGTATAGGTGTATGTGAGAGAGAATTGCTTTGCTTCTATGTCAAATTTTCTGGAGTATTGCCTTTTAGTTCATCTATAGACTCTGATACATTTTTTAGGGTGACTATGTCTGTACCTGGATTACTGTATGTTTTTGTGTGTATAAATCCCTGACACATCTTTTGTTTGCTATGGTGGCTTTCCCTCTTCCCTCTATACATATCTTTGTGTGTATATGTATTATTCTGAGATAGGAATTAAGTATATGATCTTTCACAGTATAATGTAAATAGCTAATAATTAAAGGAAGTAGTTGGTGTGGGAGAGAATATTCTAGAACCAAGAAGGAACAATCAAGAAAAGAAGATGTGGAAGAAAGGACTGTTTGCTGGATTATTACATTTCTTTTATAATTTGGTATCCTTTCTTTTATTTCTTTTGCTTCTTTTCCACTTCACCCTTTCACCACCATAACCACATTCAGGAAGTATTCCTTCTAGCATATTTCCAATAGCTAAGAAGTGGGGAGGGGGGTATAAGTGGGTGGAGATAGATTTGTCTAATCAATATCAACACAACAGACCCTATGGTGTCATCATTATCCTCGTACTCATTGTTGTTACCCTCTCCTCCACCCTGATGTCCAATACTTACTATTGATGACAAAGACCAACAATATTCATAGGGAGTCAGATTCAGAAACCAATTCAACTGAAATTGCATGTCTTCTCCCAAAAATCCCAGTAAAATAAGGAATTTTGGCTAGCATTAAAAATAAAGCAAGTCAACTCAACGATTTATTTTTATAAACAGTTGACATCATTTTGTAATCTTTCTAGGTTGAAAGAAAAATATAAATTAAAAATTTATTCATTAGTTATTTGGGTTTAAAAATGATAAATTATTTCCCCAAAATATATTTTGTATTTTCAAAATGCTTTTTTTTAAACTTGAATAATTTTTTAAGTTGAAGAAAGCAAAGATTAAGTAATCCTGTGGGTCACTTTTTCAATTTTTAGCTAAAACAAGAATTTTTCATTTTGCCACAACTTTGGTAATCTAAAAGCAGTTACTCACTGTGAAAACTGACAGTAACTCTGTTATATATATTCTTGCTCTTTGCAATTAACACAAAAGCTAGGCTTTGTAGAAGCTTGTTAAATATTTGAATAATTTCAAAATTAAATATGTTAATGAAAAATGTTATATCTATTTCTTAAAATGTTATCAAAGAGAAAATTTCTTGTGAAAAATATTCCTCTTTGAATGTCTTGCCATTCTTCTCAAATTTCTTATTCAAATTTCATAGATGAAACATTGACAATTATTAATATTTAAAAAGAAGTATAAGTCAAGATTAAAGATATTAATAAACAATTAATAATTTCTTTAATATTTTTAACACATGGTAAAAGTAAAGAAAAATATATTCCAATTTTGTCAAAAGTTTGACATTTACTGCCATTGAATGGTATAGAATTTTACCATTCTAACAGAATCATTAGAGATCTATAGGTAGAAAGATGATTTAGGGCAATAACGCTTAGTTTTGACTATGCAATATAGTAAGTAGATATATACAGGCAAGCATATTATAGATTTTGTTATTGTTATATTGCCTTTATATCAATGCAAAATATTTGCTTTCATTTTCTTTTGATGTTTTCCATAATCTGAAGAAAAATAATGGATATCCCCAAAAATGTGTTTAGGACCTTATAAAATATTTCATAGTTTTGTTATGATATTTTGAGAAAACTATCTAAGGGTAAAAACCTAAATTTGTCCCCCATATTTTTGTTTGACTATAAACTATAGAAAAGAATGCAGATCCATTAAATTCAGTTGGATATCAATTTAAAATCCCAACAATCTTTGTATTTTACAAGCTATAAGTGTGAACTGAAAATAAATCAGTCAATAAGGAAAAAAAATTATTTCTCACAAGTGGTACAAAGAAGGTGAAAAATTGTAAAGTAATTATCTGTTACATTGTTTTGAAGGTGAATCTGTTTTTACTTACCAACTTCTGACTCATCTCTCCCAGATAATAAGTGCATATCACACACAAACACTAATTAGACACAAATCCTACCTTCTTGACCTGAATCAAGAATTAACCAATTTCTTTAAATACAGAACCAGGAATTAGGCTTACTATTTGTTTGTGGTGTATTGTTGCAGCCACACCCTAACTTTTTACACACATTTATTATTTACAGTCCTGATGGTAATTTCATATTAATCATTCTATCAATTAGCACCATTGACTCATTTTAAGACAAAGTATTCCTTTGTATCTCAAGGTTTTAATATAGTCTTCAAATTATACATATTTAGAAAAAAGAATGGTCTTCTTCATGCAACTCTTTTTATATTTAAGAAAAGGTTTATCTAAAAAAGTTCAGAAAAATGCAGCAGTATTTGGAAGCATTATTTTCTCAAACAAAGATGGTATTCTTTTTGTCTCTTTTACTATCTCGCTCTCCACCCCCATATATATATATATATATATATATATATATATATATATATATATATATATATATATATATAATTAAAAGAGAGTAAAGTAACATTGCCAGACTGATTCAGTTAAAATAGTTTTATAAATCCTATGTTTTTATAGATTAATTTGAATTTGCCTTATCTGTAAAGACAAAAGTGAAGATTCGATAGGTTGCTAAGAAGGAGTCAATATATCTGTAGCCATATAGAAAACCTTCTTTTTCTGCATACCTTGGACTACCTCAAACACTTTGATAACAACATAAAGAATAAGTTCACTTGTCTGAACCATTTTTGGAATATAAATGGATATTTCTTGGACAAAACCAATTTAGGACCAATGATGACCAAGGGAACAAGTAACTCATGACCAACAGATTGTGAAACAAAGCTGTCTTGGAGTACTTATATTACATTATTTATAAATTTTTCTCTAAGTTTAGAGACCCAGAGACAACTGAAAAGGTGGCAAGCAAATATTTTTTGTACAAAAATCAAAAAAATCTATGCCATATTCACAACAGAACAATCAAATGGTTGATTTAACTAAATGCTCTTAGATTCAATAATATAATTTAACTCTAGTTTTGTTTTAGAGGCACTTTTTTTAATGTTCTAATTCTCCAATTTAAAAGTTATATCATCAATTGGCATTCAAAATTGAATCCAATGCCTTATTATTCATTTAAACACAAAGGTCAATTTTTAAACCCTAGCAATCCAAACAAAACCAGAAATATTAAAAATAATTTTCATTAATGAAATGAAAAAACTTTGGTACTTGTTCTTATTTTGCTTAATTTCCAATTCCTAACCCCAGAAAAACGGCAAATTCATTTTCCCTTTCTGATAGAAAAGCTTTTGGCATGAATCCAAGATGCAATTGAAAAGAGTAAAAGCAAATAGCAAGAAAATGATCTTCAGAGGTGGACAAGTTATTGTTCCTGGCACTGGACTTAAAAATTGCTTCCCACATAATGCATGTATTTGTTTGACCTGCTGTGTTTTAAAATTCAACACTCTTATGCACATCTCTTTGACAAGAAATCAGTCTTAAAAGCTAATAAACCCTGAATTTAGGGGGAAAAACTTGAGGATATTTTTAACCTTGAACATCAATAAGTTGTCATCTAAAACAACCAAATTAAAAGGAGACTTTAAAAAAATTTGAATTGAAAAATTAAATTAAAAAGAGAAAACAAGAAGTGGTTGCATATTTATTAATTAATTGTAGAAATGTCATAATGTGGGCAAAATCACAAATATTGTGGTTTGTGGTTGGGTGGCTATGCTTTTTGGAAGTTTTTGGCAATAAAAGAATCAAGAAACACATGATACATTGCAGTGTGTGTATTGTTACAAAACAACATAAATATATCTCTATGTCTGTGTTTTTTTACAATATTTGTAAAACCATATGCACACACACACACACACATACATACACACACACACAAATATGATTTTGAGAGATTGTATCTATGTACACCAGAGTAAATGTAAGTTCATGCTTATAGGAAACATTCTGTATATTAATATCTGTATGAATGCCTATCTTAAAGATGAGCTTCATAATTCTGTGTATGAAAAGAAATGCTTATATACTGCAATCTGTGAAAAAAATCAATATGTATTGTAATATCAATGTAATAATAATATGTAGGATTATATTCATATATATATATATATATATGTATATATATATATATATATATATATATATATATATATATATATATATATATATATATAAAAGAATGAAGTATCTAAAAGTTAATATTTATAAATGTATATATGTATATAACAGGATTAACCTTTATGAATAAATGTGTCTATATATCATTTCAAACAGCACATATATACACTTGAATGTTTGTATATGATTAAATTTTACTTTAATTTTTAAACATTAAGTAATATTCATTTCTATGATTTTGATATCTTTGTTCTATGTTCATCCTTCACTGGTAAAAAATCAATTTAAAAATTTACAAAAAATCACTTGTAAAATTATATAAAAATAACTTTTAAAAATCAATAAGTAAAAATAAAGAAATATCCTTTACATTTATTTGGATTTTATTTTAAAAATTGAAGACATTTATAATGAAACGGTTTTAAGTGTGAAAGGAAGTGCTTGTGTGTCCTTTATAGGCCAATATCAGTCTCCTTTTGACCTCTTCAATTCAAAAGAGGGAAAAAGAAGAACAAGTGAAAGAAAATTGGGAAGGGAAAAGGAGGAAGAAAGAAACAAGAGGAAAAGAAAGAAGGGGGTAAGAATAATATTAAGGAAACAAAAGAAAGGAGGAAACTGAGAAGAAAGTTATAGAAAGAAGGGGGAAAATTAAAAAAAGAAAGAATTTGTGAATAAAAACAAAAAATCTGAAAGAAGGTGAGGTTTTTTGTGGGTTGTAAGGTGAAAGGTGGAAGAAACAGGAAAGTCATTTATCACTGACAAAATCTCTCACTTGGTTTAGCTTTCTTTTTTTAATGTGCTTTTGAGTTGTTGTTTTTTTTACTCTCTATCATTTGTGCAAATGACAAATTTTTCTTTTTAGAGAAAAATAAATTTAAAGTGTTCGTTACTGATCTCCCATTAGATAAGAATAGATTAATTAAAGAGTGTCTTTCATTTAAGAAATGAAAAAAATCTGTTAAAGAAAGAAAAATATTTGTAACGTTAAATAAGAAAAAGAAAAACTTGGCAGGAAGGAAGTAAATGATGTCCATTAATGGTAGAACTCTAATTTTTACTGTAAAGAAAAAATTTTGTTTTCAAAAAAGAAAACACTAGAAATACTCAACTCTTTTTCATTTCTTTCACTGTTGATTATAGATATGATTCCTTTTTTCTTTTTTTTTGTATGTCCCTGACCTAATGAACTTCTCTTAAAATTGAAAATGATTTTTTTTTATTTCTATCAAGAATGTTCCAGGGTGGAATTTTGGGGATTTACTAATTCCTACTTAACTACATGAGGTCAAGTAGACATAAGTAAATCTGTTATTATGATATTAGTTCCAAGTTTTTAAAATCAAAAAGAAAAGTAAAACAAAAAATGTAAAGGTGAAAACTTTAAAAACTATTTGTCAAAATATAAAAACTAAAAAGAAAAAAATTACAGAATATTTTACAGGATATATAATTGCAAAAATAAAATTAATTCATGACTTAGTGAGAATAAGCAGAAGTTTTGATAAGTTACGTTAATCAATAGTAAAATTAAAACTGTTAAATTAGCAAAAAAAAAGAAAAGCCAAATTTCTAATAAAACTGTTAATAAAGAAAAACTTAAAATCATTTCTTTATTGTGTAAACTAAAACTTTAACTTTACATTAGTAAGCAATATGACAATTTCTTATGTTTCAAAAGAGATTTGAATTTTATAAGTATATATATATATAGGTATCACAGATGAAAATTTCAGACAGGTACTAGGTGTTATCTGATTGCATCTTCTTAATCTACATGATTAAAGAAACTTAGCAGTTTTTATTTCATCAAAATATCTCAAACCGTTTAATTTTGGCAGATTTATTTTTATTTTTACACATGTGCTCATTTTTTTGTCTATTATGAATTAGGACAAAATACCATATTTGGACTCCTATATTTTAAAAAGCAATTAAGAAGAACAGTTAAAATTATATTAGCTTGTTAGTTACATAACAAAGAAATTATTAATAAAATTACAGATAGTATCACTGCATATTTCTTAAATACAGTCTGAATATGCAAATTTTATAAATCAAAACTTCTGCAACGATGTGCAAACAACTCATAACCTGATGTTTGACATTTCATAAAACTGAAAATAAGACCCACATTCATCCCAAATTTCAAATATCACATTATGACTATACCAGTAACTTGCCTAATTTTTTTGAGAGTGATAGAATGGATATATTCTGGATTATTCCACTACAAAATTGAAAATAAATTGCTTTTTAACCTTTTGTCACAGGGTATTTGAAAGGCTGATTTTAGACTTGCTTGAATTGTGTCATAAAATGAATGCTTCTTACACTAGAAACACTAAATTTCATATCTAGCCATTTCTGGGGGTGATCTTTCCATTTATCATGGTTAAAATGGCCTAAAATCAACAGATTAGAATGTATATGGAGCAGATAAGGAACAAGTACAGTCCTGACTTAACATGTACAATTTCTGGACTGTAGAGAGAGATGCTTAACACACGCCAAGCAATACCCACTAATGATTACTAATAATCTGTATGAAATGAATATTACTAAGAAATAATAATAAATTAGGAAAATGAATATTAAATCATAAATTTGTATCTAGATAGCAATAAATCGTAACTAAAATCCATTCATTAGATAATTTAAAAAGTAAGAAAATTGTTTGAAGGGGTAACTTTAAACAAAATGTTACTTGGTAACTGAAATGCTGATAATTATTGTGAGAATACTGCAAAAGCATAAAAGACATTCTAGAATTGTTTTATAGAATGTTTTTTTTCTCATTCTTTGAATATGAACATTTTTCGATCAATAAGTCCTCCTTTTTTTATTTTGATTTGAATATGAGTGTAAAGTAAACAAATCGATTTTTGTTTCATATTTTTTATTTTTTTAAATCCCATTTACATTTTAAATATCATAGAAAATTAATATTTAAAACAAATTCTTAGCAATTTCCTTGAAAATTTCGTCCATAGAAAACATGCTGGTCGATTCTTTTGTGTCCGTGTTGACGCTGTGTATTGAGTCTTGTGTGGAGTTGAAATGATGGTCAAGCGAGTCGCACATGGTTACACATAATCGCACACTTGCGAAATGGAGCTATCATTTCATATTTGATTTTGATTTAGTTTCATAGATTATTAAATGAGCGTTTTAATGATATATTTTATGTGTTTTTATTTTTACAAGAAGTATTTGAATTTTACGATCAAACTTTTCATTTGAATTGTTTACAAACTTCTTATTAAAATTAAAAAATATAAAATATATGAAAATGAAGCTGAGAATGTTACCTTTCAAACGAACGTGTTACCAAAATTGTATTGAACCCTGCGGAGTGCAAATATTACAAAATTTGAGGAAGTCTAAACTGCCATTAGTGAAGAAAATGGCCAAAATTTTGCGAAATCACCAAAATGTCTATTTTCAAGCTGTAATGTTCATCGCACACTGTAGTAGATATAAAAATAAATAAGATAGAAACAAAGTTCATGAAATAAGCTTTTATTTGGTATGCATTATGTTTTTATGGAGATATTGAATGAAATAACATGGCGAGTTGAATATATGCATGTTTTAGTGTTTAGTTAAGAATTTCATCGGCTGTAAGCTGAGTTTTGGGATACCTAATATATATATATATATAAAATTTCTATCTCTCTCTCTTTTAAAGAAAGAAGGGAATGCACACAATATGTATATGTATATATATATATATATATATATATATATATATATATATATATATATATATATATATGTATATATATATATATATATGTATATATATATATATATATGTATATATATATATATATATGTATATATATATATATATATGTATATATATATATATATATGTATATATATATATATATATGTATATATATATATATATATATATGTATATATATATATATATATATACACACACACACATAAGAAAGAAGGGAATGCACAGAAAAAATTGATGTTTAAGTCATCTGGTCAGTTTTGGGGAAGTGAGTAAAGCTGAGAACACTTCAGTGCCTTCTCTCTCTCTCTCTCTCTCTCTCTCTCTATATATATATATATATATATATATATATATATATATATATACACACACACACACACACACTCAAGATAGCTACCTTATAACATTTTCCTTTGCCTGAACAATGCCATGGATGCCAAAGTTATTGCATATTCTAAGGCTATCCATATCTGAGTTTTTATTAGGTGTGGCTGCAAGGAATTTTGTGAGGTCTGCAATATCTCTTATCCATGCTCAATCAGGTTTAAATCTGGCAAGTACAGAGGCTAATGGAGAGGATGCATTTCAGTTGAGTGTTCCTGGAACCAGTTTTGTGTAACTCTCGCAATCCTATTCGATTTGTCTTGTCTTAATGGATGAAACATCCCAATCAGGAAACATAAAAGGATGCAAATAGTTTGCAACTAGATCTGTGTATGTTGCACTGTCATACCTGTCAAGACAGACTCCAGATTCACTAGAACTCTGACAGAACACACCTTACACCTTACTGACAGGCTATTGCCTTAGCCTCATGCTGTTTCTTTCACATTTAAATTTGACTGTCTTCCTGAAAGAACTGGAAGCCTGACTTGTTGGATTTAAATGCCAGTTGGCCACAGTCAAATGGCAATGTTTTCTGACCAAAGTGAGGTAATGCCATTCAGTCAGTAATGGCAATCTTATTGATCAACAACTACGGAATCCCATGGAATACAACATATGCTGTACAGTATGTTCACTGATGGGTTGAACAGCACAAGTATTGAATTAGGACAATTGAATGCAATGTTCTGCTTCATTGGTTGGTTACTATCCTTGTCAGGTGATGACGGTTCTGTTCCTGCATCACTTGTGGGCATCTTCAGTTTTCATATCCTCCAGAATTCATATTTTTTCACTTCCTACTGTTGCCCAAGATTAAACTATAGCAGTTGAATAAAGAGTGACCCATCCTTTTTTACCTTATACAATTATTCCACAGTCAAACTGCTACATCCAATAGCTACTCTGTCTCTTTACCTATTATTTTACACATATATCATCTTGCTTAGTCTCTTTCTACAAGTTGGAAAGAACTAAGGCATCCAGTTTTCTACTCTACCACAAATCTTTTTCACTTCAGTTATATATATATATATATATATATATATATATATATATATATATGTGTGTGTGTGTGTGTGTGTGTCAATCTATCTATCTATCTATCTATATATATATATATATATATATTTATTTCTTATTACTGTAAACATTATATTTAGTGGGTACATGGTTGAGTAAATATCCGTTTTGGGAGGGGGTTAACAGTGTAATGAACATCTACCATTCTAGGCATTTGAGAATATTAATGCTTAAATCATCTATAGTAATAAGAAATAATGTTGGATTATAAATAAAACTCTTTGGTTTCTTAGAAATATATATATATATATATATATATATATATATATATACACACACACACATATATATATTTCTTTAGAGAGAAAGAGAGGTGGGGACTGGCAGACAGGGACACACACACACACACACACACAAATATATATATATATATATACTCCAAAAACTATGTGTTTAGATATATCTGAACTGAGACAAACACACACGTATATAGCCCTATATTTGACCTTATTTTATTCATGATCTTTGGCTAAAGACCTTCAAAAAGATTTTGGAATCAGGATAGAAATGAGAATAAGAAAAATGATTATGCAGATGAGACTCTTGATTAATTTAATGACACAAATGATAATGCTAATTACCAAATGACAACATCAATAACTTGGATGTTGATTAATTTAAATGAGTGATGAGTCAGCAACTGAAGATATGATGATGAAGGAACATGTCATATGTAAAAGGAGAAGAAAAAAGTTATAATTACAGAAACAAATCACTTGCAATGATTACCAGGGTTGAATTACTATGTGCTTTTGTGTATGTGTCTATTTCCATGAGTATGTACATATATTTGTGTGTGTGTGTGTCTTTGCATCACCTGTTCTTCCTATTTATTATAAATTAGGAATAATATAGAAACAATTATAATAGGATATAAAGATCATAATTGGTATAGTCAAATTGTTAGTGATAATAGCATAAACATATATACTTTTGTGTGTGTGTGCGAGATGAGAAGGAGAAAAGTATACACGCATCTAATTTGTTATTGATTAGGAAACTAGTACAACTGTAAGTGGCCTTTGTTTCTGACTAAGTGTGAAAAAAAAGTAATATCTCAAAATAGTAAAAGCAAAAAATAGGTAAAATTAAGGTGTCATCTCTGTCTACCCCACCTCCAACTTGCCTATTTCCCTGCTCACTCCACACAGATTTCAGCTCATGGTCATTCAATAATAGCTGGACATGAATACCTAATCTGTGATAAAAATACCAAGCCAAGAATAAGATATCCTTACCACCTAGTATTGTAAGTATATAAAGAGTTTGTTGCATTTCTCTTTTTGACAATTTACTTATTTGGACAGCTGAACAGACAGACAGACAGACAAATTTACAAACAGACAGGTGAATTAAGAGGTAGATTTCTTTTGTAGGCTAACTGCCTGGTAGAATTGCTGAAAGTGTTTTTAGAGAGACAACTAGTGAAATGGGAATGACACTTAACACAAAAGTTTAAGTTTGCAGCTACCCTGCTTGGACTTGGGTTGTTTTTGATCAAAGGCATCTGTAATGAGCAGATTCTAGCATCCCTTTGTCAGACATCCTCTGGTCAAAACAGATATTTCATGCTCCGATTGAGATGCACAGTTAGGCCTTGCTATTGCCAGACAAAGCCACACCAAAATATCCCAAAGCTCTTCTCACATTGATTTCTTGCTCTGTAAAGGTGAAAAAAAGAAAAAGGATAAAAATAACACACTCTGTCAGATTTAGCTTTAAGAAAGATATAAAAAAAAGAAGCTGTCTCAGAAAGTTTGCCTACTTCAACAATATTGGACAGGTTAAAATGAAAATGATACTGACTGAATAAATATATCATTTTCTTTTTATCATTAAATCATCAAAAATGCTTAATGATTTGCTGACTACACATTTTTTTTACAAGAACAAACATTTCAATTTAGCTGCAATGAATCTGTTTTTTAACTGAAATGATTTTTTAATGCTAAAATGAAATTCATTTAATATGACCAAGCAGAATGTTTCATTTTATTAATCCCCTCACCTACCAAAAATATGTCAATTAGGTAAAGAATATTTAAAAGTAGTCAATATTTTTCATTTATGCATAACCAGCCCCAAGATGGCAGTTGTTGACAATTTTGTTCTAACAATTTCAACTAATCTTCTTTTATATATGATGCCCCTTTAGGGTGTAGGTGATTATGACTCCCCACAACTTCTTATTCATTATAATTTTTAGCAGTGTTTATTTTTTACTATCAATTCCCACTCTCAGCTCTGTTATCCATTTACACAACCTGTTAGGTAGGCCACTCACCATTTCCCTCTGTCCTATGTGTCAAATTCTTTCCCCACTAAGTCCTTAAAATTTCAACTGTCTCTTTCTGATTCTAAGTACTCCATCTTTATTACCTCAAGTCTTCTCTTCATATATGAATTTCCTCTAATATGAAATTAATGTATTTGCTGATAGAAGTGTTAATAACAAACAGTATTTAATACTGTCTTCTTAATTTACTTGTTAGGCAAAGCTATTAACACTTCTGTCAACAAATACAAGTTGGTTGAATCAGTCAGTGAAAGAGATAGAATTTCAGGGTCTGCAAGAATTTTAAAAAACTGTCTTACACTTTCCCTGGAACAAGAAATCACTTTGAATATTTACTAACTCTGATAATAAATAAGAACTGAATGTCAAGCTTGACAGGGATGGAATATTATTGCTTCTCTCAGTAATTAACCATTAACAACTTTGTTAGCTTTTTTTACAGCTAAGACTTTACTAAATATAAGTAATAAAAGTAAGTAGATAAAAATGGCAAACTAGAAAATATTTTAATTCACAAAGTTTATAAAAATTAAAGGTCAGTCTATTTTTTTTATTTTGATTATAGATTAGAAAATGAAAGACACTTTTAAAAATTGTAGATATTCTTTCTTTTACTTTTTTCTTCTGTGTTATTGATTAACACTTTGGCTGCTATTAATGCATATACATCTTTCTGAAACTTACATTACCTGTTGTTGACATCTACATATATGTTTTCAAAATGTGCCTATATGTTTTTATGAAATTTATATTGCCTGCAGTCAATGCATATATATATATATATATATATATATATATATATATATATATGAGGTATGGTGGAGTAATCGATAGCAGCTTGGATTGAGGAATTGGAGAGCTGAGTTTGAATTCCCGTCGAATCTATTACATTCACTTATGTGCTAATACCCTTGGGAAAGGTATGAATCCTCTTCTTCTCCCTCCAGCTATGGGTAAATAGCAAAACAGACTGGATTCTATAGCCTTGGATGGCAACTGGCCTAGGAGAAGGACAATTCTGAATTCAAAACCTGCGGAGATTCATTTTGGCATGTAGTGTATAAGGTTTCTGTACTCGGCCCTTCAAAAAGTATGGATGGTTCTGCACAAAACCTTCACCACTATAGTCACATCTCATGTGCTGGTGTTGGACTGTCGGTTTCCTAAGAATTGATCTGCTTGACCCACATATGTCAAATTCGACAGGAGAGTAGAGTATATATTATAATTATTATTTAAAAATATGTATTCATCACGCCATAGAAATTAACAAAACTTTAAATTTAGTTTAAGATTTAGGTTTTGGTGTTGAAACATGGTAATTTCTGTGTCACGATGAAAACATATTTTTAAATAATAATTATAATATTATGCTCTACTGTGTACCAACCACTCTTTTTAAAAATATATGCTAAAGTACCCTGGATTATAAATCTGACTGTTCTTTCTTTTTAATTTGATATATACGTCTTCAAGACACTGAAATGTAAACCCATAACATTATAAATTAACTAGCAGTTAGTGCTATTTCCAAACCTGTATAGACATATGGTAGTATATGATGCAATCTGTTTTGTAACATATTTTTATTTTACATTGAGGGAGGGTTCATTTAGCTTAGTCTGTACTACAACATATCTGACTGAATCCAAAATGGCAGTATTCATGAGAAAACACTGTCAGCATCTTTATAGTCATTTATTTCCAATAAATATCAATTGCCTATTTTTCAAAAGATAAGCTAGCACAACCAGGAAACAATGTTATAAAAATGCAGCAGTTTCAAATCGAAACAGTAGTTTTCTACTAGTTCAACTATTTTGTTCTGAATGGAACATTCGGAAAGTATCAACTCGACTGTTTCTGTCCCTTCATTCAATGTTATTAGTATTTCATTGATCAGTATTAAATATAGAAGAAGTATAGTCTCAATTAAACGACAGAAAAAGAAATTTTCAATTTCAAATTTGTTATTCAAAGTGACTGTAACCTTTCTACCTATCGCCTAGACCTTTAAGTAAAACTGCCATCTTGCATTTATGTTGTGCTGGTGTGTGTTCTCTATTCAGGCAGGTTGATAATTGTTTATATGTCAGGTGTCAAAAACACAGACAATCAAGTCTCTACCTGTAATTCACCTCGTGCTGTTACCTGACACTCTGGGAGTTCAATTGAGAGAATCAGGTTGAAACCTGAATCTCTGGAATTGCACTGCCATTAAATGTCATATATACATATAAATATATATAATTATTTATTCGAAAATTATAACATAAATATGTTATAAATCTTATATTGTGTGTGTGTGTGTGTGTGTGTGTGTGTGTGTGTGTGTGTGTGTGTAAATATAAACTTGTGTGAATGCTTATATCTGTGATATACCAACATGTTTGTCCACATCAATGCAGAAAGACAAAAAAATTAATTTCGTTTTTTTATTCATTGTAATTACAAAGCTAATAAAATACTTTTAATTTAGTATAGCAACTGATAGATCTTTTACATTGTTTATGTCAGTCGTCAGCAAATACTTTTTGTCATTAACCCCATCATGACCATTTCCAGGGATGACTTTGCCTCCAAAACTTTACATTTACTCATAGAGTCATATAACATCAGATACATTGAAAATATATTGTATTTTATATTAATTTGAAAATAGTAATAGGAACTTATAATTCTATATCATATTATTACAATTTTCTGCAAAAATATTCTCTTCACCCTTGGACAGTAACGATGAAAATATAGTATGAAGAATAAAAAAAAAATGAACTCAATTTGATCCAGATTTCCTCACAAAAAATACTTTTGGATTTGTTGCACATCAGTCACACCCTTGATTAGTTCTGACAAAATCTGGTTACCCACTTCATTACCCCTAGAAACATCAACTTTACTCTATCCAGAGTAATCTATTCCTCTTTGCTAACTTATACTCTTTGCTTACAGTTTATACTTACAAAAAAAATTTTTTTTTTTTATTTCATATGAAAATCTACTTATTGACAGACACTTTGTTATTTGTATATTACAGATTACTTAAAATGTCTATTTCTGTCATGAAAATAGAATTTGAGTTAATGTGGATAAATATGAATATTTTAAAGTCTGTATTGTTTGAATTGAATTTGCTATAAAGTAATGTTTCTTTTATTGCTGTCTCTATGAAAACGAGTTAATATCCTTAAGGAAATATCTATATGAATGTTCACTCAGGAAAGCAGTTTTTGACACTTTCTCAAAAATCAGGAGAAATATGTTGTTAATTATTAGAAAATTAAAATGTTTGTTAGCTGTAGGTTACTTCTGGAAAGATTTTTAATTAAGAGCAGAATTTTATTACAAATTATATTTCTAATATAAACATGCATAAATGTTTCAATAAAATTCTAAAAATGGGTAATTTCTTTCAAACAGCACATATATGCATACACACAGTGTTTGAAGAGAATTTACTTATTTTAAGGATAGAGATTTAAATAAATTGTTTTCAAACAATATATATTTTATAAACAAAATATATATGCATTTGAAATTAAATTTTGAGAATTTTATATAAATTAAAATTTAAGTTTAAATTAATTATAATTTAAGATTTATAAATAATGCCATATGATAATCAAATTATTTAATTTCTAAAATTCATAGAAAGTTTTTTAAAACCCAATAGTGTCATTTTTCTGATTCAATATATAAAACTGCACAAATGAACATACAAATGCACACAGAAATATATATTTCATATATGTGAATGTAAGTTCCTTTATACATATATTGTTATACATTTATTTGCAAATTAAATACACAATTGCACAACATGGATGCCCTTCTGTCTGTATGTATATTTGTCTACATAGGTTCAGGCATGCAATATATTTTTTTGTATTTCATGATTACCTCTCTTATGATTCTGCATGGGTTTATGCAAAGAAAACTAACTTTAAAATGTCACAAGCTTTTTAAAATAAATTGTTTGACTGTTGAAGAAATTTACCTCTTTAAAAAGAAAAAAGACTTTTTTTTTCCTTTAAATTTGCATTTTTGTTCCTGAAAGATTCCTTCTTATGTCTGTAGAGTTCAACATGAGGTCACCTACCAAGCAGTACCATGTCATGGACTCCTCACATAGATCAAATGGTATGAAAAATATCTCTAAAAATAAGACTTAAAACCTATTCCAAATTTTATGTACATATATCACATACTTTTTTTTTATGAATTTTGTTCTTTCCTGTCAGTGAGTAAAAAAAAAAAAAAAAAAAGAAAAAACTAAAAAAACAGTTAATTTTCCCCAAAGAAAGAGAGGGAGAGAAAATGAGAATTAAAATTCCCAAGAAAAATAAATATTTATAAATATTTTAAAACAAAACAAAATAAGAAAATATCTTAAAAAAAAAAAAAAACTGTCAGTAACAAAATCTAATTACATACAAAAATATGTTTAAAAATGCCTCCCGAATTTAAAATATTTTTCTGGTTTAAAACACCAATTCATTATAAACTGATCTGCATTTCCAATAATCTGAAATTATAAAAAATATCATGAATTAGCATTAAAGCTTATAGAAATTATGAATTTTATAAAATTTGATGTAGTCTTTATATCAAATTTTAAATTTAATTTTTTTCTGAAACTGATTTTCCAAATGGAGAGAAGAAAACAATTTTAACACAATGACACTCAAGTAAACATGGAGAGAAAAATGTTTAATACATCTAACAAGCAAAATAAACAAAAAGGTTTACTGATTGCAAAACTGTTGTTAAAACATTTAAAATTAGTTCTTTCTCCCCTTGGAATGTATTTATCTTGTGCAACCATTTAAAAATTGTTTTCAAGTAATTCTGTGAGTAATAAAGCTATCAAGAAATGATTGTGAGTCACATTTAAGAATATATTTCCAAAGATCTTTGATTTTTGAAGATTATATTTCACATGAAAAACAGGTTTTGAATACTTCACTTGAATGATATTTATTTTAAATTTTAATGCATAAGAAAAGGAGAAAAGACAAAATAAAAAAATGTCATTTTTTTTAGATTCAAAATTGTCATCATTGTTTATGATATCACTCCATTTTGACCAATTTATACATCAACTATCCCAGGAATATAATTATTACTTTAAATATAAGCAAAATTATAACACCTTTTATAATGTGTACAGTGTTTATGTCATAAAGTTCTCATTAAATCTTTTCAAAAACACCATTTTAACTCTAAGATTTTTCGAAATCATTATTCAGCCAGGTTTAAAAAATAGAAAAAGTGAATGTTATGTTTATAATACACTACTAAATGACTATATATTTCACCTAGAAATCAGCCTATACTTATATAAATATAGTATATTTCTTGGCATATGAAACCAATTTTTCTTCTTTTTTTTTTGCTGTTGTTTTCTGCCAGATATTAGAATTTCATAAATTTGAAATAAAGGTAGGAAAAGAAACTTTTTTTAACTGTGACTAATAGGAAATATGAGTGAAGTTCCAGGAACATTTCATGGACCATCCAACAATTCCCTGCTAAAATGTTGTGTGTATGTGTGTGTGGGTGTTGTGTGTGGAGTATAGTTTATATTATCCCAATCAAATCTGGTAAGTAACAAGAAAAGTGAGTAGAGAGGAAAGTGTAAAAAAAAAATGTTTTAGTAACTATACAAAAATAAATGTTAATTTTGTGTGTAAATCTTTGAGTATTTCATCTTTAATCAATTTATTTAATATTAGCTTTTCATGGTCTGACTTTAACAAAATTAAATACTTGAAGGAGAATTAGGGAAGAAAAAAGTAAAAACAAAAATGAATATAAAGCAGTTGTGTCATATAAAAAAATTAATGAACTTGCAAAAAGTATCTTTATAAGAAAAGTGAACAAATAGTTGCAGGCACATAAACAAGGTCAAAAAAGCAACAACTTTAAACAAATCAACTAAAAAGATAGAAATTGATAGAAAAATAAAAGGGGAAAAATACACAAGCAGAAATAAAGAGGAGAATCTCAGATAAAAAGAAAAAGTCAATAAAATAAGCAAACGAATAAAGTTCTTTGTATACTCATGTGAAGAAAGTGGTGTCTAGGGATATTGATTGTTTCAGGCAAGTTCTTTCCTCAATGGCTTTCCTATCTACAGAAATTTTATTTCTTTCACACACACATATACATACACACACACACACGGTAAATAAACTCACTTATAAATACACATAAACACATACATATCAACATTGTAAATAATCTATATAAATATACACCATATTTAAATTCTCATAAATGTATGCTAACAATATAAATGTATATTGTTAAATACAGAATATATAGATAGTTAAATGCATATGTTCATACCAGATATATATATATATATATATATATATATATATATATATATAGATAGATAGATAGATAGATAGCTGCTAGGTTGTGGAGTTTAAACGATGTACTTTTCATTAAAGACCACAGAACAATTTCTGTTAAGAAGTTTTCAATTATTTTTCTTGGTTTTTAAAAAATTTTGATTACTAGTTTAGAATTTATTTCCTCCTATTTTTTCTCAAGTTTTATCAAATTTGACCATCTTCACAGAGTATGGCTATTTTCAAGTAATATAATATCTATCTATCTATCTATCTATACATACATACATACATACATACATACATACATATATATATATATATTATGCAGTGTTACATTAGAACATGTACATACTCAATACAAAACTGTACATCTTGTTTCAACATTAAAAAAATATTTTTTAATGTTTCATCAGATGGGAAATCATGATGCTATTAATGAAACATTAAAAAATATTTTTTTAATGTTGAAACAAGATGTACAGTTTTGTATTGAGTATGTACATGTTCTAATGTAACACTGCATAATAAATAAATATTTATTGCTATTTTGCATTGAGCTGTGTTTTAAATTAATGTTTTGAATGCTGAAATCTTACATTTGGATGGATATATATATATATATATATATATATATATATATATATATATATATATATGTGTGTGTGTGAGGCATGATGAAAAAAGTGCTGGTTTAAATACAAAATTTCAAAACATTAAAAGCTTTAACCATAAAAACCAAACATTCATTATTTAGTTTAAAAACTCTCACATTAAATATATTTCATAAGTAAAAAAAAAATGACAAAACATCACATGTAAAAACACAATATTTGAAGAAAGCTGATACTTGAATGCCACAAAAATTCAATGCAATCCTATATACACAATTTTATTAAACTGCAAAAAACTTCTTTGATAATGGCTTATGAAAGTTGAACAGTCAGACACATATGCTCAAACTCAGCCTAAAAACCAGGAAAATGGTATATGTGTCTGTAAATATTCAAATATACATAGAACATATATCTTTAAAAACACAATATGTATAAAAACAAAAGAAGACTATTTTTACTAACATGTTTTGTCCTCTGATGGGCTTTATCAAGGCAAATGTGCCTTAATAAAGTCCATCAGAGAATAAAATGCATTGGTAAAGATTGGTTTTCCTTTTGTCTTTATTCATATTGTGTTTTTAAAGATAGATGTTTTACTGGACATCTAACCATACTGAGGAGCTGTGATACAGCAAAACAGTCTGTCTGTGGATGACTATATATATATATATATATATATATATATATATATATATAATGGCCTTACTGACACAAGATAGTAGTCATAAAAACTTATTAACTGTAGTAAATTCATTTCCTCTTTTAAAACAATTTTCTTTGTGGAATTATCTAACATTAAGCAAACACTTAGTAATAATGTCTTTCCTAATCACCTTGTTGATGAACAAACAGAATTATTTTTATTGACAAATTACTGTCATCAATGGTGCTCTAATTACTGAAAAAAATGCTAAAGCAATGAAAATTATAATTCAAACATATATAACTCCAAGAGACACTATAAATGACCTACAGGAGACATGATTAATGACCTAAGATTCATCATATACTACAAAATATTCAAAACTTTGTACCTTGTTTTTACCAATAAAGTTTATGTATACAGGTCGTCTGAAGTTATGAAAATCCCATAAATCTCAATAACTCAAATTTTAAAGAATTTAAATTTCAAAAACAAAACTTGAATTAAATTTTCAGGTTATTTCAACATGTTTTATTAAAGTTATTGCATTTATTATAAAAACTACAGTTTGAAGTTATGATACAAAACCAGAAAATCACTTTTTGCTTCAATAACCAATTAATAAATTCATCAACACTTGGTCAACACCTATAATAGAACAAATAACAAGCATATATGATAAATCATTGAAGTATTTACATCTTAATATAGCCAGCAATCTATTATTCATTAATTTTGTTAAATATTTTTACTTCAGTAAGTTCAATTTCCAATATGGTGGTTTTAATTACTTTCCATAGGTCTGCTTTGCTCTCATATTGTTTGCCACATTCACATAATTTCATCTTTACAATTAACCATAGATTTTCGATTGGATTCAGATTGAAACTTGATGATGGCCATTCCATTATCTTCTCTCCTGTAAATCTTTTACATTCAAAAAGATTCACATGTAACCTGAGATATGTGAGGAGCATTGTTGTGCATAAATATACACTTCACTTTAAAACTGTGAGGCTAGGACTTGTGCCAATCAAAAAAAGTCTTGTCCATGAAATCACAATAGGTAGCACTGTTCAGTTTAAATTCTGCATGGACTTTGAATGGTCCAACAATGGTTTAATCAACCATTCCAGCTTGTACCATCACACTGCCACCTCTTTGCTGCCTTCTTTTGGCCACAGGCACATTTGCATCAGATAAAATTATTAATTTAAATTTCAGAGGCCTTAGTTTAAAAATGCATAATAACTTCAGACTGCAGTTTTTATAATAAATAAATTTATATAATAAATCCAATAACTTTAATAAACATGTTGAAACTACCTAAATTTTAACTCAAATTTTATTTTGATGTCTAAATTTATCATTTAAAAATTTTCAAAGCAAATCTGAGTGTTGCAGCTTACATGATTTGCATAATAACCTCAAACACACTTTATATATATATATATATATATATATATATATATATATATATATATATATATATGAGATTAATTTAACTATAGATGTAGCAAGTTAACACAAATTTTTTTCAAAAGTGGCAGTAAAAAGTGCTTGAAAATAAATGGAGGGTAATGTTTAACTTTCATGCCTGCAAAAAAAATGAGTCAAAAAGATGATTATTGCCTTGACTCCACTATTACTGTATAGACTTTTGACTCCCTCAGCAATGTTTATTTACCATATTATAAAAATATATGAACCAAGTACAATGTGATATTTATTATTTATCATTTTATAAATAACTATGAAAAAAGTTTTTTGTTCAGTCTAATAAATAAATAGTATTTAATATCTTTGTTGTCATTCTCAAGAATAAAGAAAATGTATAAATCCACTTTCATATGTTTATGTCTTATAAAAATAATAATCATCACTTTTTAAAACAACATTGCTTGGAGGAGTCCAAAATGTAGACAGTAATAGCAGTGTCAAAAGAAAAACTCCCTTTGACACAGCATTTTTGTTTTTAGTACAAATGTTAAACATTGCCATATAAAGCTTGTATAAAATATAAAAAATGTTTTACATATATATATATATATATATATATATATATATATATATACACACACACATTTACACACACATATATGTGCATATGTATATATGAGTTGCCATGCTAATTTTCTTTCTATTGAAGCAATCTGCTCATCTATAAAGTTATTCCATTTCCCATTTCACACATCTTTCAAAATCATTCCACTATGTAATAAAACGGTCATTTTCTTACTTGCACTATTTACAATGTTCAGACTGTTATCCTCATCTTCGTTGCCATATTCACAGCATTTCAGCTATCCCAGTCTTCGTAAGGTGATTGGATTTTCAATCCAAACCCTTTATTTCATCCACCAGATTAGATTGTCTTAGTTCCATGTGCCATGACTCTTCCGGATATCTCAGTATCAGTTACTTCCCTTTAACTCAACTCTCCAAGTTTTTGTTCACCTCTGCTGTAGCCAGGTATTGAACTCACATCTCTTTGAGAAGAGGTGAACAAAAACTTAGAGATTTGAGTTCAAGAGAAATAAATGATACTGAGCTATCTGAAAGAGGCATGGCATGTGGAATTAAAACAATCTACCCCCAGTGGATGAAATAAAGTTTTTGTTTTGAAATTCCAATCAGCTGAAGATGTCTAGACTATTCAACAGCTGAAACATCATGAATATGGCAACAAAGATAAGGATAACAGTCCAAACATTGTAAATAGTGTAGATAATTACAATACCTCATCTCAGAAATATAGACAGTCATTTTCTTACTGATGTTTTTTTCATTTTGACCCTTCAACTTTTAAATATATATATTAAGATCTTGAATAAGTTCTTGCTGTTTTCCAACAGATGGCGTTCCCAGAATTGCGTGCATGTAGTTTCAGGTGGTAATGCATCTATAAGGAAGTACTATAAGCAAGCTTGAAATTCAGTGGATGTCATTTTGCCAAAGTGCAAACGACTTTGTTTTTTCATAGCATTAAACATGTCAGATTTTATGCCAAAGAAAGTGTGTTGTGAATTTTACTGCACTACTTTATTCAAAAGAAATCTGCAGCCAAAGCACACAGAATTCTTGTTGAGACTTATGGTAACCATGCTCTGTTGGAAACAACATGCAGAGATTGGTATAATAATGATTTTGAAGTTGAACATAAAGAATACTCTAGCACACCGAAAAAGTTTGAAGACAAAGAATTAGAGGCATTACTTCATGAAGACTCATGTCAAGTGCAAGCTGAACTTGCAGAATCATTAGGAGTTGATCACACAACAGTTTTGAAATGTTTGAAAGCATTAGGTATGATTCAAAAGTAAGGACATTTGGTGCCATACAAGTTGAAGCCGAGAGACATTAAATGGCATCTTGCCATATGGGAACAGGTGCTTCAACAGCAGAAAAGGAAAGGTTTTTTGCATCATATCATGTCCGGTGATGAAAAGTGGATACACTACAATAACTCTAAGCATAGAAGATCATGGGGTAAGCCTGGCCATGCATCAACACTGGCAGCAAAGCCAAATATACATGGTTCAAAGCTTCTGCTCTGCATTTGGTGGGATCAGCTGGGTGTAGTTTATTATGAGCTGCTCAAACTGACTGAAAACATCATGGGAGATCACTATCAATTACAATTGATGCAAATGAGCTGAGCATTGAATGAAAAAAAGTTGCTATATGATCATAGACATGATAAAGTGATTTTGCAACATGACAACACTAGGTAACATGTTGTAAAACCTAATTGGAAATGTTTAAATGGGAAATCTTACCTACCCGGCATATTCACCAGACATTGCCCCGTCTAATTACCACTTGTTTCAATTGATGGCACATGGCCTGGCTGAACAGCACTCCATTCTTATGAAGATGCCAAAAAAATGGGTCAACTTGTGGTTAGCCTCAAAAGACATGTCATTTTTCCTACATGGAATTCAGATGGTGCCAGAAAGATGGGGAAAAGTAGTGGCTAGCAATGGAGAATACCTTCAGTGACATGCTTCTTACTAATTTTTATAAATAAAACATTACTTTTCATGAAAAATCAGCAAGAATTTATTCAAGATCCTTACATATATATATATATATATATATATATATATATATATATATATATATATATACACACACACACTATAATATGCAGTATTGATAGATTAAGAATAAAATCAATAAAGGTTATCATTATTTACATTCAGACTATTGTCTTCATCTTTGTTGCTATCATCACACCATTTCAGCCATTGTTACTCTTCAAGTGTTTTTTGTTTTATGTAACCTTTAGGAAATATTTCAAACTGAACCTTTTATTTAATCTTCAGGGCAGATTGTCCATGTCTAGAGATATTTCATCTTGTTCTTATTTAGTGTAACCTAATGGATTAAAGTTTTGGTTTGTGAATTTGGTGACATAGTAATTGTGAGTTCAGTCCCAGAGCAGCCTTGGGCTCACTGGAATGGAAACAGGGAAAGCAACAACTGATCAATGCTAAATAAAAACTAGACAAAATATCCCTACACATGGACAGCAGAACCCCCATAGATTAAATAAAGTGTTCAGTTTGAAAATCTCTGAAGTTTATTCTGATTGACCAACACCTGATAAAGGTTGGGCATTCAACAGCTGAAACATTGTGATAGCAACAACAAAGATGAGGACAATAGTCCAAATGTAAATAAGAATAAAATATTTCTAGTTCTACAGATTCAGTCATGATAAAAATGGCAGTAAATGTTCTGAAAACTTCAACACAATTTGCATAAAAAGAAAGAAGGATAAAAAAAGTTATAGAGCAAAAGAATTATTGCATCCAAAGTTAGAGAACAAAATATTACAACAAAATTAACATCAATTTGTCATATTGTTCAAGGAAGAGTAGATTTTGTCCCAATGCTCTTGTATTTTTGGCCACAAGTCAGTCACTGTTGTTGGCTTCTTTGTCTTAGTATTCTCACTGACCTTTCAAATTTCCATTTGCAGTGACACCTAGACTTTGGGTGGGACATGCCATAACCTCCATGTTTTCAGCTTTATTTTACTGTTTTTTGCAGTAAGACAAAGGGCTTTGCATAAAGAGTGGCCCAAAGATGGAAGGTGCTCTCAGAGAAGGACAACATGCTGTTCAATAATAATCTTATACACTGCAATATTTTTTTGCCAAACATGTAGACTAAAACTCGTGCTACAGAAAACCCCTTACACCAATATGCCATCATAACTGGGTTTTTTTCACACATTTGGAAAGCAAACTCTTACCTTTGTGCTTGCCATTAAAGCCAACCAACTTAAACTTTCTTTCATTACTGAAGAACATTCTTGCCTAATTGTCATCAGACTGCACAATTTTTTGCAAAGGCTCGTCTAGCTTTCTGGTTCTTTTGCTGATGAAGGATTTGGTAACTGGAGAATATGCATGAGATAAATGGTGCAACACCATCTGCTGAAATAATTTCATATCAAATTCTTCAGTTGCCTGATGCAGTTTTTGAATTGCCCATTTCTGCCAACGGGTCAGTTTATGTGGTCACCTTGATGTTTCAGGTAACTTAAATTATCTGCTATCATCATATAGCTTAAATACTCTAAAAATTACACTCAGATCTACTAATTTGTTTGCAATAGCAGAAATTTTCATCCTTTGAGATTTTTGTGCAAGAAACCAATGTCTGAGTGATTCATCAACTTTGCAACAGCTTTCCATCAGGGTAGCATAAGAAACAGTGCTTCAAACGAATAAATTATATTTGTTTATATTGCAATGTTCCTATATTTTGTTGGGAATTATTCAACTTCATACAGAAATCATGCATAAATACAAATAACTGCTTATTCTATTCTTCTGAACTATAACTTTTCTCTATCATTTTGGTTCTTTTTATGATAATTTACCATAATGTAGAACAAGTTTGTTTAGAATATCTACTGCAGTTTTTATAAATGTAGAATTGGAATTTTTAAAAACTATTGTTCCGTACTATTGGATGCCACTGTACACAAGATGTTTGTTCACATTTTGTGTAGTGAGTCTAGCCAAAAACTTTTTAACACCCCTCATAATATCTACATGTATTTATATGTGTGGGTCTGTGTTCAGATGTATACATGTATTTATTAGATATAGTAGAAGAAATGTATTTTCAACATTTGTATGGAATTTCAACAGCAAGAATAAAAAATGGAAATAAAAGATGACAGACAATAAAGTAGTCAATAAGAAAACAATTGCAAAAACTACAGATATTTAACAATCTATTCAATTTGACATGGTGAATACACAAAAGATAAGTAGTGACAAAGCTGAAATGAGAGACGAAAACCTCATTTCTTTCAGAAAATAGCAATAGACAAAAAATGAATGAAAGCAAAAGGAAATTCTTTTTTGACTTAATGCTCAACAGTTTCAGTGGCTTTTTTAGTTTTAATATTATGACTTTCTTTACAGCTTGCCACTTCATGCAGAAATCATTGGCTACAAAACATTTGCAGCCAGAAAATATAATGAATGCATAAGAAAAATGCTGCAAGTTTTGCTTTTTTACTTTAACCTTTACCAAGGAAATCTGGAATATACATTTTAACTTCACAAGTAGAAAAAATTAATTTATGTTTTACTAATATAATTTTTCAAAATATAATGCAAATTAGAATTCAGAGTTAAAATTTTAAGCATATTTTCTATTAAAAAATTGTATAAAAGAAATATAGAAAAATATTTTAAAGAATTTTAAAGATTTTTATAAACTGATATACATTTCTTATAAAATCTGCCAAAATTTTCAATATTCAAAAAATACTTCAACATTTCACAAATTTCAATCTTTTTTTTTCTTTAAAAAACAATTTTCTTTACTAAAACTATGAGCAATTTCAAAACTGATTTACCAGAAGATTAAAAAATAAACTTTTTCCTTATTAATTGTTTGATAATTCATCGAATAATTACAATAAAATTTTTCTTTTTTGTGCCTTTGATTCAAAAATCAATATTCAATTTTAGTTTCAATTTCAAATTCTAATTTTAAAATAAATCCTTATAAATAAATTGAGAATAAAAACACATATTTCATCCTGTTAATTATGCTCTGTGTTTTTAATGAATAACTGAAGAAAAGAAAAATATTAAAAGCAAAATACTGTGGCATTTAATTACACAATTTATCAGCTATTTTCAGTTATAAGAAGATTATCTGAACACATATTCACATCCTTATTGTAATCAACCACCATCTTTTCACATTATTTTCATTCTTCTGTCATTTCCATCTGTCTGATATTGTCTTTCCAAGATTTAAAAACAAAAATTATTTCCTTCAAACTGGCAACAAGCTTTCGTTTTTAAAGAAAAATCTCTTGTAAAAGTTGCAGAATATGATATTTAAAGGTAACTGTAGAATTAACTGCCATTAAAATGTAAAATACAAGTATATGGAATTAAATATATCATCTGTTCTTATTGAAATTACTTTTTATTATTATTATTATAGACATTTTTATAAACTAAATAACAAAAAGCCAATGCTGTTTTTAGATATTTTTTACTAAATTATGGTTTTGTTTCAATTTTCCTTCAGAAATGTTTGGAAAATCATTCTACATTTGACAAAATTAAAAAATATATGCTTTTTTATTTATTGAAACAGAATTTTAATTTAAAACATAATTTTATGAAAACATTTTCCTGACATGCTAATTATACAAGATAGCTTTGAAATAATTGGCCAAAATCCTTATGAAATCTTAAAAGTATAAAATTTGTACTGAAAACCTTTTAGAATTATATTATTTAGATGTTTACTTTGTACTTTAATCATCTTTAATATACATACATTATATATGTTAGATGTATTGAGTTTTATTGTGTTACATATATTATATATATATATTACATGTTTTGAGAAATAAAGTGTACAGACTTAAAGCAAACATACTCTCTCTCTTTTTTATATGCACTAACCTCCATCAGGATTAAAGAGATATAATTTATTTTTCAAAGTGCCTGTCGTCATAACTTTGTAACATTTTAGTTTATTGTTTCTGTTATTTTAAATATGTTTTTCTTCCATAAAAATATTACTTTCAAAAGTTTTGATTCCTAAAAAATTGTCTCTCTATAAATTTAACATCAAACATAAAATATTCACATAAATTTACTATTAAAATCTACCAGTAAAACTAACAAAAATTGAATAAATGACTAAACTATTGATAAAAATAGTTAATAATAGTATGTAAACTCTCCCTCCATTCTGTTATAAAAAATAATGATATGAACAAAATTTCATTTTAGATTTTTTCTTTTTCTTCCTCCTTTCTTTCTTTTGTATTATTTTTATTTGTTGTTCTGTTGTTGTTGTTGTTGTTGTTGTTGTTAATTGTCATAGTCACTGTATTTTTCTTGTGATTCTCAAAACATTCATATCTATCATTTCCCCAACTTTATCATCATCATCATCAAATATTATTATAACAACATTATCATCACTACTTTTTAATACCATTGTCATCATTATTTCTATCATTAGATTCATTTATTTACATATCTGTTTATTAATTTGTGCTTAATGTTAAATTAGCTTAATTTTCTTTTTAATTTAATTTACTCACTTTCAACTATTTTCTTTATATTTTCTTTGGTTTATATTATTTAAATATTTATTATCATCAAAGAATTAATTTGGACCAATATCCCCATTTTTGTTGTTTTCACTAAAATATTTCAATTATTTTGCTCTGTTAGTGTTTTGTGAAACATTCTAAACATTTTTAGCTTTGTAACTGGACATCAAATCATTTATGCTGTTACTGTTCTAGAAAACAAATTAAGCAAAATTATAGTTAAATTAAAATTCAATTTGAAGTCTTTTAAAATCAGTTGACACAAGGCATGGCAAGAAGTACATATCAGAATTGTGTGATGAAAATCACAATGGTGGTAAAAGATAGTCAGGATTGATCCTTAGATATTAATTCCATTGATTAGGAAAGTAAAACTGACAAAATATAGTCTCAGTTAAATTTTATAAAAAAAACAAAAAACATAGAGAGAATAAATGATGCATCCCAATAAAAGTAAACTTTGATCAAAATAATATTTCCTTTTTTTTTTTTAATCTTCTAAAATCAATGCAATTTATCCTGCCTCTTTCAATCAGTTGTGTCTATCTGAGTCTTTTTTTTCTCCCAGAAAGCAACCATTTTTGGCAATTTTGTTTTGACAATAAATCTTTGTAGGCTTAATTTTTCTTTTATTTGTATTGTTTCACTACTGAGTAGACGTTCTATTAACTGATGAAGGAATCTCTAATTAATATTCTTTGCTCAATAATTATCAATTAAAAATAGGTTATAATCTATAATGAAATGATTACTATTAATAATACTCAGTAGGACTTTACTCGAACTTCATGCATACTGGAATTAAATAGAAATAGTTTAGTGATTTGAATTTTGATGAGAAAATGACAGTATGGCAAACATACAAGACAATTTGTAAAAAAAACGTTTTTGTTTTTTCAAACAGTATCATCAGGAAAACGGATTTTATTTCAACTTGCTCCTAGATGTTAAATTAATCAAATGAAATCAATAGAAATTAAAAATAAGAATAAGAAGTGATTTAAATTTATAGCAATCAGCAAACTTTACTTCAGAAGCAAGAGTTTAACAGATACAATTTATCAATGCCTCTAAAATATGTATCCCAGAATTCAAAGAAAAGAATATTCAAACATAAAAGGAAATTGAATTAATGTCAACTGAATTTAAATTAATAAAATCTAATTTAAAAAAAAAATACAGTTGAAAAATATACTCAAGCATTCATATAATTAGCATGAATCATATTCTGTCTTGCTAAATGTGGATTTAGTTGAAATAAAATCCATTTTTCTAATGATGAGGTTTGATGGGTTTCAAAACAAAAGTTTTTTTCCAAATTGTCTTTTATATTTACCAAATCATTCACTCTATGCCCAACAATCGAGTTTATTGCTCTCTATTCACTCAAGTCACAATTTTCCAAATTTCCTACAGTTTTTATAAATCTAACAACTAACAAGAGTCAGTCACTCATGATTGGAAATTGAAGTGTAATCCTCAAATTAATCAACTTAATTCTAATTTTTTTCTAAGATGTAAAAAAAATGTGGAGAAAATGCATTAATGGCTTTTGCACAGACCTTAAAGACTAAAAGTGTAAAATAAACATACTTTAAGACTAAAAATGTAATAAAATTTACTGATATTATAAAATCTAAGATAGGTAGAAATACTATTGAATTAATCAATTATAATACATTAAAGATTTATCTAATTTACAGAAGATAGCAGAACTAGGTTTATATTTTAGTCATGATGACTTTCTTCATCTGATGTGTTCATTGAAAAGTGATCACAAATCAAACATGTCCTTTTATTTTTCATAGATAAAAGGATTAGAAAAGAAAATTTCATCCAATGCATTATGTTATATATTTAATTGTTTTCATTTCTTTATAGCAATATTAGTAATGAATTAAAATTCTTGTAACCCCAAATCACATCTCTCCTCTACTCTCTCTATATATTATTTATATATCCAGTTATGGAGTAAATGTGGAGATAACTTGAATGTTGCAATGAAAAAACAAAAAATAAGATAGGAAAAATACTAGTCAGAAATTAACAGTAATGAAAATGCTTCATCTTGGACATTTAGAAAACTATATTATTTAAACACTCTTACAATTATATCTACATTTAAGTTTCCCTTACAATAAAGTTTTAAAACTCTTTTTAATCAATCATGCTTATTATCTTCATCTTATTTTATTAAATACATTTTCAATTTAACATCCTTCATTAGATTTTTTAAATTACTTATTTCCAAACTTTTATGTTCATAAGTAATTTTTACTTTAACTTAATTTGAAAACATTTTAACATAAATAGATATATAAAATTTTAAAAAGAAAATACATTTTTCTATTTATAGTAAATTTTTATGAGTGCAGTTTACTTAGCATACATTAAAAGAATTAAATAAAGATGTCATAACTTCTTGCTTTCTCTGGATATATATATATATATATATATATATATATATATATATATATATATATATATATATATATATATATGACATTTGCCTTGTAAAACTCATCAGAGGACAAAACACATTGACTAAGATAATATTTCCTTTTGTGTGTGTGTGTGTGCATATATATATATATATATATATACACACACACAAACACACACATCAACACTGGATGCATCTTTCATATTTGGTCTGAAGATCACATTAATGCATTCCTTTGATCAGACTGTCTATATCTATTTATAAATGTTCTCTTGCCAATATTGAGCACTCCTCCCCTATAAATTTGTCACATTTTAGACTATATATAATAACCGAGGGGAATTATTTGTTTTGTGTATTACAGTATTGTTAAATATTTTATCTAATTGTTATTCAAACAATTTTATGATGTTATAATTTTATGTTAATTAAAATTGTTTCATGAAGATGCGAATTATAAAAATATTTTGACAGCCTTCTCTACATTTCTGAGGCTACAGGGGATATGAACAAAAATAAATATTATGAAAAAAAAATTATTATTGGGAAAAGAACTTTTGAACTTATGATAAACTGGTGATAAGGACATGCAAAGCTTTTCATGAATAAGGGCAATATATTAGGTGACAACTTAGCTAAAATTAATATAAATATGCAAGAAATATTTCTTTCTAATTTATACTCTTAATTAAAAATTCATTTTCTCCTATTTTTAAATAATCTTGGAAAACCAAAATGTTTTTTATATTTTTAAAAAGATTTTTAAATTTAACCAGTTACATATGTTTTAGTACAAATAGATAGATATAGATAATTAGTAAACCTAATTTAGTTTGGTATAGAACTAAATGTGAAAAAGTGACAGCTAAAAAGATGGTATTGCACCAGTTTTCCTGTTTTGAAAATCAGCATTTTAAATCCTGGCTTTTACTTATGTTTGAGTAACACTTAAGACTGGTGCTGGGAAATATACAGCAAACACACATATAAAGCAACCATGAGTGTACGTCATCATAAATATAAACAAACATATGCACATATGCACATATCTGCACTTGTGTATTAATTATGATGGCCAGGGTGGATTATTTGTATACATATATATATATACAGACACATATGCACTCACATGAGGTAGGTACTGAAAAGTTTTCAACCTTACCAAGAAGAATGACCTCAAGTCATGAATCCTACATGCTATTCTACATATTCCATCCACAGTTCAACTCATTTGGCAGATCATTTCCAAAGTTTAATTTATAATTCCCTATAACATTTTGATAACCCATTATTGAAATACTGATTTATGCAAGCAAATAAGGTTAAGAACTTTTCAGAACCCCCTTTTATGTGTTTATAAACTTTGCTCTAGTAATCTGATAATTAAAATATATTAAATTATCAAGGCAATAAAATTTTCTTAATCTTTCTTTCTTTTCCATTTAAGATAATCTTTTAACAGCAACATGACAAAACAAAAGTAACAATAAAAAAAATACATTAAATAAATTTTAATGTTGTTTTTTTTTTTAAATAAATTTACCCTGACAAATGGCAATATTGTCATAATGTCATTTCTTTTTAAACAAAATTACAGGTATGCAACAGTCAATGGGGATTGGTTCAAGTCATAGTGGCCAGAACTCTTCAGGTATGAAATACCAAGACCAGCCTGGTGGGGACACCTTCTCTGATTTTGTCTCCCTTGTGTGCCAGGAGGCACAAAACTCACAAAATCAGGTAAGAATGTTTTCTCTGCAGTTCCTAAAGTTATACAAAAGTTTTGTAAATTGCATGTGTGAAAGTAGCTTTTGGTGTCCTCTCTATAAGCAACTTCTTTTTATGATCTTATCTTAGAATATTATTATAATTTTAACATGGAATGTAAATCTGCACTTGTGCAGAGAGTTTTCCCTTATCTACAAATCTTAGATAAGTTCTTGTCATCATTCCACAAGTTTACAAGAAAATGTTCATCTTGATTTGATTACTATGTTTTAGCTGATGAAGGCTGGAGAATATATCAGTCAAAACTTCATCATAAAATCAGCAAAGATGAAAACTAAACAAAAAAATTTTACAATTATCTTCCATGGTTACTATTTACTTAGTTTAATTTGGTAACTCAATTCATTAAAAAAAATAGCAATATTGACTTGAATAACCATTGCTCTATGGTAGCCATTAACAATAATCCAAAATTGACAGGAAACATTTTATTCATTATCTTTTTGTCTTTAGAAACAATCAGCTTATCTGAAGATGATTATAAAAACATTGACAAAAAAAACACAAGAATATTAAAACAAGAGCAATTAAGATAACTGCATTAATACTACTATGGAGAGAAAAACATAAGTTAAAACAAAGTAAAATGACAATGATAAAAACATTTACAAATGTAAAGCTCAATTTTTTAATTTGAAATTATTAAAAGACACAAGTTCTTGGAAGTTCATAAAACTCACTCAAATACAAAAGTTTTGCATTTATTATTTAACATATAAGTATTTTGTATTGGCAATTCAATAAAAAATATTTGTTTCCCCAGGGACGCTTCTAAATTGGTTATATTTTTTCTAGTATTTTTACATTCTCAAAACTTACATTTTGACCTGGTTTAAGCAGTTTTTTGTTCTGTTTTTAACTTCTTTTATTCCTTGTTGCTGGCTTAGAAATTAATTTCCTTCCTTTCAGTCAAATAGATTTAAATGCTTTTATCCACCCCTGTTTCCACTCATTACCTTCAAGCTACTTCATTCACATGCCCAAAGCCAATGATAGTTCAGGGCTTGTATCTCTATTTATAGAAGTAGAGACACAAATAAAAAATCCATACAAAACCTGTTGGTAAAACAAACCAGAATCAAACAGATGCAGCCATTGCAAAAACAAGTGAGTATACCTTGGAATATCTTCAATTAAATTCTGTCTGCCAATTCCATTTGTAGACCTCAAGAAAGATATTGCAAAAGACATTGACTCACTTTGCGATTAGTTGATGACTCTGGAGCAAATGAGAGTCAGACCCATTTCCTTGTTTGCTCGCTTGAATGATCAGCTGAAACGTATAAATCCCTTCCGCTTGTCGTCCTCACTCTCCAATACGCTGGTCTTTCATACTAAAAACTGAACAGGTTATTCATCTTGCATCTTACAATGGTCAGCTTTGTCTTAACAATGTCCCGGTTATGGTTAAGCCATAACTCAAAATTGAAATCAGTACACCTCAAGGAGAAAAAGAGAAGATGTATTAGACATGTTTAATGTTATTAATGGATGTAGAGTTATAAATTCGGCTGAGAGGTTTTTAGATGGGAATGGATCTGTGATCCAATAAATAAAGGATGTTGGCCCAGGATACTAGACAAATACTGGGACTTATCAAATATACAGAATAGCAAACATTTATTCACACCTACCCTTCTCAGTTAGTTCTTTGAAGAACTCCAGTTCATAAAATACTTATTAATATTTCAAAAGGAAAGTGGCATCATCATTAGTGTCTATGGACATTTATGGCTCAATATATGTTGTAGGCATCATATAGGAGTCATACTACAAGAGAGATTAATCTTTCAAATGTTGAAATATAACATGTTGACCGAGATTGAAACAACTGACAAGTGAGAAAGTGTCAAAGTTTTATGTAGTGCCAAGAATGAAAAAGAGTAAATATACAACATCTCACGTTATTAGCCACTTTAAATTTTCCTAGAATTTTAAAAGACTAATGAAAGGATTCATGGAAATATTTTCACAATTAGTATGCAGGATATTTCCCATAATATGTATGAATTATAATAGACTGCATGTCACACTTCCAACATGGCAACTGTTTTATGAATTTTACCAGATTTTCCAAGTTTCACTTTTTTAGCCAGTTTGCTGAAACTCCAAGAAGCATTCTGTTGAAATTAAAACTTATAATTTGGGAACATAAACATAAATTTATAAAGAGAAATGCTTTGAAAAGAAAATTGTAAGCCATGTAATTGATGAAGCAAAGAACATTTGAATAAAACAGTATTTGTATATTTTCTTGCTCATTTCATTTAATTTTCTTTATAGAGGCCTTTTAAAGATAACTGTGATCAGTCTCATATATTTTGCCACTTGATTTACAATTTGATACTTGTGTTTTTCAATATCTAAAACTTCCATAGCTAGACACAGATGGATTTTTATAACTTTTCTCTTGATCCAGAACATGGTTTGGCAGGATAAAATCCTCAATTTGTCCTTGTCAGAGTCATCTTGGATCCTCAACAAATTTCTTCACATTTTGGTGGTATCTAGTGATCATTTTTGCAAGTTCCAGTATTGTTTTACAGTTTACAAACTTTGAACTTATTAAACATTTGTCTTTAGCTGTCAAATCATCCTTAAAACCTATTTTAAAACTTCAAACTCAAAACATTGTTATTAATTTCAGATTTTAAAATTCAGAATATTTTATACAAATGGCTACTATTTACCTTACATCTGTGCAAAATGAATAGATTTTCTTACTAGCTGCATAGATAGTTGCCATCATTCAATAGATAAATCTTTTTTGATTCCAATAAGTACTTATTTTATATACTGATAAAATCTGTAATGGCTAATAATGAAAGATATGGTATAATAAAATATGAAGTGGTTAATGAGAGACACAGTGTTATAAAAGATTCTCACAAATAACAATTGCTAGCTTTCAAGAGTACTAGACTGACTGCAAGGGATTTTGGCTTCTTCTTTTTTTTTGCAATAGTTTAGAAACAGCTGAGTTAAGAAAAGTCAAAATGAATCTAGTGGAAATGTGAAATGAGATCCAAGATGATTTCAGAGCATCTATTACATTTGTTATTAAAAGAACAGCTCATGAATCATTTAAAATCCTGTGTCACAGGGATTCTTTGCTGAATTTTACTTGTGAACATTTATGGAAGTTTAATAATTTCTGAAAGAATCTTATTGGGTTAAACAAAATAACAATTGAACTTTTTGGTCACTACCTAGCTCATCATATATGGAGAAAAGATGGATATGGTTTTGATAGAAAAACACCACCTCTACATTTAAGTAGAAATGGAGGTCTAAGTGTTTGTGTGCATTTCTATTTCAATGGTACATGAGCGCCTTTCATGACAGAAAAACCCATGAATGAATTTATGCATTTCAGTATTTTGGAAGCTAATCTGTTCCCTTCAATGTAACAAGTGTAGAATGAAAAGTGATACATCTTTCAACATAGCAACTTAAAGTATACAGCTTGTATGTAACTTGCAAATGTTTTCTTCAGAACAATATAGATGTGCTTCAAAGGTAGAGTTAATCTCTAGAATCGAATCTAACTGAAACTTTATAGTGAAGCTTGAAAGATCAAATTCATCAGCAGAACCCCAGAAACATTAATGATTTGAAGGTCGTTTGCAAGGTAAAGTGGACAAACATTTCAAAAGAATATTCTAACAGTCTTGTAAAGAGTTACAAAAAACATGAGCAGTAATTACACACAAGTACTATGTAACTAAGTATTAAAATATGAAATTAATATGTCTGGATATTTTCCTTTGCACTTTTTGTTTGTATTTTATTCTGCATTATATGTTGGAAATATGTAACTTTTCTTAATAATTGTTACTTTTACATCAAAATACATCATCTATAAAAAGAATGTACAGTAAAAGTAAGCATCAGAAGTATTTTAAATATATATTGTCAAAATTCTTCAGAGAGAGGTTGAAATTTCTAAGACATATAAGCGCTAGAAGGACATATTGAAAGGACAGAAAAAGACATAATTTGGAGTTTTGTTACAAGCGTCTCTTATTTCAGTTACGCACATTCAACATAAAAATCTCTATAGATTGAATGAGAGATGAAATGTTAAAACATAGGCAGTTCTCAGGTAATTAACAATAAATATGTTTTCATTTTTTTTAATTCAATTTTCATGATCAACAAAGAGTAATGAATAACATCAGTTGATCATCCGAATTACAAATCTTTATAATCTTTTGTATGATGCCATTAAGCAGTACTTACCATTCTTTAATTATAAAATTTTGAAGAAAAATTCCGAAACGGCACCTTTTTAAAATCTTTATTTCTACTATATTAAAAATGAGGCAAGATTTTTAGGTTTATTTTGTCTTTGAAATATAAATTCAATTATTTTTATCATCTTTTTCAAAAATTACCAAATCTGGGAGATTATTAAAAACTTTAGCTGAAATAAGAAGAAAAAGAAATCTCAGAACAAAAACAAAGGGAGAGTGGAAAGAAAATGAAGAAAGGAAATAAGAAAATTAGGAAGAGGAAATAAAACAAGTCAAGGAATTGCAAAAAGAAAACTAAATGAAAGCCAAAGAAGAAAACTGAATGAAGAGCAAAGAAGAAAACTGAATGAAGAGCAAAGAAAAAAACTGAATGAAGAGCAAAGAAGAAGAAAAATGAATGAAGTGCAAAAAAGAAGAAAAATGAATGAAAGGCAAAGAAGAAAAATGAATGAAGAGCAAAGAAGAAAACTGAATGAAAGGCAAAGAAGAAGAAAATGAAGTAACTGTAAAAAGAAAATGACAAGTAGAAAAGTAAAGAAGACAAAATAAAATAATAGCAAAGAAAGAAATAATGAAAACAGAACAAAATAAAAATAAATGGAAAGCCAGGATGAAAATCAAAGGAAAAAGAAGGGAAAACAATGAAGGAAAATGAAGACCAAGTAAAGAAGAAAAAGAATGGAGAGCAAAGGTTAAAAATGAAGGAAGAACAATAAAGAAAAATGAAAATAAAGCAAAGAAGAAAATGAATGGAAAAGAGGGAGAAAAATCAATAACAAAATTAAAACTTAAATATTATAATTATGTTGATGTGTTTCATCAAAGGATAAACATGTAGAATATCTGTTATTCCTTTTTTATTTGTAAAATATTTTGATTGTTTCATCTCCCTCAGCAAATATGTGGCTTTCTCTGCTGTAGCTGGATAAATAACTCAATAAAATTGTTCCCTAGAACATACGTATAGACTAAATTTGAATGTCTCTTCTCACATAAATATATATGAGAGTCAAAAATAAAATCAATTCATAAATCTCTTTTGTGTGTGTGTGTATGTATATATATATATATATATATATATATATTTACAACAATAAGCTATATATATATCTAATATACTGCACAAATTTATATGAGAATATCTGTATTTTTCATTGTCTTAACATGTCATTTTTTATTGATGTATGTGTGCATGAGGAACTAAATATAAGAAAATACCAATATAATTTTGTATATAGAAACAAACAGACTAAAGCACTGAGAAAGGGAGAAAAATTAGTGTATAGTCTTAAATGTATTGCTATATATTGCAACAATTGCATCTATAGCATTAAAACTATTAATTTTAGCTTTTATATTCATTTGTTTATATCAATAAAAATTGATATAATTTATGATCATTGTGTGTATGTATGTATGTATGTATGTATATATGAATATATTTTTTAGCTTAAAGTTTTTTGGTTCAACCTATTTCCAAAAACCAAAATCCAACCAAATGACCAAACATCAGATTTCTGAGGGAAAGGCTTCTTGGTCAGGCTGAAAATTTTACATCTTGCCATCCTCCTCATATGTAGAATATAATTATAAAATGTTTTCATATGTTTATTATTGAATAAAAGAGAAAATGAGAGGAAAGTGAAATGATGAAGGGTATCCAAAACTTTTTCTTTTGATGAATAAAATTGAAGTTGCCAGTTTCTAAAATATAGCAGCTCCTGTCTACAACATGATAGGAATAATCAAGTTCAATTATTAAATATAGGAAAGGAATACACTCTCTACAAATAAAGAGAAAGTGAGAGTCAATATTTGAATGAGAGCATGTAAGAGAATGATAGAATAAGTATTAAAGAGACAAAAACCAGATACACAAAGAGAAAAATGAGAGAGATTGGGTAAAAGGAAAGTAGAAAAGATAAAAAAATAGGAAGGAGAGAGAGAATGATTAAGAAAAATAAAAAGAGAAAAGGAGAATGAGGGCAGGCGAAAGAGAGATCAAGATTCTGGATTATGACAAGTAAAGTCAATAAGAGAATTTATATGAAAAAGAACCAGTAAACAAGATAGAGCAAGAAGGCAATTACCAAATTTGAAAAGAAATGCACAAGAACATCAAATATAATTTGTACATGTTCAGTATTAAAATTGAATTCCTTCATTGTCTTTGCTATTGTATTTAATGCAGGGTGAACAGTTGCTGCTAAAAGTGAGCAAACTTACATTTTAGATGGAAAGGATTTTTTTTGTTTTTGCATGTGAGAATATATATATATATATATATATATATATATATATATATATATATATAATGTTATTTCCTCTCATTCCCTATGAAACATTGGACTCTTTTTAACACTGTATTCAGGACATGCTTATATATACATATATATATATATCTATATATATGGGATTAATACAAATATAACATTTGTCACTTAGCTGATTGATGTTACTTTCACTATCCCAATGCTAGAGTTTCATAGACGGACACTCCACTCTGTTAAAAGCTGCCTTATTGGGTGACATTTAAGCTAGCTCCTTGATTAAGCCTTCATCACAAGAGGTAGGTAGGAGTATATGTGGTAGGCAACAATAAACTACAGAAGAACTTGGAACTGATCACTGCATTTAAGTATTGTATTAATATTTAAGCCTACCTAAAATCATATAAAAAAATTGCTGAAAACAATCGCAGTAATGAAAACTTGGGAATCCCAAATTTCAGAATTGCAGGTCCAGATCCAGCCTGGAAAGTTTTTAATTTGCTAACAGAGTCGGCCTGATGCCAAAATGGTATGACATGTTAGGCTGCAGCCTCTGGGAGTAAAGTGTGACACAGTAACACACTAACATTATCATTTATTTTTTATATATATTTATATATATGTATAATATGCATATATATAAAATTTCTATATATATTATATATGCACAGTATTTATTGGGGAGCACTCAATATCAGTGATAGAGCTAACATATTTAGGTGTATGGATATGCGTTTGTAACCCTGGGTTTCACGCTTTTGCAATCATCAGACACTTGTCTGATAATCACAAAAATGTGAAACCCAGGGTTACAAACTCATATCCATACAACTATATATATATATATATACACACACACACACACACACACACACATGTAGAATAGATATGTTGGCTAATATGAAGGACAAATGATATATATATATATATATACATAAACACATATGTAGAATAGATAGGTTGGCTAATAACATGAAGGACAAACGAGATATATATATATATATATGCACACACACATATGTAGAATAGATAGGTTGAAGGACAAATGATTTATATATATATATATATATATATATATATATATATATATATATATATATATATACACACACACACACACAAAACACACTGAAAAGATTTTCAACCCAATCAAGCAGCCTTTTAAAAAGTTTTTGGTGTTATTTAGTCAAGGGATCAAGCTGGAATTTTTCAGCATCCTCTTGTATATGGAATTATTTATTTTGTGAGGCAGTCTTTCAAATTTATCATTGATCTTAAATAAAATATAAATATAATTTGCTATACTATTATATTGATTTATTGACAATATGATGAATAACACTTAAGTTGCATCTTATACCAGCAATTAAGTTATTTTGAAAATTTCTAATAGAAACTAATATTATAAGCTGAAATTCACAGGGTATAATTATCATACACAAGTCCTTCTCAATCCCTGTAAGGTATAGAACCATAGCTTCATCACACTAGTATTGCTGCTTCCATAGTAGGCGTTTTACAGAGTGGAGTTACCAGACCCATGCCCAACCAGTTTTAAATTGAGTTATCATTCTACTAGACTTGTTGCCAACCAAGGCTATAAAGTGCAGCCTTTCCTACTAGCTGGAAGGTATTTGCGCAAAAGTGAATGCAATGACTTCAGCTAGAATTTGAATTCACCATGCTAGTCACACTTTCTGTGACAATAAAGACTATACTACATGCACATCCATATTTATCCTCTAATGGTCAGTATATCCTGTTAATCTAACTAATATTGGTAGGTTCATACCAAATGTGGAAATATTGACTTGCATAATAAAATTTGATGTAGTGTATTAGAGAGTGTGAGACAAAACAATCGATATACTGATTTTGATGAATAAGTCTCATTGGGATAGCAAAAGATGCCTTCTAAAAGCTAAGTAAAGTATTAAGAAACAGAAAAATTTCATTAGAAAAACAAAACGAGTACTGAACTGTTGCGTAATATCAGTCCTCCTATAAGGCAGTGAATGCTGAACAATCATCTCACAGATGAAGACAAGACTTGAAGCAACAAAAATGTGGTTCTGCAGAAGGATGCTGGACCAAACATGTAAGCAACAACAAAGTTTTAGAGAAAATGCAAACAAAAAGGAAACTTATACTTAACATCAGGAAGAGACAGGTGAAATTTCTATGGCACTTAATAAGGAATGAGGGCTTGGAAAATTTGATACTCACAGGATTGTTTGAAAGCAAGAGGGACAGGAAAACAATGCATAACCTACCTGTAGAGCTTGAGTGAATGGATGGCATGGTTTAACAGGGATAACAAAAAGACAATTTATTAAGAGTTACAAAGAACAAGAAATTGTAGAGGGCCATGATCACCAACTTCTGAAGGGACATGGCACAGAAGAAGCAGCTGAAACAACTGGTAATTCCTCATATTGTTCTTTCAAGTCTTGCATCATTTTGGTGGGGGTAGGGAGTCTGAGTAAAATGCTTTTCTTTTCTCTTATTTTTTGTAGGACTTTATTTAAAAGTAAAATGTTTATTTTTTTTATGACCTCCATCTAAATTACCTCTCTAAAATCTAATAGGTAAAATATTACAAACACATACCTAATGATAAACGGATATGTTTGTCATTTTTATAATCAAATACCATTCTTGTTCTCTTTCATTAGATACATTTCTTGAGCCTTTTTCTTCAGAATTCACAAGGTATTTTCAAATACATGCGCTCAAACATTTTCATATATTAAATTGGTGGATACAATTTTGAGGATTTTGTAGAAGTTGTTCTCTTTGCTTTCAAGATGGCTACCATGGTAGATCCTTCTTTCAGGCTGTAGTCTGTAATGTAGTTATGGATTTATAGTCAGTTTGTCAATATTCTGTTTGCTTTGCCATAGGGAATTGCTTCCTGGTCACTGTTCACACCAAAGATCAATATACTCATTCCCAAGCAGAGTTTATTGTTATTGAATCTACAAATTGAGCAATACACAAAACATACTTAAGGGGAAAGCCTCTACCAACCAACCCTTGCCCAATTTATCTGCCTCTTCCTTCTCCTCCTTTTTCTCTTACCCCCTCCCAAAATTAGGGTTATGGGTAGGAACAGCATAAACATTAGAAAATTTATATCTTATTTGAAACAGACGGCAAAAATGGAATCATAGTAGACCTATGAATAGAAGAAAATATTGTGGAAGAGGGAAAAAAAATGGTGTAATTATTCATCATCATCTTTCTTCATTTTGTGCTTCTTTCTTCATTGGTTTAACCTTTTCCATGATTCATATTGGATTTTGTAAGCAGGTTCTTAAGTTGCCTAGTGAGGAACAAAGTCCTTGAGAATAGTTTCAAGATAAATTTGGGACCCACGACTCAATACAGATGCTCAAGGAAAACTGATTAAGTTTTATTGTAAATAAGTCTGAGTGAATAACATTTTACTTTATATTTTGCCTTATTATTTTAAAATCTTTTCTACCTTTTGGCCATACACAATAAATTTAGTTTTATAAAAAGAATTTAAGATGTCTTTTTTTACCAACAGTTAATTTTCAATCTTTAAAACCTACTGCCTCTAAATGACAAAGAAAATAGCACAAATATTAGTTACAAATATGAAATTTCTCATAATGTAAAGAATAAATGAATAATTACGCAAAAACACGGCTGGGGGAAAGGATTATTGCAATTAAAACACATCTTTTTATTCTGAAATTTCAAGTCATTTGAGTTGAGGAAACATCTTGTTCATTTTTTTGCTTCTTTGTTCATTCATAGACTGAGGCATTTATTTGATAAACATCACACATCCAACCTCATCACATCCTCCCTCACACCATGAAAAACTTGTCTTGGGTCTCTCCAGACCACCCACAAAAATTGTATGCCTTCAAGCCAAAGGTTAATCCTACCACATGATTATAAAAAATTTATAATTTAAATTTTAAAACAAAACTTAGATAAAATCAGTAAATTTTGAAACCCAAACCTAAGATCTTCTTCCTCCTCCTTCACCATCACTATCACCAGTCTTCATCTCAAACATTTTTCTACTTCTTCTTCTTTGATAATTTTCTCTTGTTCAGCCATGGGAATCTCGTGGCCTCTTCCTTTTGCCACCAAGTCAGAGAGTCGCCAAAATAAGATAGTTCCCTTTGAGCAGGATTACTGCTGGCAAATTGCCCAAATTCTCCAAAATCCCCTTCCCCTAAAATTCTTGCCAAGCACAATATACTTAAAATTTATCAAGATTATTAACAACAATAGAAAGAAAGATCCAAACATATGTTTATAATAGGTGACAAATTTAATTTTTTTTATTTTGCTTTCTCTCTCTTCATGACTCTCAAAAGTCAGGTCATAACTATTGTGAATCATCCATTGACCTTTCTAGGGATCTCCCAAGGGCTTGAAATTGTCATGACATTCATCATGTGGTATTCCAGAGGTTATTCAACATATTGATATTTATGTTAGTCTGGTAGATATTTTCTCTTGTGTAGAGTCTGTCTTGCGAGTATTAAATACTCTAAGCCTTCTTTCCTCATTACTTTTCCCTAAAATTACAGCTGTCTTTTGATGATTGTTATCAACAGATTTTTTTTAGTTCTTATTCTCCTTGGAAGTATGGTATTCTCATCATTCATCTGTTGAATTGCATTTCAGTTGTTTCAGGTTATATTTTTTTGTTTGTGATACAACTGTCCAGCATTCACTGTTATATAGGAGAGTAAGCATTACATAGCAATCTAGCACTCTTTTCATGCCTTTTTTTTAAATTGAATTCATCTCAAACAAGGCAATAAAGCCATTAAGACACAAGAGGTTACTGGGTGTGAAAGCATTACTAAAGAGCAAGAACAAAAGAAGAGTAATCAGGAGGACAGTAGAAATTGATTGACATTGCATTTAAATTTTTGAAGATCAGAGTTAGCTGGAAAGTATAGAATTGGAAGAGAGTTACACAAGTGAGAAGTATAGTACTGTGCTTAAATTCATAAAGTATAGGTACCCTGGGGAACAGTTACCATGGAAGTATTTATTGAAAAGGCACAGGGCGGCAACTTTATGGCAGTGGGAAAAGTGACTGAAGATCAGGACCAATAATATTGCTGATCCTTCTTTGAATTTTATCAAGGATCTCTTGATATATAGCATGAGAACCAAACCATATGTGGCAGCAATTTTCTAAATATGGTTGAATTGTAAGATAGTTTCAGGGGACAAAAAATATCTTGCATGACACAGTAAACTTTCTTAGCAGCTAACTTAGCAATGGATTCAATATAGTTTTTCCACTTCACTTCTATTGTTTTAGCTACTACAAGTGTCAGTTAGTTGAAATATAATCCAATTTTAAATTGTATACCCTTGAGAAAGGTATTAAGCAACTTCTTCTCTTCCCAGCTATGGGTTAAATAGTAAGAAAATCATTATCTCTAAAAAAATTCTCACAATCCCAAAATATGGTTTGGATTTAAATAACCACAAAAAGGTTGATAAACTGTAAAACTCAATCAATCTAAATCATAGTTTTCATATCTAAGTTAAAATCATACTAATTCTAACAACTTTTTATCAAAAATCTCTGAAAAATGTTTACACAATGCATAAATCATATACAAAATTGTGTTAGAGGTTTGCTTCATGAATGAGATAGTTGTGCAATAGGCACTTGCATCAGCAATTAGTGTTCAAGATCAGATAAAAGATTTGAAGTGGTTTTCAAGGCAGGCAAACCTTCCCCAATTAGAAATTTGGTGCAACACAATCTTTCTACTCTTATGCCAAATATGTATATTAAGTAAGCCAAGCTTAATAAATATACAAAGTTCCGTATTTTTTTTTTACAATGCTCACCTTGTACCAGGCCCAAGAGCCACTCTAGGTAGAGGGATACAGAGTAAGAGGAATAGTTTATGGGGATACGTTTGGAAGATAATGGTCAACCCTAGATTTTGAACAGGTTAAGATTGTAGTGATCAGTACCACAAAGCAGTGGTTCATGGGAAGAAGCTGCTCAAGTGGAAGTTATATTTCACCAATGAAATATGAAGGGATGGAGGGTGGTTTGCTACAAGTTGATGTCAACAGGCATTTTACAGAAGTGCACTCACATCCACACACCTATAAGTACTGAAGCAGATATACCGCTAGATAATTATAACAATCTCTGCACTTGATCTTTTATAGCTTAGATAGAGTTAATGAGCCCACAACTCAATAGATCTCTCTCTATCAAGGAGATAACAATTGATCCTTTTCATAATCGACAATCATTAATGACAATTAAATGGATGTATTAAAATCATCACAAGGATAGTTGTCATCTTCATCAATGGCTTCTGATTTGGTTCACTCATTTGCTCACTCTTGATCAAGGTCAACAACAATAAATTGCTCAATCAGGTTAACAACAATAAATATTATTTTGTTAAATAATGATGATGAATAGAAATTAAGAAATTATGCTAAAATGTTCTTTCAAAAGAACAAGTGACATTTAATGAACTAATCTCAAAGCTTCTCAAGTGAGCATCATCACTAAAACATGAAATTTTAATAAGTACGTTATTCTTTTACAAAGGGTAACATCTTAAAGATTGCATGTGTCATTTTACAAATAATAAAATAATAAGATCTGTCCTGAAATAATCCAGCCATTTAATAGTAGCAAAAAGGATACCTACCTAGGGTGAATGTATTTTAGTCCCCTTCAAATGCTACCCTTTCAACATTTTACATGTTTCCCAGCATGTCTTATTTTCAAAGTCCTCTTTTGGAATTACCATGTGTTGCCTCATTATATTCTCCTTAATTTCATCCATGTTGTTTCAACAGAGATTTTATTTTTGAAGAAGAAAAACCCAGAAGACAAAAGCCAAATCAGGACTGTAAAGGGGCTGTCAGATCTGGGTGACGTAATGTTTTGCAAAAGATGATCTCTTCATCTACTCATTCGGTCATTGTAAATACAATGATTATACAATACACAAGCTCATTTACTCATGTCTTACTATGACTTGAGTAATCTCTCAAAAGAGTATCTGTTCTCAGACGCAATGTCCTCTCTGACTGGCTACCAAGTTATCGAAAGGCCACATTCATGTATCTTAGATATTCAAAATAACTGGGTATGTTTCAGACAGAAATCATTTGTTTAATACAAAAGATAATGTTAATACTAAAAAGCATAACAAAAATATGATTATTGACCTATATGTGGCTGAAATAGTTAAATATCTCCTACATGTGGCAGAGGTCAGTATACAAGCCAAAGTAATAAAAGAAGAAATTGTATACAGATTTTCTAGTTAGCTATGTAGGCTCTCCAGATTGAAATCTTTATATCCTCTTTTAGTTTTCTATGCTAAGCTTAATAAATATCAAGGGAAATTAATTTCAATGTTTATTAATTTCATCCTCAGGCATTTATGTCATTATACACTATTTCAAAAATATTTATATGCCTGTGTGCCAGAGGTATTTAAAAACATTGGGTTTTGATATAAGTGATTTAAGGGTTCCAGCTTACACGTGTGAACAAGCATCATTGATTTTGTTCCTGTCAAGTTTGACTATAGAAATAATAGGCCTGGACTGGGTAAATTGGTTTTCCTAAAAACTCACCACTTCTGTTCTTTATCAAAAACTGCAGCATACCATTTATGAAACCTTTAATCGAGATCTTCTGGTATGACACAATCTTAACATAGAGGATAAAAATATAAAAAGTTGTCATAAGATAATTTTTTATTCCTAAATTCATGCTAATCAGCTAAAAAATAGTACAATCAAGTGAAATAAAAATAGAAGAAAGATTTTCAAACTAAGAATAAAATAAATGTAATAGTGAAAATACTTCATGTCAGAATATCAAAATCACTTGAGAGTTATCTATTTCTTATATATATATATATATATAATTCTAAAATTTCCTACAATCTAAAAAATGAATGATTCATAAATCACAATGTGGTTATCAATATGGAAAGTGGGATTAGTATGCCAAGGCTGTTGCATTTACTTTTGCACAAACACCATTGGCAAAACATATGAATCCATCTCTTCTTCTTCCAGCAAAGAATTAATAGCAAAGCAGATTGGGATCTCTGGCCTTGGTTGGCAACCAGTCTATGAGAAGGAAAACTCTGGATCAGGCTAACAACTACACCTTATATAACACTACTTGCTACAGAAAACAGAGTAGCAATGGTAGGACTGTGGCCCTATACTCCTCAGGGAAAGCTACAGGACTTAGATACATATATACCTGACCTTCACTATGTAGAATGCTGGATAATTCTGTTGGGTAGATTTTAAAAAGACAGTATCTTATATGCTACAAAATATGGAGTGAGCAAACAAAAGAACAGTCAGTGTAAAATTGATCTTTGTCAGGCTGTATCACCAGGACATCTGACTTCTATGATCCTACTGAGAAAATCTTGTCAGTAAAAGTGTGTATATGTGCATATGTTTATAAGAATATGATGACAGATTTTTAACTAGTCAAAATGAGAGAGATTACTCAACATTAATGTCTGTTTTACTGTAGCAAAGAAGAAAATAATAACTTACCTGCTAAACAAAATACCCATGTGTCACATGTAGTATCTGCCAAAAACAGCAACTAACCCAGACTGTTTTCAGTGCTCTTTCACATAGAGCCTAAAAACTTGTGCAATTTCTTTCTTTTCTTTTTTGACCACTTGTGGGAATTATATATTGAGTGTAAAATGCTCTTGTTTTTTTGCTTTTTGAGAGATGGAAGAGCATATTTTTTGTCTGCAACCCGGTAGCTCATTTCAAGGATTGTTTGAACTTTGGAATTTCAAAATTGCAATATCTTTCTGATAAAATTACATTTGCGAACTTGCCTATTCATATTGTTTGCTGACTAATCAGTAATACTTAGAATCAATTATGGAGACAAGAGTCAAGATGTGCAGATATTATTTAACTGACAAGTTAACAATCTGAATTAACACTTTTATATAAATATACATTTTTATTTACAAGATGCTCTCAGTAGATGTAATGGCAAGAGAACTTAGATGTCCCAGTGACATCAGCCTGGCAAAGGCCGGTGTTTCATTGACCATTCTTTTGTTTGCTCCTACTGGGTTCACATGGACAGTTACTACTGGGGTGATTTAATTACAACTCCCTGACATCTGTGTAAGCAGGGCTTTTACTCTAGTCTTTGGCACTCACATTAATCACCTCATATTCTACAGCTCATTTTACACTTGTGTTACTCTTTCTTTTCAGCTTTCTCTTTCCTTTCAATCTTTTTTTCTTTCTCATCTTCTTTATCTGTCACTTTTGGCTCTACTTTACACTGTCTCTTTTTGTTTAACTCTATTACTTTCTATCTCACTCTCATTTTCCTTTTTCGCTCTCCCTCTCTCATTTTTCTTTTCTCTCTCTCTCTCCTCTCATTTTACTTCTCTCTCTCATTTTACTTTTCTCTCTCTCTCATTTTCTTTTTTGCTCTCTCTTCTCTCATTTTCTTTTTCTCTCTCTCTCTCTCTCCTTTCTTTTTCTATCATGTTTTCAATAACTTGTTATAATTCTTTAACTTTCTATCTTTTCCCTCCCACTTTCACTTTTTCACTCTCTCCTTGGAGATTTCTATTTTCCTCATTAATCTTTATTATCTCCCCAAAAATGTAGCAATCTAAAAAGATTTTCTGGCTTTAAATAACCTGCAAAAGGTTGATAAGCCATAAAATACCAAATCAGTTAATCAAAATTCTATTTCTCTTCTTAGTTCATTCTTTGTCTCTTTCTTTTTATACTGGTTCCCATATGATCACTGAAGTTAAGCAACATCAAGCCTAGTCAGTACCTAGATGGGTGATTGCTTGGAAATGTCAGGTGTTGTAAGCTATGGATGTCTGATAATGGCACAGAATTGGAAATCATAGAGCTGAATTTCAATTCCAGTCAGGTTCATTATGCTCACTCACTGGAAAAGGTTGATAAGCTGTAAAAACAAATCAATAAATAGAAAAAAGCCTCTTTCTTTTTCTCCCACTCTTTATTACTTTTTCTCTTTAGATATTTCTTCTTGCCTCAATCTTTCTTTCTCTTTTTCTTTCCTTTTTGCATATCTCTCTCTCTTCCTCATATCTTGCTTTCATAGTTTCTTAATTTTTTTCTCTCTATTTATGTCCTTTTACTCTTCTTCTCTTTATTTTTATTCTCTCTCTCTCTCTCTCTCTTTTTCTCGGTTTTCCCCTACACTGAAATGCTATTCCCAACCTCTCTCACTTTTGTTCCTCCCTAGATCCACTTTGACCTTTTCCTTCCTTATTCTCCTCCCTAGCTTTCCCCTCTATTTTTCTACAATTTTCCCAATACTCTTTATAATAGCAAATTACAACAATCAGAAATTTTACAACTGCAATGCACCAATGTACAGTGCATCAGAGTTCATGGCCCAATGTGCAAAGATATACAGACAGACAAATCAACAGACAGACAGATTCAAGATAATCAGGGCAAAATGATAGGGAATTACAAACAACTGATGTTCCCAGTGTCTTAACACTGACCAGGACAACCAGTTGAACATTACTAATAACGGAAAAACACCATATTCAAATGCCTCATTTCTTGATAACATTTTTGTCTTTATTTTAGTCTGTAAAACTTTCAGAAAATTTTTTATGTAAAGCTTTTTAGCATATTTCTGTAGAGAAGAGTAAATTTTTATGATTTTATACAAACATAAGAAATGGGTGCTGAAAGTTTCAAAGTATTCAAAGAAACCATTCAACAAAATCTGATTGATCATTTGGTCAGATTTTGAAAAGTAGATCAGGCTAAGAACTTTTCAGAAAGTTTAAATATTATTGATATTATTTAACCAAACATGTTTGAGATAATTATTGCTGCTAAAATACATCTTATTTATTTTTACACACATGCACACACACACACACATATATATAGAGAGATACAAGTATGATACAAAACAATATAGATATATGCACATATACTTGCACATACATAAATATTTCTTTCTCAGGTGTTATAAAACAGTAAGACTATATCCAGCACCTGAAGATTGCAAGTCTGCATGAAACTCCGAGTTGTGCTATCACTGTTGGATATTATGTCTATTCACTAATAACAAGGAATGAGATTATTTTGAAAAATAATTATTTCTTGTGTAAGACAAATGCCTTTTTCATCATTAGACTATAGATTTAGTGATACGCAAATCAGTTTTTGAAATGAGAAGATTATTGTGGTGATTTAATCCTGAGGAATTAGATATTTTTCATCACTGCAATAATTTTCATGCTAATATTATACTGGCCACCATTTCTGATCACTCTCTATTACTGTCTTATTTTTGGACTCAAATGATAATCTATTTTGTTACAATGTTTCATTGAAAATTCCCTCATTGCTATCAAAACAAGTACAATTGTCATTTCTATGATAATTATTAAAGAGTATTTCAAGTATTATTTGACTTGCATGAAGTGTAAACACAACACATTACTGCAACCAGTCTATAATACTTACCATTTATTATTACTATAAATATTATTTTTAGCTGATACATGTTTGAGTCGACTTCTCTTTTTTTAAACAGTGTAATTGTCATCTTCTAGCCTGAGTTTTTGAGAGTCTTTTAATAACAAAAGTATGCCCTTTGGCTGAGTTCAAACATGTCTGTCAGTAGACATCAATTATACTCTGTTTTTATTTTAAAATTGTCTACTCAAACAAGTTCTATCCCCTAAATATAACATTTATAATAATAAGAAACAATGTTAGATTATAAATAAAAATCCATTAATCCCAAATAAATTACATATGTGTATGTGTGTGTGTGTGTGTAATGTTCTACATTAGGTTATCTTTCATACAATGTCTTAGTGGGGAGACAGAGTAAATACCTAGGTATCTTGCAATGATCCAAGCTTGTATGAAAGTTTTTGATTACTGTTGTTTGTTCTTTTTTACATTGCATTTTACTGATGATCATCCACTCCTGAGCCTTTTTTCAAGAGACAAATCACCACCTTTAAAATGCATAAACCAATTTTGGGTATACCATCAGATATTTCAATTCCTTCCACTTTCCGGATTCTATGAGCAGATTTGAGGCTTACTTTAAAATAGCGCCTTAAAATTAGCAGAATCTCAACTATTGCAGCTGCCATTATGAAAGATACAGTTAAACAGTATTGATACAATATATATTGTGGAGTCATAGATAGGCTTTGGATGTGTATATGAAATGAGATTTAGACTATAAAATGAAAATATTTTAATACATCTTAATATAACGAAGTACTCAAATTTAAAGTAAGAATATATGAACAATCTATAATTTGAGCCATAGATAGACTTTAGATATGTACATGAAATACTATTGCTATTTTACTTTGAAAATATTTTTTAATTGCAGAGTTTAAATCCTTCAATGAGCAGAAATCAATTATGGAGTATTTGCTATTAATTCTTAATAACAAAACTTAAAATCTACTTTTAATATGCAAAAGTAATTTTTATTTTTACTACTAAATTTATACTGTTTTTTTTGGGGGGGTGCAATTAAAACCAACATGAAAACTTTAAAGAAGGTACTTAAATTACTGTAATATAGTTTAAAACTTTTATAAAAAATATGTCCATGATGAATGCTACAATTTGTAATGTTTGGCACACCTACTTAGTTGAGATGAACAATCTAAAAATATATATTATTTTATATTGATATATGTTTGGGTAATATATGCAAAATATGAGAGATATATTAGGTGTACTCTCTTAGATATCAACAAATATATAATATGCTACAAAGCTTACATAAATAGGAACAGAAAGAGATATATAGAAGCTAAGAAAAAACAGACATTGTCTGGACGTCCTTGTAAGAAAAAAAGATAATAAAAAGAAAACCTATATTCATTAGTATCACCTTACAAGTTAATTTCTTATTCATGAATCTTTATTGAATTATAAAAGTGACTTCCTTTCTAGGTGATGTTACAGCTGTTAGCCTCTCTTTTCTGAAGGGATTTTCAATCACACCTCACTTAATTACTAAATATCTGTATGCAGGTGTATAGGTTTAAGGGATGGAAGATTATACTTACAACAACAGGTATTCTCCAAGATCATTCATAATTAAAACGTAAAATACTGTATATACCTGCAAAGACTTATTAGTCATATTCACAGTCATAAAACCTTGTTTATATATTCATGCATATAAGATCCATTGGGGATATGGATTGGATTTTGTGTTGGGTTGGCAACTGAATGATAGCCAGAAGTAATGGCATAACACGTCCATTAATCCAGACAAAAATTTCCATGAATGCCACAACACAGAAGCATGAATACTCAACTTAGTTTAAGATTTTTGTCTTGTTTTGCTTCGGCATAATTCCAAAAATGGCTGATAAGTGAGATGCAAGTATTGTTAGTGTCAAACTCATAAACACCTGTTTGTCTCAACTTATGCAAGAAAACGATTGACAACAATCTCAGTGTAACTGAACTATATGACATGATTGATATTGCTTTATCAAGGAGTATGTATTTTTGAATACTGCCAATTTGCAAATCTCACAAGTGATTGAAAATGATTTCAGTTCTCTAGAAATGTGGCCTTGTACCAGAATTGGCTAAATCCATCAAATATTTATTTGTTTCCCAATTTTAAAAAGAAACTAAAGTTTGATTTTAATTTTATGTCAACAACAATTTTAAGTAAGCAAGTATTATGATAAGTGTGAAAGATTAAAAAGCCTGAATAGAATGAAATCCTGGTTAATCAGATTTTATTCAATTATTATTTAAAAAAATCATTTATCCAGTCAGACTTTAGAAACGTATGTTAGAAATTTTATATTTAAAATATTTCTAGAAATGTTTCTTTTTTCAAATATTAATCAAGAATAAAATGTAGCACTTTTAGCATTATTAAATGTTATATAAAGTTAATCCAGAATAAGAAATAATGCATTTTTAGCATCCCTCTAGAGGTTTGATTCATAAGTTCCCAGTGACTTTTTTTGCTCAATGAAATCTTAAAAGTGTACTCAGCTCTTTATTGTGTGTGCATGTGTGTGTGTGTGTGTATACTCTTTAAGAAAAGAATAATTTTATTTTAGCCAAAAATTATGGTTGAATAAAAAAAAAATTCATTCAACATTGTTTATTATTCATGTTTAATCTGGGAAATGTGCAGATTAAACTAGAAAAGATATTGCAGAAAGTTAAAGTAACAATACCATAGATACAAACAGCTTTATGCTTGGAAATGAGGGGGTTAAGCTCAAGGAAAAGAACAATTTCAAAGACTTCAAAACTGGAAAATTAGAGAAACTTTTGAAGAAAGATACAACACAAAGAACATGGATTTGCAGAAACAGAAGTGAATCAATCAACTATAGTATGTTGTTTGCAAACCTGAGAAATAATTTGGAGGCTATGAAAACGGGTTTCATATGCCCATCAGTCAGTTTGTAAACATTTGTTTTCTCTACTTGTTCAACATAGAAAAATGCAATTTGGGGATAATTTAGTCATTCTTGATGTAAAATGAATTCATAAAAAGAATCCAAAATGAAAAAAATTGTCTATAATCAGGACAGTCATTTAACACTCAAACTAAGCAAAGTCTAGAAGGAAAAAATTCCCTGTATTTAATGGAATACAAAGGGATTTTTTTTATTACAAATTTTTGAAACCTGTATAAACTGTTATTATGCAATGCTACAGTGAATGACTGGCTGTTTTAAATGATACTGGACCAGAAGAAAAAAACTTTATTTGGAAATCAACTAGTGATTTTATTGTATAACAAAGCTTGTCCTTCTCTTTCAACTGCAACACATCAAATGATCTTGGATTTGGTATGGAAATTTCTTCTACATATTGTGTATTTTTTAAACCTGTCATCATTGAAGTAACACTTATTTTGCTCCAGGCAGCAATTCTTGTCTGGTCAGCAGTTCTGATAAATTCAAGATATTGACAAATCCATCAAAGAATTCCTTGAACCAAAACTGGAATCATTCTTCTGTGATGGAATATACAATTTATTTGAAATATAAGATCATACAAAATCATGAGAAACATTTTTATGATTGAATAATGATGATGTGAATTTATGTAAATAAGATTTTATCAAAAAATGTTGGCAATTTTACCATCAACCAGATATTTTAATATCATGTATGACCATTATATATGACTCAATATATTTTTTAAAAATGTCAAGTTTGCATTGTATACACAAGAGCATCAAGGGAAATTATTTTACACTCTTAGAAAAATTATCACTCACAACAAAGTTGTTAAATTTTTAATGATCAATAAGAAAAAAAAGGAAATCTTAAACAAGTTTTCTTTGAGTTTTGTGTATAAATCAGTATGTCCATAAGAAACACATAAAAGTGGGTCTATGCAAGGATTTGCAAGTGTGTCTATATTATTTATCTTTAAAGATTCTATCAGAGGTTTAACTCTATAATGATGCAACTTTCTTGTTAATATTAATTTTTTTAACTTTCAAATCGCATATTAACTTTGGTAATGAAAATTAATTTCATAAAATTTTGAAAAAAATAGTCTGAATTTCTTAAGAATTTGTGATGATTTAAAAATAGCATTAAACTATCAAGAAGTAAAGTCGTCAAAATACAAAGGGACATGATGAAATGCTTGCTTCATAGTTTAAGGGTAAATATAATGCACATAATTTACTAAAAGTTGAGCACATGGAAATTCCATGTTCTTACATGTAATCGGAAAATTGATCACAAAATAATTCACATTATTTTAACAGCCACTAAAATGAAATCTTGCTGCTTATTAGAAGCTGGTTTCTTTATTTACGTTTAACTCTCTCTCTCTCTCTCTCTCTCTCTCTCTCTCTCTCTCTCTCTCTCTCTCTCTCTCTCTCTCTCTCTCATGCAAAGGGAGATGAGTGATCATGGTTCTCCACGTCTTTCTGTCTTTTGATGCTCTTAGCAATATTTTCTCTTTCATGACTCCATCCTTTGTCTTTTTGCTACTTATTCCTGCATCCATTTGATCAAGATTATCAACCAGGTGATACACTGCTTTCCTTTGCTTCTCTTGTTTTTCCTGTACTCAGTGATTGTTAAATTCTCCAAGATTTATTTCCTCATTATGTGTACCAAAAATTTCAGCTATCTTTTTCTTAGCAGTAGTTTCTTTGTAGTTTCTATTCTTTTTAAAGATTTCTTCTTCTCAACATTCATTGCTAGAACCACATTTGAGTCTTGTCTTCATTTGTGATGAAATTATCCAGTATTCACTGACATAGGCATTATGTGACAGTTCAACACTCATTTATTTGTTTCTAATATTTTCAATCCCTTAATACCTTGCTTACTTTTTGAAAAGCATCTTTTGCTATTTCTATCTGCCTTCAGATTTTTATATCACATTTTTATCCCTTATCCGCTACCCAAATAACCGAATTTCTGCACCTGCTTGATTATGATGTCCTCAATACAAAACTCATAACTTGGGCTATCCTTTTTGCTCAAAACTTACTTCATTTCTTGCAGTTTATGTTTAATCTTTTCTTCTTGTTCTCTTCAACTATCATATATGATAATTCTTTCAGTTTTTCTTTTGAATCTGATATCAACACAATGTCATCTGTAGAGCAACTGTTGTTACAGTTGCATATTCTCTGAGAATCATCTTACTGTACTGGTCACACTTCTCTTAATTAATATTTTGGTCTAATTACTTAGCTCACTCTCTACCTGTATACAATTTGTTTATTATTATTATTATTATAGACAATATTCCTCATTAATAATATGTATTTGTCTTTGCTTTGCAGTCATTTTCTACTTACACTTTCACTTTCATCTATTTTGCAATAGTCTGGTTGAAGAAAACAAAAGATTTTTTTCATGATCTGGTTGTGACAAGTATATTTAAAAGTTACTCAAATTTTGGATTTTTTTTTTATGATCTGGTTGTGACAAGTATATTTAAAAGTTACTCAAATTTTGGATTTTTTTTTTTCATTTTTCATTGATTGCTATAGATTTTCTTTTTCACCCTAGTAAAATCATAAAGTGATTCACTCTATAATAAAGAAACTTAGTACAATAAAGTCAATGCATTCTGAAAAAGTTTTGGGATGCATTATACACAAATTAGCAAAGTAAAAACTAATATAAAGACAAATATTGTAAAGACAATTTATAATTCTGTTGGTTTGTTTTACCAAGTTTATCTTTACCTTTTTTGTGTTGGCATGTGAACATTGACCTTAAATCAAAAACTAAAAATGGGATCCATTTGTTTGTGCTTATTTATTAATTTTTTCAATTGTGTTTTTTTGCTTTCCTTTTTTTAAATTTCAGTCTAATCCCTCCACACCAACAGTGAAAAGCCCCACAAAATTACCGCAGTTTTTTTCTCCGGGTATGCTGCCTCCTCCACCACCTCCTCCACCAAATCTTGCCCGACCAGTTGCAATCCTGAAAACTTCTGATGGCCAGACAGTTGTCGGCAGCAATGCTTCCTCAGTGACCAGCTCAGCAAACAGTAAGTCTTTCTATTTTTTAATTCTGTATTTTTTTTTTTTTTGCTGTGATTCACTTGTTGTCTTGTCATAAATTCACACAGAAAAATACCGTTCATATTTTTTGATATTATGTTCACTCACATTTTTGGTTCAATATTTTGACCAGTACAATCTACAACCATCTTCAGCTATCCAGAATTTATGCAGCTATGTTAATAAAGTGCAAATGTATGGCTCACAAAGATGTTTGGCCATAGAGATTGAATTTTCTTTGCTAACTTTCAGACTTTAATTCTCTTCTCTTTATAAAACAACTTCTGAATTAAAAACAATTTCTAATGTCTTTAATATCAGTCAGTCTCATTAGAGTATAATTTAAAATAATTAATTGTTGTCTCCCATTAATGCAGTAAACATTATACATTTGTGCTTAAAAGAAGCTCTAAAGTATAAATAAACTAAATGTGATTTTGTTAATATTTCCATGTCTATTCACATTGATGACTTGCCCATGTTTTGAGGAACTATTTTCATTTTTATGGCGTAAAATTATCTAATGGATGACATTCAACAAAAAATAGCAATGGGCAAAATACAACTATGCCATGCACAAAAACTGCTGCATTCAAAAATATAAACTCAATATAAGGCACATTTTGGTAAGATATGCCCCTTAAAATTAAATAAATAAATCTATTTTTTAAGCTGAGAACTGAAAATGATCCGAAGGATTTACCACCAGAAAATAGAGTGGATGGACTGATCATTTTCTGGTTGTCAACAACCAGTAAATATGTCAACCAATTCCCTTAAAAAAAAAAAACATGGATATATCAAGTTACACCTGTGGTCATTTTTGTGATGACTTCATTACACACAACGAAATCTATAATATGCAATGGAACAGTACAATTAGATGATACTACTTTTATTTTAACCACTGTAATTAAGTTTTAAAGGAAATCTCGAATTGCCAAGAAGGATTGTGGTCATATAAGGGATTATTAAGAGGTAGCTGTATTCATAATTCATTTTGTTTGCTAATTCTAATAGTTCAGAAGATTAAGTGGCAAATGTCATGTCAATCCTTTTTGAGGATTGGTCGTATTTCTAGTGAAATAAGAGTCAAAATAGTTTTAATTGATTTTTAAAGTTTCTAATTTATTATGAATTTTAGTTAAGTTATAGTAAGGTCCATAATCTTTAATATATCATACTTACTTACATGAGTGCTTCATAATTAAAGTAATGTGTATTTAGCTTGAGGAATATAAAGTAGTAATTTAAGTTTGTAATTAACATGATGAATATTTAGTGAACTAGTTCAAGTTTGGCATAAGGCACTTAACAACAATTACTCTCAACAGCTTACAAGGTCACCATGCTAACCAATTTATCATGGTGAGTACTTTTTGAAAATAGTTGGATGCCACACTGGTTGAAATGTTATGCCAAAAATGATGAAGTTGGAGATAATTCCTTAAGGGTATTGATGTGTATCGTTTATTGTGTATCTATGTGTCTTATAGGATCATAGTTTTGATGAATGTGTATATCAATCATTACAAACAATTCAAGCAGTAAATTTTACTTCTACATCAAGATTTGCATTTTCTGCCATCAAAATTTTGAAGCAAAGTCAATACAGAACTCTTGGAGTTGGGAAATTACCAAATTCTTTTGTACAAAACTAACTTTCACCAAAAGTCATGTGCATAAAACAAATTCAATAAGAATATTTTCTGAGACTAGATTTTACAAAATTTTCCCTATTGTGATACAAATTTAATGTTGACTTTTTCCTTCTTTCTCTTTCTTGTCTCTCAAAGTTTGATTAACTTGAAGACTTGCTTTACAATTACTTTCTCAATCTTTCCAAAGAATATAAATATTGCCTGAAATTCTGAGATGACATCTTATTGTTAATCCATGAGGAGTTTGGAGCCTGACCCATTTATCAAAATTTGACCAAACATCAGATGATTTTTTTTAAGTACTCCTTTGTCAGGCTTATAATGTTTCAGCACTTTCTTGTATTCATCATTGTTGGTTCTCATTTAAGGAGTACATTCCAAAGACTGTATTATTTGTAAAAACAATGCAGGGATTAGTAAAAATATATTTAATTATATAGTTAAGTCCATTTACACTCAGTTGTTTTCTTTAACCAGTTTTCAACTACCACGGCCAGATTTGTTTGAATTATTCACTGTAAGACAAATTTGGTAGGATTTTTGTGTTAAATTATGTAATATTGTTCCAAAATGATAATAGGTCCCCCTCAATAAATTTTATTTAATTGTCCAATAAGGTAAGAATATTAGTTACATTGGTAATAAATTATCTCACTTTTCCTCTTTCCTTTGTTTTCTTTTGATCTGTACCTTTCAGCATCAGTACTCTAAAAACAAGATTTCTATATGTTTAGATAATCACTCTCACTTCTTTATCATTTTGAGTTGATAATTTAAGAATTATAAATATTTCATAATAATAATAATAATAATGATGATGAAGCCAGCCACAATCAATTTATAGTGTCCTTGTGAACTCCATGATCTTGCCAATGGCTGGATAGTATGTGTTATGCTAGGGCTATAGTTTTGAATTCAAAATGACACATTCCATACCTTTGGATATCTCAGTTTTAGTTAATTCACCTGGATAACTCAACTTCCCAAGATTTTATGGCCAGGTATTGAATTCTCAACTTTTTAGATCAAGTCACTTTTGGATCAATCAACCAACACTGGGCCATGTGTACATACAAATAGTGTAAATAAATGTAATGAGCTCAACTGGAATTCAAACTCAGCTTGACATTTTCTCATTCAGAAACCATTATACCAACTGCACTTTAGATTTAATATAAATGTATAATTCTTTAATAATAACAGTAATTTCATAATGATAATTTAATAACAATAAACATTTAATTGAATTGAATATTTAATAATGATTTTATAAGAATTGAATATTCAATAATGATTTTATAAGAATTGAATATTTAATAATGATTTTATAAGACTTTAACAGTTGATTATTTTGCAGTATTATCGTAACTCATACAATTATTTCATATTTAAGTCATTTTTGATATTTAATAATTATTTAATAATTTAATAAAAATATTTAATTTTTATATTAATATTATAACATTTTTTTATATTTGCTATTTAAAAGTAAATTTAATATTGAATCCGTAAAAATAATTAATAATAATAATAATATTTTAAGATTTGTGTATTTGCTTTAGTTTTTTATATAGTAAGTTTGTGACCAAGTAGTTAGAACATTAGTGTTAGTGACTGTGAGACCCAGATTTGAATCTCCCCATGGTTGATTTGTCAGGGAGGTGTCTTTGATAATATTGGCCAAGAAATATCATTCTGAGAAGTGAGAAGTACCTGAAAACAACACCACAGATTGATCTAAGCTTTGTGAGTAAAGTTGGGTAGGCAAAATTGTTTGGAAGCCATTGATGATTATGCTAGCATAAATATCACAAGTCATTGTGACCAAGGCTTTGAGTGTACTGGTCTAGTTCAACTACTAACCCTGCCAGATTATGCACTCTCTTCCAGAAACTGTAACTAAGGTATAACCCACATGTTAGTTCTGTGCATGTTGAAGAAACAAATATATACCTGAGTAGGCATTTGTACCAGGAATTAGCTGGTCACTCACATAGGTTCCATAGTTTCCTGAGACTGAGAGATGCCTACTATAAATATATAAATAATAAGAATTTACGCTTCTTTCGGATTATGAATAATATATTTCATTAGTTAAATTTCACTTAAAAGTTTAGAATTATACACTTTTTCAAAGCTTTTATAAAATTAATTTTGAAGGTGGAAAGCTTCTTAGAATGATGAAAATAACAAGCTTCACTAGCCTAACACTTGGGATTGACCTTCAGATAGCCCAATATTCAGTACAATGTTTTGCCTTCAAATGTAATTTTGTTATTTTTGTTTAACTATTTGCTAATTGTCTAATTAATGTCAATGAATAAAATCTCAATGTCAATAAATGTCAAGAATCTCCAACATAAAATTATATGTCAGGTCAAAAGGAATGCTGTGTCTTCATATTGAAACAGTAAGTGATGGTTCAATTTTTGGCTAATCATTTCCTTTTGACCCAACATGATTTAGAGGTTGAACTTGGTTGTTTAATAAAGTGTAAAGGTCAAGTAGCTGTTGCTGGATAAATACAAGTAAAATAGATTCATCTCAAGTTCTTCTCCAAGAAGGCACCACCAAAATGTTTATTGACTATTCTGCATCACATCTAAGACAGTTAAGATTGCCTTTACTCATAGTGACCCTAAACTGTACCCCTGGGGATAAATTCTAACAAAGGCTTCTCAGCATCATAAGTTTTAGATTAAATTATCAGCTGAAAATCTTCTTTGCTGGTATGTCTAAGACTACTAAATTTTAGGTTCCCTAAAACTCTGTTCCATTTAGATATGCTAAAATCTATTGTCCCAGTTAATTCACTAAAAAGTACAGATTTTGGTTTTCAAGAAGAAAGGGTTCTCCTGCTTGTAATGAGTTTGAGACTGATAAAATCACAATGCCTATGATGGCTAAATATTTATAACTAGTGTTGCTTTTTAAAAAACTAGTCCACATTTTAATGAGGAAACAAATGGACAACCTTAATGGAAATTATATGCCAAATAATAAAATTCTCTTTAATGAAATTTTGTCAATAAAAGAAATGTTAACTCATAAATGAAAGCCCTCTGTTCCTATTTACATTCTGCTTGCTAATATTTATACTTTCTATATTTTAAGAATGGACCTGGTTTAAGATTGAAATTTTCTTTCCAAGTTAAAAATATCATGCCAGCCAGTTCTTGTCTTTCCTGCAGCATAACTGTTGCCCAGAAATTTTCAGTAGATATTTAAAGTCACTTTTTTATTAAAGGGTTGTGTCCAGCTCTCAAATTTATATTATTGAATAATAAATTTTTGTAGCATAAATTTGAAAGGGATTTTATGTTAAATTATGTATTATTGTGACAAAATGATAGGTTCCCTCAATGAATTTTATTTAATTTCTTAATATGGCAAGAATATTAGTGCAACATTAGTAATAAATTAATCTTGGAGTTTTTCCTATTTTCTTTGTTGGTAACTGTGTAATATGAAGATGCTTTCTAAAATAAAGCTAATTTTGGTATCATTTTGCATTGATGTTATATTTGACTAGAATTTAAGGTAAACTAAATCTTATCTGAAATTGTTTAGTCACAGCCAAATATACTTGGATCACAATATGACACAAGCAGAAATTTTGTTTGCTCAAGTATAAAAAAAATATTAATACATCTCTTAGCACATGCTCACTTTTTAGTTGTTTAATATTTCTATCCACAAAACCAAGAATCTCAAATAACTCTTTTGTCATAACTGACAATATATTCCACATCTAACTATTGAATATCATTCCCATATAGAATTATCATACACATATACACATGTATTATACACACAAATGCTACCAAACAAGACAAATACATATGAGGTCTACTTAACCAATGAAAAACAAGCAACACAAAAACAAAAATACCAGAATTTTCTTTTCTCCATTATAATTGATGAATTTTAAATAAAAGCAAAATGTGTTAAATTTATAAACATTTCATATTTGTTCCTTATCTATCATTCTGTCAGATTATAATCCATATTTAGTCTATATATATATATATATATATATATATATATAGAGAGAGAGAGAGAGAGAGAGAGAGAGAGAGAGAGAGAGATAGATATTACAAATGTACAAGTAATTTTGAAAATGTACAAGTCTGTTTTGAAATGTTATACTTTCATAGCAAATGCTTACCTAATGCACCTTGAACAGGATTCACAAATAACCAGGAAATTTAGCTTTCTTAAATAGAATTTTTGGTGGTTGTGACTCATAATTCCTCTTAAAGCAACAAAGACATTTTTAGATTTTAGAAGTACTGTTAGCTTTCTTTTCAACAAGAAATGCAATTTTTAAGATACTATTTTGCTATCAAGATTACAGAAGATTGCAAGGTTAAAATCATAATTTGATCATCAATGTTTTTCGTTGCCTACAACTATGCATCTCATTTACAAGAAGATGTTTTTTGAGAAGAGGAGGGAATCTCTGCTAAACATGTGTTTCTTTTGGTTTCATTCTTTAAGAACGCTTATCTAAATCCACTTACTAATCTGTCCTTAACTTTTCATCTTTGGAGAGATTTACTTTGGTGAAAAGTTCTTCTTTCAACTGAAAGCATAGAAGCAGATGGAAAATTAACTTTTCAGTGATTTAGTCCAAACAGATGCCTTTGCATCTGTATCTGTATGTGTGTGTGTGTGTGCGTACATATATATATATATATATAGAGAGAGAGAGAGAGAGGGAGAGTGCAAGCAAGTGCAAGTCCAAGTCCAAGTCGGGCTTGACAAGGTATATAAAAAGACACATTGGGAGTGATTATGTTCAAAGTCAACTTCCACCACCCGGAGAAAATTTGACATGCCATATATATAACAAGAAATGCAGATCAATGGCTGACTTATGAGCCACTGTTGTTCACACAACAAATGAATGCAATGAGGTTAATTGATAGACTGGCCATGTCAGTGAAGGTCATACTCACTTTGTGAGTCAACAGCCACTATATATATATATATATATATATATATATATATATATTACACAAATGTCACCGAATACAAGGCCCAAGAGCCACTCAAGGTAGATGGTTACTGTATGGAGTTATATTAGCAAAGGACAAGCATTAGGAGTATAGAGCTGAAGTAGACTTTAGAAGAAACAGGAAACTGGATGATAGGCAAACCTATCTACTCTTTTATATATATATATATATATATATATATACGGGTTGATTTAACTTATATTCTTGTGTGCAGAAAATTTCTTGGTCTGACTCACCAGAAAATCTTGCAAAAATTGCAAAATAAGTGAAACAGATTTTTTGGGGATAGGCTTCTTGATTGGGCTGAGAACTTTCAGCACTTTCTCTTACGTCTGCCTGTCTCTCTGTATATATAGATTCATCAGGAGTCCTGAGAACAGCTTCATCAGATAATGACCATGCAGTCAGTGATAGATTTCTGGGTATATTATTTCAAATACAGATTTACCCTGAAATACCTCACAATATCACCAGACCTTGTTGGTTTTCCACTACAATATGATCATTAGAGATACAGCTTCTGATTAATGTTAGCCTCTTATTCCTTCTTTTCAATTTAATCATACACACTTCATGCAAACATACACATACACACATAAACTCACAAGCACAAACACCTAACCATGACATAAAAAAATAATCAAGTGGATATATACATTGACACGGTAAAAATGGTCAGCTCAATACAGTAAAAAGAGGCCAATCCGACATAAAGCAATTGAGTATGGTCAGAAAGGGGTCAGCATAAGACAAAGCAAACAATCACCAAGAAACTCTACACCACTTAAGAAAAAAGATACAAACAGATAACACCCATTAAGTGAAAAAAATTACATATACACACAAAGATAACAAAACTATACATGAATATGAAAATATTGAGAAGTAGCAGCATAGAAGCCAATAGCCCTGAAGAGCGAAGGCTTTACTACAATACACTCACAAAACTTCAACATTAGCAACTGAAATAACACCACTCAGTTAAGTGATAAGTTTTTCTACATTAATTATATATATATATATATTTAATTCCATATATAAGTCTCCAAAACTTTTGATTTTTTTATGCAATAATTTCATAATGATTGCTATAGATTTTAAAAAATAAGATATAATAAAATAATTGAGTGATGTGAACCCAAGGTTGGAATTTGTGGAAAAGTTGAATAGAGAGCAAACCAACAATTGAAAACATTGCCAAAATAAGAATTAAGACTTAGTTTAAAGAATGTCACAAAAAAGAATTTTGGAAAATGAAATCAGTAATAAACAAGAAAAATGGATTGACCAGCAAAGAAATACTCCAAGAAGCTTGTACTGTAAAGAGAGAAAAGATGTAGAATATTAAAAGATTGGCTAAAATATGGAAACAACTAAACTACCACCTTTAAGTAATGATCATAAAGAGAAACATGTCAGTTGGATGAACAAATACATATTTTCTCATCACTAATTTTTACTGATGAATGTAGAACCACATTGGATGAATCTGATAGCTGGAATAGAGGTTGGGTTCTTAATGGAAATAGTCAACCAACACAATTTAAAAGGGAACAGAGAGAAGGTGGAATAATATTGTGTACAAGTGTTATTGATCCCTTAAAAGTTGATGATGATGCCAAGATAAATGCAGAGAATTATTGACAAGTTCTTTGGCAAAATATTTTTGAGTGGTACATATCACAACTACAAACTTTAAGCTGAAGAGCATATTCCTGCGAGACAATGCTCCTTCACATTCTGCAGATCTGATTATTACCAACCTTGCTCCCAAAAATGTTTCAAAAACATCAATTTAAACGAATGGCTTCCCACCAGCCTTTCCAGATTAATCCAGCAAAAAATTTGTGATCCATTTTATATATATATATATATATATATATATATATATATATATATATATATATATATATATATATATATATGAGAATAGAAAACAGTATTAGAGCAGGGAAAATCTCTGGAAAGCAATAAAAATGGTACATTGTTGAAAGAGGAGAAAAATCAATGTTTGAAAGATTGATGAAGGTTGTAGAATGTCAAAGAATGTTAACATAAAATACATTTATTTATGAATAAAAATTTATGTTGCATTCTGCATAATAAAACTTGAAGTAATAAGTAATTATCAATAATTTTGATAAGGAAAGATTTTATTTATGGAAATTCACATGATATATTATTCATATAAATATATCTTGAATATTGTGCTAACATCAGTTGATTCATACCAACTTTATTGTGAAAACATTGACTTGCATAATAAAATCTCATATATATATATATATATATATATATATATATATATATATATATATGAGAGAGAGAAGGAAAGAAAACATGAAGATAGATCAATAAGTATATAGTCTTCATATTAAGTCCATTGGCAAGGAAGTAGATTATATTGAAAAATACAAATTTTTTTGTCTTCTATTATTAAGCTTGAGATTTATTGTCATACCTATGTCTGTATAATTATGAATATGTATGTACATATATTTGCATACAAAATTCTAGAGACATAAAACTGAGATTGATAGATAAACAACTTGTATACCATGAAAATTAATGGCTCAAATGAGTCTTTAAATGATAAAAAGACAATCCATGAAATTCTGAAGAAATCTTTGAGATCCTCAACAAATCCCAAGATAAATCAAATTCTAGTTTTGTTCTGCCATAAATTACATGAGAATATATAAACAATATAGAAAAGAAATAATTTCCATAATTAGATACAGACTCTTCTTCCTTCTGAGTTTTATCTCAAATATAATAAAATGTTTGTGGCTAATGTGTGAATCACGTTTTCTTAAAAAACTCTTGTTCTCATATCCAAAATGTTCTCAAATTTGCATTAAGCTTTATGAAGTTTTAAAGGAAAAATAATACTAAATTGTGTTTTCAAAATGTCTTTTTAATTCAAAGAAATCATTAATGTGTTAGTCTAAGCTAAATTTAAGAGAAGCCTGCATAGAAGAATTTAAGAAAATTAAAAAGGACAAGTTTTGTTATTTTAATGGTTAGTAAGGATAACATACAAATGTCAACTCAACAGTAACCTATTTTAGAATGTCTAAAAAAAAAAATCAAATAAAGGATTTAAACGCAAAGCAAGGGAAGTAACTCGAAGAAAATATTTAAAGTTCTTTCCCATGTAAGTCCAGTTTTATCAGTTATTCAACTGATGAGTTGAATTTTTTAATGATTTTTATCCTATTATACTAGTATAGTTGATATTGTACTTTCTTAAGCCATTAAATTTCATTATATTTAATGACAGAATTTTATTTCGTTTCATGGCGTTGATTAATATCCTTAAAATTTTTTTAAATATTTGTGTAATTTAGAATATTAGTAATAATAGTTTATGGGTATATAGATGTATAGTTATGTAAAAGTACTTTTTTTCATTTTGTCTGGCATAAGGCTACAAGTGTGAGTAGTAATGGTTACTATACATACACCTTTATAAATAGTATATGTACGGTTTTCATCAAATAAATTTGAAAATTATAGTTACTTTCAGGCCGCCTTGTTAAATTAATTACTTTTGATAATGTTACCCCAAAATCGAGAGTGATTAGCAACATGCTTTTCTCAGTGTATTTTATGATCTTTAAGAGCCAGAAAACAAGTTACTGAATTTTCGTTAATGCTGTATGGTGGATGATAGTGATACTGAAAAAAGGCAACACAAAAGTAGTATTGGCCCACCAGTGAAAATTTCACCTTTCACATCTTTTCCTAAGTTTAAAAGGGAATATATTTTTTTCAAAACGTGTTCTTTATTATTACAGAAAGTACAAAATGTCAAAGTATGAAGTTAGTAATTAGTGTTGCAGCCTTTGACTTGAATGATTGCCTCAATTTAATGTGGTATTGAATGAAACAACGTCCAGATTTCTCATTCGTAATTGTTTTCCATTCTTTGTGGTAGAAATCACAAAGCTCTTGGAAACTGTGTGGTTGTGTTTCTTTAGTTCCCACCACAATGTTTCAATTATATTGAGATCAGGACTTTGTGCTGGGGCCAGTCTTCCAAAAGTTGAACATCTTCATCTACAAGAAGACTTTTTGTAGCCCATAAAGTGTGGCAAGATGCACAGTCAAACTGAAAAAATTCTCCATCTTCATAGTCTGGCAGAAGATAGTAAACTAATATGGTTTTCACAGTTAAGGTTTCTATCAACATTTACTAATTCTCTTCTAGCATCACTTTTGATGCAACCGTGCACCAAATTTTACTGTCTTTGTTGTGTATCTTGCATTATTTCTTTCTCTCATTGGTCTTCTTACATGTTCTCTTGCATTAGAATGTAAGTCTATTTTGCTTTAAACAGTAAAAATTACTTCATAAAATCTTTGGTTAAGTATTGCAGATTCTCAATAGACTTAAGGTTCTGAGGTTCAAATAAATATGAGTTGATAAAATAGGTTCCCTGATCATATTAACCCTACTTGTTTGGCATTGCTTTTTCAAACCAAATGTATATTTGCTTTTTAAAGATCATTTTTGGAGATCTTCTTGCTTTTGTATTTCTCTTGTTTCTGTCCTTTATGTGGACATTTCTCTTTTTCCTGCGACTCAATTCAAATGTTGACTAATTTCAGTAGTGCTCTGATCTGGATGGTTTTATTTTTGCTAGGGTGTTTTTACATTGTTCACAGTGCTCCAACAATGATTGGCACAACTGTCATCCTCATGTACCATTAATTTCTTCATTTCTTTAATGAGGTTCAGATACTTATCCAGCTTTTTGTTTTCTTTCAATTTTATTCTGCAGTCTGCAAGAAAAACAAAATCCACTACCTGACATATTTTTTCCTTGTCCAATAATAAGGATTTGTATTCTGGCCTGAACTGAGGACCCAGAGAAATTAGCGCTATTAATTCTCTAAGACAAATTCTGGTTTGTGTGTGTGTGTGTGTGTGTGTGTGTGTGTGTGTGTGTGTGTGTGTGTGTGTGTGCGTGTGATTTGTATTGTTCCCAGTGGATCACCCTTGCTATTTAGTCATGCCTAACTGAGCATCTCTTTCTTCACCAATTTGCTGCATTTGCTTAGCATATGGTTGATTGTATCATCTCCATATTTCAGGCTATAATCTTCATCTTTCTTGTTTTTAACTCATTCTCTTTTTTGATTTTACTCTGATGTTTTTAAATCTGCTGATCTTCCAAAGTCATCCTGTACTTTCTTGTTCTCCATCTAACACAACTGAATGCAACATATACTTGAGGAAGGCTGAAGAATATATCAGACAATATGAGCCTAAAACAACAAGCAGGAAGATAATCAGTGAAAAATACTTCATCTCAGAACTTCAGGAAATAATTATAAATTTCTTCCCAAAATAATTTGATCACTCAATTGTTATTTTTTTTAAAATTAAATAAAATCTGAGAATAAAATTATTGAGATTTCATCTCTTTTTATGGTGAAAAGAACAGAAAAGAAAGATTTCAAAAAGTTTCATAGAACCATGTTACTAACATCAACTATCGTAAGACTACTGGATCCCTAAATCATGCAGTTCTTTATTAATTTCTCTTGATTAATTTAAATGGCTATCATTTTAATTTTCACACCAGGTGTTTGCTCACCTTCTAAAGACAAAGAATCCAATGCCTGTGAGAACTGAAGGTAACAGTAATAGTTCAAAGTTGTGATACAATGATAAAATTTGGGAATCAGACTCTTTATCTGTCAAAGACTTTCAGAAATAGATTTAAGATTTTCTGCAAAATTCAGAAGTATCATACTGAGTGAAAAATTTGGGATAAAAAAACAGATGAATGATATCCACACCATTGTTTTCTGTGTATTTAGTGACTGTCATTTGTAGTGTTTATATTTATAGTGAATTGCATTCAATTTATGATACATATTTTGTGTTTGTTGTCAAAAATGTCTCAAATATGTTGTTGTAAGAAAATGTCACATGTACAGTGGAAATTTTTTTTATTGATTATCTTGAAATTATTAACCAGTAATTGTTAGGAACTGACAATGAAGCCATTTAAAAAGCTGCATTTTTGTTTCGGTTCTAAATCAATTTTCAATCACATTTTGAATAAGGATTAAATTTCCACAGTACATTTTTAATTTGTTTCTAACAAACCAAATAAAGGTAAGGTGTGTTGTATCTACCATTGTTCTTTGAACTTTTTATTTATTTTTTGGTGTTTTCTAAACTTAAAAAAATTTTGGCAAAATTTTCCTCAGTCACACTTTTTAAATAAAAGAGCAGGTAATAAGCATTCCTTAAATTGAAAAAAAATTGCATTTCATATAAATCTAAATAGAAGTTACATTTGGGAAACAGATAGGATTTACATAATTCAGCTATTTGCCAACGCTAAAACTAAAATCTACATAAAAAATATCTAGACTCATTTTATATAAATCTTGATTTCTCAGCTGCTGTTTAAAAAAACATTTCTTCCCATAGAATGGCAGTAATAGATTTGATTAAATATCTAGAAGTGTATTTATATCAATGCTAAATCCACTGGAGAAAATATATTTTTGTTTGCAGTTTTTAAAAATAGAATGAAAAATGCAGTAATTTTTTTATTGAAACACAAAGATATACAAGATTAACAATATTCATGATAATTTTTAAATCAACATTAATGACAATAAAATTTGGCTATGAGAAATTATTCTAAATGTCCATTTATCAACATCATCATTATCATAGCCATGATTTTTATGTTTGTTGAGGACCAGGTGTAATCTCACACAAAGCAAAGTGGGTCCTGCCTGACAGAGGGTCTCAATTACCTCTCCACATATACCTGTCGACATACTTGTTATAATAATTTGAGACAAGGTTTTACAAGGACAGATGCTCTTCCTGAGGCCCAACTCAGACATTCACAGTAGTTCTAGTATACTGTTTTTATAGAGGCCATATATATACACACACACACACACACACACACACACACACATGTTGGCTATTGGTTCCTATAAGAAGTGACTTGTTTTTTGTCCTGTGGAGTGACATACCACTTTCAACACCAGCAGAAATCTATTGAGAGAACTGGTTTAGACAGCAACTACCCATCCATGCAACAGGTTGTACTGGATTACACGTTGCTAGTAGCAAGCTTAAGCTTAACCATATATATATATATATATATATATATATATATATATATATGGTTTGACAACCACAACATTATCAAGACAATATCCTACACCATAAAAATAATAAACAAAATTCTCAAAGCCCTCTCTATTAAAATCAACCAACCAACACTGAACAAAATTTATTATGAGCATAGCAGCAATGTTTTGAAATGCATTTGACCAACATTTAATGCGATTTTGCATTTCTGCCTAGTCCCCTTACATTGGGACGTTTCTTTTTTTTAAAAAAGCGACATAGCTACAACTAATAAATTTAAAATAATTATAACAGAGTACATTCTTGCATGTTTTTAAAAATCACTATCTCAACAATCACAGGTACAATAAGTCTGTCTTTGCAATACACCCCTGAGGATGATCTCAGAGGAGACGGAAAGTACTCGAGTAAGAAAAAACTGTGGTGCCTTCTTTGATGAATTTCAACTTAACATCAACAAACTGATTAGAGAACTAGAAAGAATTATTATAAAAATAGACATATGTCTATATTATTTAATGAAACATGTTCGAATATATATATATATATATATATATATATATATATATATATATATATATATATATATATATATACATATATATATATTAACCAAAACATCAAGAAAGAAAAAATCAACTTCCTTTTCCTGTGTAAATTTTAAAGCTGGATACATATTATCAAGGGACACTAGAAATTTTTGTCTCTTCAATAACGAGATTGAAGCGGACTAATTTCTTGTGTCCCTTAATAATGTACATCCAGTTTTAAAATCTACACAGGTAAAGGAAGTTGATTCATCTCTTCCTTTTCTTGATGCTTTCATTAACAGATCTTTGTTGGGTTTTGATACTTCTGTTTACCGTAAACCAACATTTACTGGTTTATATACCTGTTGGGATTCTTTATGTCCCATGAAATGTAAATAAATATATATATATATATATATATATAGTACACAATGATTTTCCCACCATGACTGATACAATATCTACTTTAGAAACTATAACATCTCTATTTTACTTATAGAAGAGTTTATTTTCTTTTTTTAATTGTGTGCATTCTTAGAAAAGTTGATGCTCACAGGACAGAAGAAATCAACACGTAATCTACCTAGTGGGCTTGAATAAGTGAATGGCATAAAAAGATTTAAAAGAATTAAGAAAAAGACAAAATTTATTTAAGAGCTACAAAGGACAGGAAACTTTGGAGAACCAGGGTCACCAAATGTCCTGAAGGGACACAGCACATAGAAAAAGAAGAATGCACTTAGTGACATGCAAAATTTGCATCTTGGAACTTGGTATTTGCCATTCTGGGAAAAGAATTTAAGTACAAAACACTTTCCATCAATCATTGCCAGAAAAGTTGTTAATGAAAGCTCAGTTGTGGCTGCAATATTTCCACTGAATGGGAGTGTTTACCAGGAGTAGGGATCTTCCGAAAGGTGTCAAAAAGAAAACTTGAAAGTGTAAGGTTATGGAGACAATTTCCATGTCTGCATGAGGTTGGAATCTGAACTGACTGCAGAATGGCATCATTCCAACATGTAAAGTGGTGATGCAAGATCTCCTGCCATTAATAGGTGCAGTCAAAAATACTATTTTGATTGGTTATTGCCATACCAAGAAAATGATCCCTGTTTAAATACTTGTACATACACTCATACATAAATATATTATTTTTTTATGGATACTCTTATTCAAATAGAAGCTCTGTTTTTTAATCAGACAATACTTTTTATTCAACTACATCAAGATTAGTAGAATATTCAGGCCAGGAGATGTAGTTGTATAAAAAAAATACTGTTTAATTAAAAAACAGAGCTTCTATCCAAATATGACTATTCAAAAAAAAACAAAAATAAGGTTTAAACAAAATAAATTAAAAATAACAATGTCAGATTAAATCCACTTCCTAAAAATACATTTATGAATCTAGAAAGAAATAATATGAAATTTGTTCAATACTTGTTATGATCTGATAAAATAATATTCAAATAGATATTCATTGGCTGATAACAAAAAAAAAATTATAAATCTCAACCTGCATTAAAAAAAAACATGATATTGTTAAGAAAGTGGAATATAATGCATTGCTGTTAAAACTTGTAGCCCATTGCATTTGGAAGAGGCAAGATGAAATTCACATCTCACATCCAAACTTCACTCAGCTGAAGATTGTTCAATAGAAACACCTACCTTGGTGTAATTTCACTGTTCATTGTAGTGAATTGAACTCTCAGTGGATGTCTCACTGTTCTAACCTTGTGCCAGAGTAAGTTTAGTAAATAAAAAAGGCAACTTTGTGGCTGAGATAGCATGAGTTGGCATTTGATTCCAGATAAAAGTCAGGAACTTCAAATACTAATATTTCTAGGTTGGCAAACCCTTCCTACTTAGAGGATTAGTGCATCACAATCTTTCTTCACTGCATTTCTCTCTTGTACCAAGCTAAATTAAGCATATATATAAAAAAAGTAATCTTATTTTAATTATTGATAAATCATTTTTTTCAGTTAGAAGTAAAAAATATTTTCCAATTTTTAACCAAATTAAAAAGAAAAAAACCTTTCTAGATAAATAAACTAAACTGACAAATTTCCTGAGTGTTATTTCAAATATTAGCATCTAAATAGTCATGATTAAATACATCATTGCATTCATGTTACTGTTTAAAATATACTCTCTATAATTACATAAAAATATCTATTTTCTTGTCAGATGGATTCCTTTTTCTACAAATTGTCTAGATAAATATCCTCTTTCTTATTAGTCTACATTTTAGCCTATGCATTCTTCAGCCTTCCTTAGTTGTAGTATTTATCTGATAAAAAGGCAATTCTAATAACACTGAGTTCTATGTTCAAGAGTTAGAAATTGCTGCAACTAGTGTCAATTCTCTTCTTTTTTTAAAATTGACATTGCCTGAAGAAATCTCTAACCAACATAAATAGAACTATCAGTAGTAGAAAGCTCTTTTTACAAAATGAATTATATACCTACAGAAAGGCAGGAAATGTATCTACTGAAATGTTATGGTAAAATAAATAAAGATGAGAGTATTCATTTGAAGAACTTGTAGAATAATGATGACTCATTTCAAAATTTAAGACAAAATGATTCCTGTTTTTGAGTAATCATTAAAATTTTCAGGGAATTCTTCTTACTTGCTCTGAGCATGACATGTTTGAAAGCTTTCAGTATTGTGTTACAGCTAATAACAATGACACATTCAATCCATATTTCAATGGTAACATATCATGTGTAAATGGTCATAATGATGATTGTATCTTAGCTGAAACATTCAACAAACGGGAACAGAATCGGTAGTTTTGCAATTCTAATTTCTAGAAAACACAACTTCTCAAGAAATATATAAAGTTTTGGCACTGTTTGACTAATTTCACTTTTATTTTCAAATTATAATTCAAGAAAAGTGATTAAAACTATGTGTAAATTTAACGAAAATTTGAGATTATCAATTCAAATGTGATTTCTTAAAAAAAATATAGTTTAAAAAATTCAGAGAAACATTTTACTTATTTCAGAAATTTGTTTTTAATGAAAATATAAGTTACAGAAAACAAAAATATACATTCTATATAGAAAAAAATCATATTAAATATATTTATAGATATATAGATATACATATATTAGTAGTCACAGAATTACATTAATAGAGTTTTTCATCCCAACAGAAACATTTATGGATCAATGGATTGCAAAGTAATATACAAAAATTGAATCATGTTATTTTAGAGGAGTACAGAAAATATTATACACACTTTGTGTAAGTAGTTTAAAAAAAGCATATTAATATATATTTTGATTTAGAAAAGACAGAAATAATAAACATTCACTGATTAAATTTGTTTTCTTTATCATTCAAAATTCATTTTAGAATGGTTAATTATTTTTGGAGTATGAATCTTGAAAATGTGGCCCTTGATTTAGGCCAACCTAAATCTTAAGAATTAATTTGCAAAGAAAGAAATGCTGATAATTCTGTCCCCGGTTTTGATTGTAGCCACAAAAATAATCTGTCTAGCAGGTTATATTGCTTCCTAGAAGATCCAAATCTTACAGGTAAGTCCAATATCCTTTTTAACCCAGTCATCAAAGACAAAGCTGGAAAGGAACAAACATATTACCCTGCCATTGCTACCATAAGAGGATCCAAACCATCTTCACCTTGTTCTCCAAGAACATTTATTTTTACTCTTCAATGTTACTAAAATGTATCATGCTAAAACAATTGTTTTCACTTTACAAGACAGACAAATGAAATAAAGTCAAGAGAAGGAGAAAAAAAAACTGCCATATTTACAAATGAATAATTCCCAGAAAGAATAGATAACAAATATAGTCTTGCAAGTTCATTCCAGAGAATTACAAAGTGGCACAATCTTTTGACCATTATGATTTTGAAGCTCCAAATTCTGAATATTACTGAATTTTTATTGTTATAAACTTCTGGTTAAGGATCTTTGAAATATAAAAAAATCAACTTTGTTTCTGTGACTTAGATAATTAGATAACTTGGAACTTCTCAATCCAGTCATTATTATAATTGTCAGTATTTATTATATCCAGAAGTGAAGACTGTATATTTATAGATATTGCAGTTCATTTTGTAATCTGATCTGCACTTAAATGGCTGCAATGTGCAGTAGAAATCATTGCAGCAAATACTGCAACATATTACACTATGTACTTTGCAACAGTGTAATGTGTATCAAAAGTAAATATTAAGTTGTAAATTCCTTCTTTATTACTCTGTAGTGTACGTTTCCATGATGCCTATTCCAGTAAATGTATATCTGTTGTTTGTTTGGGACACTTGGGTTTTGTTCATCCTTTAAGTTTTAATATTTATTCATTTGTCTTTTACTAAATCGGTCTAATACAAATCACATATTTCTTTTTATCAACCTAATGGTCACATTTTATTTATTTGTCCTTGTTCTGTGCCTAGTTTTTTTCATAAGATTTATCTTTCCTTGCATCTTACACTCGGCTCTTGCTTGTTAAGCTTCATTGGTCAAATCACTTTTTAAAAATCTGTTTTGAAAGAAGGATACGATATGAAAATCATTCAGTTAATATTCCTTTTCAAATCTACTTTAAATAAATATATATTGCTCAATTTTGTATTTCTGACTTTATATTTTTAATAATATTATAGCATTATTAATTTTTACTGGAGTTATTGGAATGAAAATGTTTTTCAAAACTGAGATTAATGAATCTCATTTATATGATCAGAAAACAATCAGGAAAACCACTGAAAAATACATCCAAGTTCCAAAAGGAAGTTGAATATAAAGAAACTGGTCACATGTTACAAAATATTTCGCCAGCCTGTCATTCTGAGGTAGCATTTATTTTGTAATTATTTCAATAGCTGTTGGATGGATTCTCTGCTTTTATGATTTTATTGTCCTCTATTACTGAAAAGCAATTCCAGCTGTTGAAAATTTTAAAAGTTATTTGAAAAATTAGGATATGTAGAAATAAAAAGAAAAAAAATATCAATTTTTCTATTACATTATTTTATTTACTGATTTTCAATTATAAAAGAATATCATCAATTTTTAACGTTTTAACTTTTATCCCAATCTATTCTATAAAGAAAATAATTCTAAGAGTAAAATCGCCATTTCTAATAACTTCAGTTGCATCGCTTTTTTGTTTTTTAAATTCTACAAATAGGTAAAATTTTCAGTTTTAAAAATGTTCATTAATGTAAGAGTATTATTATAGATTTCATTAATAAAACGCAAATAAAAGCAGACAATTTTCAAACTTCCTATTAAATAGACACATTGCTCATAAGCGTATTTTCTTACCCTCTTGGGTACTTGTTTACTAAACACTTACTTTTTTCACTGAGGAAAAATACGTTTTTCGAGTTACTTCCCTTAGTTATAATCGTCTCCCTTATATCAAAACTTCGAATGTAAAAGGTTCAGAATAATAAATGAGCAAACCTTAAATTTATAACCTGAATTGGCAAAAGCTTCACATTGAAGTTCTATATTCTCAAAATCAAACAAAAATTTTTTAAAGTCAAGGTTTCCAAAATTTTAGACACCACATGATTCTTTTTGCTTTCACAAAATATCTTAAAAAATTATTTGGTATATGAATTTTTATAAGATCATACAGTATATGATCCTAATTAAAATTTATATAAGTGTTTTCACAATTTTTTATTGTATCACTTTATATTTTAAAATAATTCTCTTTAAATAAAAGTATAGATGGAGATTAACTAATCAGTGACAGATATTGCACAGTAATAAAACTATGAATAAATACTAATGTTCAAAAATTTGTAAATTTCTATTTGTAGTTAAAACGATATGAAAAACACTTGTCTTCTAGAGAGGATATATTTTGACATTGCACTTTAAAATTAATCAAAATTAACTAAAATTAGGCTTACTATATGTCCTGATTTGAGGGGTTCTTTCTTGGTGATATAAACTATCTGTATTCACTTTTGTGTGTGAGTGTTGGCTCTGATATTTAAGGCACGTTTTATGAAGACACTTATATAAAAAACTGAATCTATAAGAAAAATTGAAAACTGTCCCTATATGTGGCTTGAAAATTATAGTAATTAAAATTAACTGAGCAATATTTTGAACTCATTTGTCAGTAGATACATTGATTTCCTCTTATTTTTTACTTTAAGCAATGAAGGAAAACACTTGGCTTAGCTTTATTATTAAATTTAATGGCTTTCTTCAACATGGTGTACATATTCCTGAATAAAATAATGAAAAATAATATTCTTTATGGTTTTTGTAGATGGTCATGACAAAATGTTTCCTTTTCAATACAACTGTGATTATTCATTTATTTATCTTTCAATTAAAATATGCATAGTATATATAATAGACTTGTAAAACTGTTTAGGTATTGGTGATTGTATGTAAACCTTACAAAGCTGTTAGCAATTAAAAACAGCAAAAATATTCCAGCAATTTAGTTTTAAGTCTTAACAGAGAAGTAGTTACCTTTTAAGAACTTTTTTCTTCAACCTGTTCAGTGACCAACTTGTTTATAAAGGCTAACAAAAATGACTGTGTAGATGATTGTCTATATCATTAGTAGGTGTTTATTTATATTAGCTCAGTGAATAAATGACAAGGTAATAATTAATGGGGGTCTAGTTGACAATTTGGGATTGAAATAGCCTTTGAGTTCAAACAAGATGGTCATTTGATTTTGAGAATCCACTAAGAACTATCAATGCATTAACTATTTTGTTTTTATTCAGATTACACTGACTGTCTAAAAAATATGTATGCAGAATGAATTAATTTGTGAAAGGATAGGAATTTCAAAGCAAAAAAAATTTTTTTGATGCCCCCTCCCCTGCACTGACTTGCAAAAAAAGCATGAAAAAAGACAAAGTTTTGCTGCCACCAACATACACACACTCCATCTTTACTTCTCTCCTTTCAAGTTATCTTTCTTCATTTCTATCAGTTTATCTATCCCATCTTCTCTCTCTTTTCCCCTTGAATGTTCATCTACACTTCCTGTCAAATTGACTGTATACCCATCACAGTTGCCTTTAAAGCAATTGTTACTGCTTACTTATCACCTCCTTTTTCGTTTTTTGTTTTTTTTTACTGCATGAATCACTTTGATTGTTATCTTTTTTATTTGCATGGTTTCAAAACCAGTTTCACCCAATCAAAACTGATCCCCTTTCCCTTATCCAATCAGACTACCAGTCAACATTGTTATATTTTCAATTTGCACCAGGCTTAAAAATAATCACGTTTTCTCTGCATGCCTTACAAGAGATTTTTAACTCTTCCATTTCTTTTATCTGGTTGATACTTTTTGTAAATCTTTTATTTGTAAATACTTCTTTTCTTCAATCTATATCCCTTCTGAGATTCTTCTTTTCATTCAAAATTTATTTTTATTTTTCATTGTCTGGCATTGTGCTTATTCTTTCTATCTTTCTTTTCACTTGATTTTTCTTTTAAACTTGTTGCTGCTGCTGCTGCTGCTGTTTCCACTGCTGCTGCTCTTGCCACCACCACCACCACCACTACTGCTAGAGAATTCTTCTTTAAATTATCCATTTCAACATTCTATCACTCCCAACCCCCTACTTTCTTTTGTGATGTGTTGTGTTTGTGTTTGCCTTGTGTCATGTGTTTACAAGTAACTCCCAAGTGGTCTTATCTGTCTTAGTAGCTATTGTGGTTTTACTTAATGGTATGCAATAAGTTGTTTATGTCTGGTCGTTCCAGCATCCACCGTGGCCTCGAACACGTCACAAAGCAGCGTGAACAGCTCCCCTTCCGGCACACCACCAGTAAACAGAGCCATAATGTCTAGCCCTTTCACAGTGCTCTCTGCCAGGCATGAGCATGCCTTTGCTCACATCCACCCCCAAGGACCGCAGGTATGGCATCATACACCCATATATATACACCCACACATATCCACACTATCATCAATCACCCCTAACCATCTCAATCATTATGGTTTCTTAAACCCCCATTCTTATCCCAATACCATTTTGCCAAAAGGATTCCAATCTTCTTTCTATCTTTCTATCTGTCTGTCGATCTATCTCTGGAGAGAAACCAAGGTCAGCTGACAGGGGCAACTTTTTTTTTCTGTAATGTTTTATTAATGGTATAAAGGAGGACAGTCACAATGGACAATGGCCAGCAAACTGGGTGGAACACTTCTAGTAAATTAAGAATTTTTTTTTTCTTATTTTTGCTTAAAAGAATTACAAAGCTTTTAGTTGGGGCTAAAAGGTTTATAATTTTGTCACATTTCAAGTCTCCTAAGCAAAGGCAATCTTGATCACAGAAATTTCTTTGAATAAATTCATCTCCCATTCTTAATCAATACTGCCTG